>CP025656.1:21295258-21659449 GCA_003576665.1 Ipomoea trifida
ATGGAGAAACAGGCAGATGTTCAAAATTGATTTTGTCATCACTCAGACCATCAATGATATTGCTTCTAGTACTTCTCTTCCCAAAACTCAGAACACTATGGAATAGCAGCAATATAAATCTTCATTTGAATAAAGCTGTTAGAAAGATATCAAGCTGAAAACTTGAGAAGGATATTCATGTCCAAGGCTCATCATAACTTATCACATCCCTGGGGTTTAGTGACTCACCCAATTTTGCATCTTTCCTTTATTAACATTCACTTCTGATGCACAGTGCTCTATTTTCACTTTATAGTCAATAGTCATCAACAAAATTAACCGTTAGGTTCTCCTAGTCTTAGAAACAAGAGATATTTCATTAAAAAGGCTAATTGAGCATGCTGATTTACCATTCCTGGCCTCTCTTGAACAATGAGACCATTGAAATTCACTTAAGATTTGCAGGGCAGTAATAGCTATAAAACTACCAGAAAGGTTACACGGAAAACTGGTGTACAAAACCATCCTTGAAGTTCAATGACCAGCCCCATTTTGCGGGACAGTGATAACTATAAGCCATCCTTGATTGTTTATATTTCCCCAATATCTCTTTTTGTTAACCAATACCTATGTAATGATGCCTTATCCTTGATAAAGACTCCTATGTTCTAGATATAAACTGAACACCTTAGGCCTCTTAGGCTCTATCCCAGCTTTGATTTACTATCTTGAGACTTAGAACACAACCAACCACACCCTGCAGTCTATACAATCATGCTTCTTATATAAAAGATTAGCAATTGGCATACAATAACAACGCATTAGTTAGCCCACGAGAAAGATAGCTGCAGTGTCCCACATGTAAATCGGCAATATCTTGTAGCCATAATGGCTAAGGACACAAAGAATTTGGAAACTCATCCCAGCATGAATTCCTATCATGATATATCTTTCATTAATAACCCTAATAAAATAACTACAAATACAATCGATAAGCCTTGCTAATACTAGGAATTGGTAAAAAGCTTCATATTCAGTCATCTTGAATCTTGATGATCTCATGTCATCTCTTTCTTGATATTATGTATAGATACACACACATACACACACATCTCTTTCACGATAATGCCTATGATTTTGATCTGAAACTTCATAAACAACAGCTGAAGGTCAAACATGACTATAATAATTCTTCTTCTAATAGGTAAAAGATCCATTTCAACATCTCGTATGCTATTGATTACTTCTCAAAAAAAAAAAAACCTTCAATTTGAGCAAATAGAAAATAAGCAAATGATCGAAGCTACAATCTTTAACTGGAAAAAATTAGAGTCCACATAAAATAATCGAGAAAATTTAGATCCGAACCTCAAAACGGATGTTCTTGTAAACGAGCTCCTCAACATTACTGCCAACAGTAGGATGAGTAGTGACCACCTCTCCCAAGTGCAACTTGTAAAGCGTCGTCGTTTTTCCGGCGTTGTCCAGTCCGACCACCACGATCTTGTACTCCTTGGCCGGAAATAGCATGAACCAGAACCTCGATAAGAAAGCCCCCATCGTCGACGTTTATTATCAAAACACTGCCAATTTCACAGAGGACACAATTGATGTCCTAATTCAAGATCGAGACTAATTCGGATCTTCGATTCGGGTGAGTATGGATGATCACGACTGTGATGGTTCGATCCGATGCGGAAATGAAGAGGATTGAACTTGGAAGTTGGAAACCCTTTTTTTTGGGGATAAAGTTAATGCTTCATTATTCATTAGTGCCTTAACTTTTGTGGTACTTTATTACTTTCAATGACATTCTGATTTTTTTAATTTTGCAACATAACACTAATTTAGGGTGTGTTTGAAAAATTAGGAAAATGACTTCTGTAGATACGCTAATTTAGTCCGACCAACCGCCTAGACTACCATTTGAAGTGATACGCTAGGCGGTTGACCGGCGCTTAGCGCCTAAACATGAATAATCAGTGCATAGACGGAATTTTTGCAACACTGAATCATACTTGAATTAAATTTTGACCGAACAACTCACAAGCGGCTCGAGTCATTTGCATTTTTAGCTCAACATGGCCCATTTGTCATCTTTACTCTAAATTGTGTCATTTGTTGGGATTTTTGTAAAATTGGCTAAATGGGCTTTTGAGGCCCAATATAATAATTGGATAAAGATAGAAGTTTTTTTATTTATTTTTTTATTTTAGGCCATGATTAATTTTTAATCTTGAATTAAGCAAATTTCCTTTGACATTTGTATCCTTTTCTTGTTTGACGGATTCCAATAATCCATTGTTAAATGTTTAATCACTCTTGGAGTTGATGACAGATCACATTCCCAACACTGTATCAATGTCGCTGAAAGCATAGTGTACTCCGCAGGATTGAATTATAAGCAGAATTCAGACATGACAAGATTCAAGAAGCAACCTTTGTGATAGGTTGGGGAAGAACTGAAGAAGAACCTCAAAATTATCGAACATTGACACTCACGTCCACCCTTTTTTCTTGCCTTGAATTCCCCATTTTTTCTGTCGTTTCAACTCCCATCATTGTTGAGGTTTCCGGGCAAAATGTCGCGAGCTCTCAGCTTCTTTGTCTCCTCCGGTTCTGCATCGCTGCCGGGATTTGCAGTTTCCAAGCCTTCTCTGTCGTTTGCGCCGGCCCGGGGTTTCCGGGTTCCGTTGAAGGCTCCGGTGGGGCCATTTATCGTCAGAGCTTCGAATTCGGATCTCGATTTGCGGTCCTCCCGGGTTTTGGTGTCGGATAACGGCTCCGGCGGGGCGGGGGCGGTATCCGCTGCGACGCAGGAGCTGGGGGCGATTGATGTGGACGCGGTGACGGAGGCGGAGCTGAAGGAGAATGGGTTCCGGAGCACACGGCGGACTAAGCTGGTGTGCACCATTGGGCCCGCCACGTGCGGGTTCGAGCAGCTTGAGGCGCTGGCCGTCGGCGGGATGAATGTGGCTCGGATCAACATGTGCCACGGGACCCGGGAGTGGCACCGGATGGTGATTGAGCGGGTCCGCCGGTTGAACGACGAGAAGGGCTTCGCCGTCGCCATTATGATGGATACTGAAGGGAGTGAGATTCATATGGGTGATCTTGGCGGCGCTTCCTCTGCTAAAGCTGAGGTTTTTCTTCCTCTATTGTTAACTTATCTGTGATTATTTCTCTCTTCTGAGAGAAAAGTTTGCATCTTTAGCAATGCTATAATGATTTCTCTTGAATTGTTGTTTACTTTTGAGTGACGAGGGAAATTACATTCAGTACCCGAGGGTTTACACGGGTAAATCTCACCTTGTGATTTTCGATGGCAATGGACAGTAAACTAGCTTAGTTTGCCCATAGCTGACCAGCTAGCTGTCAAAGGACCATAAGGAGGTAAACAAGTTTAGGTTGGGTATAGTTGACCAGCTCAAACCAAAATGGCCAGCCTAGCCTAGGTTGCAGATAGCTGACCAGCTCAAACTAAAATGACCATTACGTTGTTCTTGTTGGGAGTTGAACTTGTAACCTTGTGGTTATCAATTCAACAGTTTGATCAACTTGGCTGGGTAACTCCCGAATTGTTTCTATCAAAGGACTATAAAGAGTTAAACCAGTTTAGGTTGCAGATAGTTGACCAGCTCAAACCTCAGCTTAGGTTGCGGATAGCTGACCAGCTCAAACCAAAATAGTCATTACGCTGCTCCTGTTGGGAGTCGAACTTGTAACTTTGTGATTATCAATTCAACAGTCTGATGGGGTTGCTTCCGAATTGTTTCTTACTTCTGATAGTATGTTGTTAGCTGCCATTAAGAATATTGCATACCTCAATAGTAAATACATCATATGCTTTCTTTTGCAGGATGGTGAAGTTTGGACATTCAGTGTTAGGACATTCGATTCAAATCAGCCCGAGCGCACCATTAATGTGAACTATGATGGTTTTGCTGAAGGTTTATGAAGTTTTTAGATTGAAGGAGAAAACATACATATTGTTTAACTCATCATTAGTAGTGTTCGGTTAATTGTAATATATATAGAAAGATCATGATGGTATTGGCTAAATCTTGTTTCAGATGTGAAAGTGGGGGATGAATTGCTAGTTGATGGCGGAATGGTGAGATTTGAGGTGATTGAGAAAATTGGTCCAGATGTCAAGTGTATTTGCACGGATCCTGGACTTCTATTACCTCGGGCTAATTTAACATTTTGGCGTGGTGGCAAACTAGTTAGGGAGCGTAATGCCATGCTTCCTACAATTTCTGCAAAGGTTAGTATCTATATTCCTTTCTATTATACTGTTGAATAAGTTCTTTTACCGGAATCCAGTACTCTAAATCCACATGTTCTATACCAAGTTCAAATGATCTAGTTATCCTGTTGGATGATTGTGTTCCCAGTTCCCACATTTCATAGGGTTGGCTTTCTAAGCTATGATATTCTGATATATTCATACTTCGTTACTAAGCTTTGAGCTATCAGGTTTTGTGTCCGCTCTGTTTCTTAGCTTCAAGAGAATTCGTTTTAGATTCTCCAGGATAGAATGCCCCTTTTATCCATGAGCTGCCTCCGGTTATAATTCACATCTGAATTGTTTATTTATGATGAATTGATAGAAACTCGTAAGCAAAAACGTATGTGGCCTTTCTCCTGTGGGTTTTAATGAACTACTAAAGTCTAACTTGTATATATCATTCTGTAAAATACTGTTAAAGATTGTGATGTCTTTCATGGTTGGACCATCCTGACGGGCAATTTCAGTATCACTGAACTTTTATTGTAAGAGTGATTTGATCTCAAGGTAACACTTTTTGATCGGGAAGTTGGTTTTGCATTTATGTTAGGCTGTTTGCAAGTCTAATACTAGTCGCCTTTGTGCTTAATTGCAGAGTTGATTGATCATCTGAAAACGATATGTGTGTGTGTGTGTTTGGCACTCGATATCTTGCTAAAAGAATTTTTCGCTCTCAGGATTGGCTAGACATTGACTTTGGGGTTGCAGAGGGTGTTGATTTTATTGCGGTATCATTTGTCAAGTCTGCAGAAGTCATTAATCATCTTAAAAGTTACATCAAAGCACGAGCCCGTGATAGGTCAGTGAGCATCATTTTCCTTTTCTTGTTATAAGAAACGCGGGAATAACTAATTCCATGCTTTTATTTTGTAATGTTCTATATGCATGTTGATGCTTGCAGTGATATCTCTGTTATTGCAAAGATAGAGAGCGTTGACTCGTTAAAAAACTTGGAGGAAATAGTCCGGGCATCAGATGGAGCTATGGTGGCAAGAGGAGATCTCGGTGCTCAGATCCCATTGGAACAGGTTCCGTTGCAACAGGAAAAGATTGTTCAGATTTGCAGACAGTTAAATAAGCCCGTTATCGTTGCCTCTCAGTTACTCGATTCTATGATAGAATACCCTATTCCTACGAGGGCCGAAGTGGCTGATGTTTCTGAAGCGGTTAGGCAGAGGTCAGATGCCTTGATGCTCTCTGGCGAGTCGGCAATGGGCCAGTATCCCGACAAAGCATTGGCTGTCGTAAGGACTGTTAGTTTGAGAATCGAGAGGCAGTGGAGAGAAAAGAAACAACGCGAGGCCATAGAACTCCGGTCTATTGCATCTTCGTTTGGAGATAGAATATCAGAAGAGATTTGCAATTCTGCTGCCAAGATGGGTAAGAAATCTGTTTCTTTAATGGAGCTTTCTTTTTTGAGTATTGCTGACTCTATTACAATGCAGTATCTGTTCATAACTACTTTTCAACCTACTGAAGCACAAAGAGTCAATATCGCCTCCACTGAGGCTCGAACCTACTCCCTTCCATATGGGAGTGCAACCGGCTTCATAACTACTTTCTTTTTTGGCGTGATTCCTTGGCAAATATAATGTGATTCATTGAGTTCTAACTTAAGCTGAAATTTTGCAGCTAACCATTTGGAGGTTGATGCTATTTTTGTGTACACCAAGGATGGACACATGGCTTCTCTCCTATCACGCTGTCGTCCCGACTGCCCCATATTCGCGTTTACAGACACAACGTCCACACGTAGGCGCCTGAACCTGCAATGGGGTCTAATTCCCTTTCGCGTGAATTTCTCTGACGATATGGAAACCAACCTGAACAAAACCTTTTCCCTGCTAAAGGCCCGCGGCATGATAAAATCAGGTGATCTAGTTATTGCTGTATCTGACATGCTGCAATCTATTCAAGTCATGGATGTTCCATAAGAATGCATATCTTTAGATTACTTTATCTGAACCGTAAACTTCCCTTGTATGAGTTCATTAGCACCATTATTATGCTGTTTTATCTTGTCCATTTTTGTTGGTTCATTAATATGGGCTATGTGCTGGACCTGTCTTGTCAGTCCAAGATTCACATAATTTTCTGATTGATTGAACCATTGATATGAAATTACCTTTACACAATTCATAGCCCAATAGGAGTACTGTTTATTTCCACTACTAAGCTTAGCTAGGCTTCATGATCAGCCTGTGAGCCAAACCCAAAATGGTATGACTCAGAAAGATAAAAGACACATTCCATTCTAATCCCAAGAGCCCACTCAGCCCTGAAATCTTGGCAGAAAAAAGTTGATAGGGAATATACCTCGGGTATACAGCCCTTAGTACACTATACGTATGTTCGGTGTATTGTATAGGTATTGGGCCTATATAAGGGCCCTAGCCCTTCAAGTAAAAGGACTTTTGGCCTCTTGACTCTCTCTCTAATTTAGAACACATGCAATGCTCTCTCTTCTCTCTATTCTACTCAAGAATCATGAATACAAAAGATGAATTGAGAGCTATTTTGTTGATTTCCTTTGCATTATTATCTACTTGAATACATGGAGGAATTAATCCGTATCAAAAGTAAACTGAAAGATATGTCTAAATGGTCTATGGATTGGTAGGAATCAAATTCTGCATCTTGTGATTGTCAGTAAAACAGCTACTAACTTATCTTGGGTGTGCGATACTAACTGTTAACACATCTTGAGTGTACATTGTGTAAATCTCGGCTTGTGTTGATCACAAGGAAGTAAATCAGACTAGGTTGTCAATAGTTGACCAGTTCAAACCAAGAAAGTCACCTTGTGACCTTAGTTGTCAACGGATCACAATGAAATAAATCAACCTAAATTGTCTATAACTGACTGCTTCAAACCAAGAAGGCTAATAGGCCGCTCTCACTGGGGTCGAACTTGGAATGTTGTGGTTACTAAACTAACAGCCCGACCAACTTAACTGGAACTACCCCTACTATTAACCAATTAAACTATGTCTCGAGGTATTCAAAGTGGGAGATATAGTTGATAGGTAGGAGCAACTACCCTTTTTTTTTCTTCCCTAAATTATCCTTGGGGAATAAGATTGGATGCTCTTAACTATTGTGGTTTTAGTCAAAATTAGTTCTCATAAGATATGTGAAGGTTTTGATGCACTCCATATGGATGGTGAAATTAATATATACCTTATTGGTGTTGGTGGAAATAATATAATTCTGATATATCTTGTCTATTTCACCATCTTCATGATTAGATTGATTAATACTATGGGCTTTGAAATGTTGCCTAAAAACTATGAGCTTGAAAAGGTTGTCATCTTGTACCTAAAAGAGAAATTATAAAGATTTTCATCTGCCACCTCTCTATTTTTTTCTTCACTCTTGAAAGATATTAGTGCTGATTGGACACAACTTTCTCATATTGCCTGCTCACTATGTAGGGTAAGATTAAGAAAATATACTTATTTGATAAATAATAAAGTACGATTCAATTAAGACACTGTTCGAGAACTAAACTAGTAGAACTTTGTTCAGTCTATGTCCACGCTTTGGTTGATTCAGAAAAAGAAGTGGATCGTAATTTTTATGCATTTCTTTTTCGTTCTTGAATAAAATATGAATATGTGATAGAAGTTTTACTTTCGCGAATACAATTATCAATTTTCTGAATATATATAAACCAGTGAGGTGGGAGATGACATTCATAGATATTTAGTCAATTTAGTAAAAAGAGGTAGAGTATAGGAGCAGGTTTAATGGAGCTTTCAAAATGGCTATCGTCAGCTGCAAAACCTGTGTAAAGGGTCCATGAGAGTGAATGGTTTTTGGAGTGTAATGTGACTTCAAAATAAAGTAGATTCTTCTCTCAAATTTAAACTGTTGCTATTTTTATTTATTTTTTCTTTATTTTTATCGGGGTGAGTTGGTCGAACAGTTGATTTGGTAACCACAAGATTCCAAGTTCAACTTCTTATGAGAATCGTGATTTGAGCTGACCAGTTATGGGTAACCTAGGCTCATTAATTTATCTCTTTGTGGTGCTTTGTCGGTTAGGGTTACAAGGCATGTTGGTTTACCTCCTTATGGTTCTTTGCCGGTCAGCAATGGACAATCTAGGTTGGTTTACCTTTTTATGACCCTCTGCCAATTAGGGTTACAGGCCAGACTAGTTTACCTCGTTGTGGTCAATTGTTAGCCAAGCTATGAGCGACCAGTTTGGTTGATGTATCTCTTTGCGATCATTTGCCAGTTAGGACCACAACTCACAAGATGAGCTCGTTTACCTCTTTGTGGTCCTTTACTGACTATATTCACAATACAAACAATACTTACAACATCAGCAAAAAGTAACAGAACTACAAAAACACTTGCAAAATTTTTCTCCAGTCATGTTTTGGCACCCCACACACCACAGCCACTTGAAGGTATATTCCTGAAAGATATGCAGATAGATGATGGGATTAGGCTGAGAGGGCAAAGGATTAATGGCCACACTTTTTTTTTTTTCTTTTTTTCTTTTTTTCCTTCTCTCTCTCTTTCCCTGTCTCTCTCTAAGGCATAGTATAGTCCAGAAGTATATGGAGGGTTGAGACAATGAAGAAGTTGATAATTTGATGGTGGGTCCATTGTTGGGCACCATTTGTTTGCCAACAAACAAATCTGATAAAAGTTTTGGAGGTGACATGAAAGCCCTGTATGTGATACAGCAATCAGGTGCTACTACACTAGCTAGCTTCTTTTCATTCTTGGATGTTCTTGTAGGGATTCAATCAATTCCCATGACAAAAAACCTAGCTAGTAGCTATTAATTTGAATGGTATCACTTGCAAATTTGATTCCTTTCTTCAATTCTTTTCAACTTTTGGATCTTAAGCATCCTATTACCCAATCCTAGAGCAACCATATTGGTTCTTGATTTTTTAAAATGGGTCTCTGTAGTTTTAGGAACAGAGAGAAACGATTTTTAATTGGGATGGTCGCTGGCTGGTAACCACTCCAATCACCTCAGTGGATGTGTACATTGCCCTTGCACTAGGTATTTTTATTTTAAAGATATTTAATAATCCGAGAAAAAAACACACATTAACAGAGTATAGGGGTTTTTCTCTCTCATACACATGAAATATCTGACAAAAATCCCGTTTTTTGAACCAATGGTGTTGCTTTTTAAGTTCAAAATTAATCCAACGAGGTTGTATTCATATTATTCGATCTCATGTTGCTTTTGCAAGAAATTGCGAAGTACTCCGTAGTTTTTAAGTTTGAGATTATATATGTACCACGAAAATGAAAAATGGTACAACAAAATATAGGGAAACGAAGAATATGAAATGTGAAGGAAATATTAAATAGTAAAAAAACATACAAGCATGTAAGTAGGGAAATTATTTTGAAATGTTTCATAAGTTTTTTGAGAGGAAATGTTTCTAAGACAGTAAATGCTCATTGTTGAGAATTTTCGTATATCATAGACTTGAAGTTTTCTCGCATTTATTGAACTAGTCCTTTTGTGATAAGTGGGGCTAAGCTGGTTCAAATGATAACGGGTTCAATTCAATTATATGTGAGTATTGATCAAACTACCAATTATGAAATTAGGATTGATTCAATTCGATTATATGGCATTGACAAATTGAACTCGGAACTTATTTGAACTATTGATTTTGAAACTAATAATTTGCAATGTAACTTACCTCAATTGTTGCATTCTTGCATTCGATATATAAGTTTGATTAACTTAAAAGAATTTTTGGTGAGAAGAATTAATTTTTTTAAAGAAAAAAATTAAATGAGAAGCCAAATTTTAATATTCCCTAATTAAATTCATTCCCAAAAGGTTAAATCCCTAACCCTACCAAGGGTCCCAGCCCCCACGCCCCAACTCGACAGAGCATCTCGAAGGATATAAATCATGATACGTACAAGGAGCTTCTCTCATTGCCACTGGTGAGACTCATTCCCGGTCTTTCTTGTGACCAACTGAGCTATCCATGCGGACTATTTCCTAACTAAATTGGATGAGGTTTTGGTGGGGAGGATAAGAAAATTGAAGTGGTTATCTCATACTTATTTTAATACATTTAATTATGCCTTAACTTATCAAATACTTTCATGTCTTCATCAATCATTTTCTTACTTAAATAAATGCATTTCAATTCTTGAGAAGTTGCAATTTTTTATTTATTCATTTTTTGTGGTTGATAGAACACAAAATCACTTATTATATTTATATTAAAGTATACCAACTTCAATCTTCTACATATTTTTATTTTCTTTAAACAAAGTTTTGAGTCCAAATTTTATTAATAGAAACAACCGTGAAAACGAATTCTACTAAACTATAGAAAGTAAGTGCAAATCATAACCGTAAAAAAGAAACTGCATTAATAGTTTTCTGTTAAAAGTGGGTAGTAGATTAGATTAAGTCATTAAGATATGTTAATTAATGTATCAATATAATCATAAACATGGACCACCAACATACAAGAAAATTGATTAGCAGTACAAAAGCTACGTACGTTAGACATGGACAGCTTTAATTTATTTAATCAATAATTAATTACATTGATTTAACATTACAAGTTGGAAGCGTCACAATGCATCACAAATAATATGAGATAATGACTATACAAATAATATATAATTATTATTAAAATAAAGGATTATCTTTCGCGGCTTCCTATACTAGGAACGTAACGCTGATCATTATAACAATGCAAAGAAAACCACACCACATATAATAAAATGAAACACTTATCTCGAATAGACGAGCGGGTAAAACATGATTTTTGTATCAAAAAGTGACAAGTTTGCTTGTTACCATACTTTCTCAGAAGATTTTCTAGGATTCCCATTTCCTCTTTTGCGCTGTTGCTTCATCTTCCATAGCTTGACTTCTTCATCTTCATCATATCCTATCAAAGAGAAATTGCAACTTCTTCACCTTGAAATTGATTTCCGATGACGTACCAGTGTCATAGCCGATGCCGAAAACCAGAGATTAGCTTTGGTTTCCGTCAGAAATTAGAGACCAGAGATCTACATCTCTATGTGTGTATGTGTGTGTGTGTGTTTTTTTTTTTTAATTTTTATTTTTATAATAACACTCATTTTATGAATGACACTCAATTTTTTTTTAAATAAATAACATTCATTTGTTTAAAAATATAAATACACTCATGAATTATGCAATTTTACTAATTTTTCAGAAAATAAACTAAACACATAAAAACTATTTTTTGAAATGCAACTAACACTATATATAATAATATAAATGAAAATGTTTTCTAGAAAACAACTCATTTTTCAAAAGGTATTTTCCTGATTTCCAAACACACTTTTAACGGTCATAGTTACGTTAAAAATTATAAGAACGAAATCTACCAATTTGTTACGATTTACTTAAAAGAACACTATAGATAATACGAGAATTAAATTTACATTACATTTATAATTGAATAACTAAAAATGTAACATTAGATAATAAAATGTAGTATAAGATAGGGATGAAGTATAGGTGCATGCAATGGGGGTATAAAATTAGAGGTAGGTTGGCCAACAAAGTAATATATATGATGCCACTAATGGAATATTCTAGAGGATAGAGGGCAGTGGACTAGGTATGACGTTGCCTCTAATTTGTTTGGTTATGATGATTGGGTTTATTATAATTTATAATTTATAATTAACCCAAATTAATTAATTTTCTATGTCAAGATTTGGTTTTCACCTTTTAGCTAGCTAGGCACTTGAAATGAATGTAAGCATAGGATATAGCTATATGAGCTATGAATAGGTTGCTTCTCATAGGTTTCCATCCAATGTTTGGCTTTTTGTCGTCGCTTAATTAAATTGCCCTATATTTTATCTTCAATTAAAATTAAATTAAATTATATCAAATTATAATACTGTACTGAATATATCAAACTCCATTCCAAAAAAGTGATCAAATATATAAAGCATAATTTTCGTATACCAAATCAGTCTGATAATTAGATAATTGTGAACTATAACTCTTACGGGACTTTTGAGTTATCACGAGATATATATATCGTACCGGAGACAAGGGGTCCATGAGGGGTAAGGTTCATCCAATCTCTATTTGTTAAGGAAGTTTCATCATTTGTCTGAGCATTCTAATGGTTTTGTTAACATATATTTTTTATTTTGAAATTGCTTTTTATGAGTTTTAAATAACACGTGGACGGACTGACGGAGATCTGGGTTCATAACGTTGTGTATCGGGTTGGCTCTCATATCAAATTAAAATATATGTTCTGTCTCAAAACGTTGCGTATGTGGTTAGCTCTCATATCAAATTAAAATATATGTTCTGTCCCGTTGGTCTAATCTAGATCAATGTCTCAAATCAAGAAAAATGATTTTAAAACAATGCGCTTCTGCTAACATGCATGCAAATGATCAACTGTCTCAAACTGATGCATCTTAAGATATAAAACTATGCACCTTAAGGTATAAAACAACGCACCTTGAGTTTAAACTGATGCACCTAATTAAGCTTTAAATATACGCACTTTAAAGAAGAGAAACAACGCACCTTAAACTATAAAAAAAATCGTACAGTGTAGGGAAACACCGTTCATGATGGCACCACGCCACCACATCAATCATATGTCTCCAATGTAATTGTCCCAAAATCAAAGCAAGTTGCAATAAACCTAAGCTGTGTTAAGTTGGAATCAAATGAATTGTGATTCACAATAATTCAGTGCCCACACCACCTCAAATTTTATAATAATTACATTTTGCAGTAATGGATAATATCATCATAATTCTATTATTAGATTTTGATGCCTCGTCTACCATGAAAAAGAAAATCATAAAATAGAAAAATATAGGAAACACAATTGTCCCACTTCACAAATCCTTAATTATGATTTTATCACCTCTCGTTGTCATTCAACTGTACTAATCGTAACACTTGAAAACTGGAAAGTGACACTGATTTCTATTTTTTAAAATAAAAAAAGTTCTACTTTTGGGTGAAAAATGAAATCCATAATCACTATTCGAATGTGTACACTAAATAAAACATGTTATTATATAATAATTGACAAACTATACAAAAGAGATAAATTACACCAAGAAAAATCATGCGCGACCAATTTGACCGAAAAGATGTTGACAAAAATCGAACTCGTGACTTTTAAGCACAATAATTATTTCTTCACTCACTCGACCAGACAACCACCATTTCAGGGAAAAGAAAAAATAAAAACTTACTTTGTTTAGTCTCATTTTATATTTCTCCATATTTGGTTAGGCAGGTTTCCCAGTCCACAGCATATATTTGTGTTCAGATCCTATAATTTCTCAGGGAATCATTTGTGTTCCTTAAACAACATTGATATGCACAAATTGAGTAGCTGATGATCAACTAAGGGTTCTTATTTTGATCATTAATCGATAAAATAATGACACTTTAGATAATACTTGTCTAACTTGAAGACGAATTAGTGTAATTTGTTAGTTATTACACAAATGTCAATAGTAATTAGTACGATATAATTTGTTATATAACATTTAATTACGTATCGTGCTATTGACACGGTAATCATCAATACGTACGGTAGAAAATTTTGAAATTAAAATTTTAATATATAAAAAATAACTTTAGTTTTTAGATAGATGGACACTTGTTAAAAAAGTTTAGAGACAAATTCATGTTTAAGGACATTATATTCCCTATAAATAACTATGCAAGGTGGGTCCCAAATTGAGAATACTTTTTTCTTAAAATTTGCAAACTTTACCTAAATACAAAAAAGTTAATTACAAGGTAAACCAAAAAAGCAATAGCAGTGTTAAAAGAGCAATAATCACAAACCCATGTTCTCAAAAGTCTATAAAGAAAAAGTTGATATAATGAGCAGCAATAAAGGAGCCAAGGTTCAATAATTTCAAGAGATATAATCCAAAAACAAAAATTGTCATCAATACTCTTGTCCCATTAAAGTTAAAATATTGAAAGAGAAATTCCTATCACAAAAATTTTAGTCGCATGAAAAGATAAATGTTCGATAAAACGGCGTAATTAGAGAGATTCAATCACTTCTATTTTAATACTACTATTCCAAAACTAGTCTTCCTGCTACTATCAACAATTTTTGGATTGTGTACTCATCTGAGGTTCAATTCGAACCTTGTAAAGAGTTTCGATTTCCATGTAAGAATCAAACTCTGTTGATGCGATCAGGAGCAAATTTGAGATAGTTTTAAAAATAGATATTGTTGTTTTGTACTATGCTAGATTTTTTAAGCAAACCTAAACAAAAATAATGTTTTACACTTTTCTTACTCTTTTACAACAAGAGATATTGCAGTGAAAAGAGAATTCATCATTTACGAGCTATTCCATATGAATGAAATTTACCCAAGTATACATCTTTCTTGATTCAAAATAACTAAAATATAATATTGAAGCTACAAATTAACACATTTTTGAGGCATCTTTTTCTTTTGAAGGGATAACTTTACCCAATTTCTCGAAATTTCTAATGGCAACAAGAAGTGAATATTTAAAGTTTCATTACCTATTCGCAATCCACTTACTTTTTTCATTCTGCAAAAATCATAGTTGGGAGGGGATCTCTTTCAAAAAAGTCCAATAAAACACAACAAAATTATATCACATTTCGAAAAACACTAGGATTGAAAAGTGAATAAAATAGTGACATTAAAATTACAAATAGATTGAAGCGGTCCATTGTTACCAATTTATCACTAGACCCTTATATTTTTAGAATTTTAGTTTAAAACTTTAGCGATTCTGATAGTAGATTATTCCAATTATAGTATTGCCAAATGCATATTTGAAGACTTATTTAACCCTTATATCTAATAATTAAAAGAATTATGTATTTTTTAAATTAAAGTTAATAATTGTTCGAAATGTGCATCCGGGACACAATTCAACTGGCTATCCAACTCAAAAAAAGTTCATAAGTTTTTCTTTGCTAGTTGTCGCATAGTGCTAGGTTTGAATCCTATCAAGGACCGAAAAGGAAATATATGAATTTTGCCTTGTTGTGGTCTCTAATATACAAGCATTTGGAGACTTATAGGCTAGTTGAGTCGATTCCTGTAATTGACCTCATCCACCCGTATCCAAAGTAGAGCGATGAGAAACCTTTAAATTTAATTTGAAGTTCATACTAATAAATTTTAGATCAAAATACGACATACGTGTGATGTAATCAAGAATGGTACATGTTGCCTCCCCAAGGTTTAGCATAGAATTGGTTTATCATCTGACTTAAAGATCATGACGGGAGGCGGAAGTGTGAGAGTTTGAATCTCACTGAAAATATGTATAGGAAAAAAGGTCAAGAATGATGGAAGGTCTGGATTCGATTCCTTGTGCACACATGAAAACTAGGATCTGACCGATGATGAGCTGTGGCTCTAGTGCACACATGAAAATTAGGATCTGAACACATGAAAACTAGGATATGACCGGTGATGAGCTGATTATGATTTACTTTCGCTATTTACCTCCGCAGTTTATGATTAGTCCGACGGAAGTATGATTACCTAAATTTTTATTTTTTTTTGAAAACCCTATTAATTAGAAAAATAAAAAAAGAATGTTACGTGTTGTGATTGGTTTTCTTGTTACATAAGGGCCCACACCTAGAGTTTGAATGTATACTCCATAGTATATTATAATATAATGTAGTCCTCACGAGTCACCAGGGCACAGGGGAAACCTAATAATCCTGTGTGCGTGCAACAATAACAGTAAATTACATGTATTGGTACATTTTATTTTATTTTTTATTTTCTACTTATCAACTTGATTCTTTGTGAGAATCATCTATTCTTGATTTGAACATATTAATTATGGACAATTTAAATTAATTTTTTATTATAATTATTTACTAGCTAGACTTATAATACAAACTTTATCCAAAATGCACCTTCCATAACAACTTTAATTTTTTTATTTTTTTAATAGAAATTTTACTTATTGAACGTTCAAGAATCTTGTTCAGAAAGCACTTGATTAGACATATTTATTTATTTTTAATAAAAATTTCAAAAGAGTTGGGACCCACTACATTATCCGGTTAATTTTGCTTTAATTATTAGGCAGAATGGCAAAATAAAGAATCTCATAAATACATAGGCCCATAGAAGTTTGGACCACTGTAAAGGAAAATTGTATGTAATTTATTAATATTTTAATATATGAAAGGAAATTAAGTTTTTGTTTTTAAATAATTTTTTGTGCATAAACAAGTGACTTTATAACTGCTTATATATATTTAGCAGCTAAACTGCAATGTATTTGGTTGAATTTTGTTCATTAATGCGGCGACCCGAAAATGCAAGTCTTGTGGGAAATGGTACCAAAATTATAGTTCATCCAAAAAAAGTTCATTGATTAATTGCTTATGTAAATATATTCTCTCTTAAAAATAATGGTTAGTGTACTAACTAGCCGGTAATCATATTGTTAAATAAATAGGGATGAGATGTCTTATAAATATACTTTAAATAATTTTTTTTTATTTATTGAGATTGACTCTTGATTTCATGTTTAGGAGCCATAGAGCTTGTTGTTAGTAGTGTATGCGTATAATTGCAATTTAGACTCAACTCAATTAAAGTGTTTGAGTTGTATTTGAAGTTGACTTGTTTATGTCACACTAATCCAGTAGATTTGTAAAACTCGAATACTAACCCACAAATTAAACTTTTAATGAGAGAATTAGGGTTACGGTTTGTATAATATTTTATAGTTTTTCTTTCTATATATTTGTTTCTTATATTTTCTCTTTTCCTATTTAAAATACTCTCGATGGGGATCTACATACCCTTTTTTGTTCATGTCATGGGTTCTAGCTGAAACTCGGTGAATATAATATATGGACCATTTTCACAGTTTGTTACAACTTCTTAGTAACACCTTTAATTAAGGCCTAAAATTGAATTGCGGAGCGACGGGGTTATTGGAATTGACGAGCCCATACAATCGAATAGCAATTGAAGCAACCCACTATTATATACCTAAACGATTCTTCAAAAACATGTTTGGGTTAATTATACACGAACTAATTCAACCAGTCCCAACACTCAAATAGTACAAATTCCAACCCAAAAAACAAATGCCCACTACAAATATCGTAATAAACTATGTCCATCTCACTACCACGTACCCACCATCTTAACGATTCCAGTTCTGCACCCAACCCGTTCGGAAATACCTTAATCCACTAAACACTTCCACAACAACTACATTGCAATTTGCTGCCGTAACCTACTTTGATGGATTCCATGTCTCCTAGCAAATGGTACAAAACACAAGTTGTTTTAAAGATAACATCACACTAACTAATCTTTGAAGAAAGACCACCTGAACGTACGAGACGGAGGTTTTCTTTAGGAGAAATTCATATGGTCCGACAATGACATTTGTCATTTTTAAACAAACTGCAGAGGGGGGTTGTCCATTATTTCTTATCTATGTAAAGAAGATAAAGGAGAACAAAGATAAAGACACACAACCCATTGGCTATATAATGTGTATTAATTATGTTGTTCGTTGCATATATAATAATTGTAATCTCTTTTACTTTTTGTTTTACTCTTTTAGTCATTTACAATGGATGGTGGGTTTTTCTTTTTATTTGGACATTTTATTTTAAAATAAAATTAACTGTAAGATACTTTTTTTTAAAGAAATTAGTACATTATTATGCGGTATGAAATGATAGTCTAAAAAAAAGTATTAGCAAAGTTTGTAAGAAATAGCGTGACTGGTTTATTTTGTTTGATATGACATGTAAATAGAAAACTAAATATATACGCAGATTGGATGATCTCTTTTGAAGCGCTGTCACATTTTTTTAGGTTATGTGAATGCCCTAATTTGGTTGAATTATTAGTATTTATTTTATCCAAACAATGAGTTAAACAATTTATTTATATAATATATAACTACAATAATCACTTATTAATGATTCTTCAAATCTAGCATTGCAAATTGTTATCAATTGAGTCTTGAATTTGAAATTGCAACTCAAGAAATCCTAACACCAACTAAATGATACAACTTGCTTGGCAATTTGTATATGAATTATTGGGTAAGGGAATAATCATTTCTTGATTTTTACTCATTGATCAACCTGTGTATTATGAGTATTATTTTCTGGTAAAGTGTAAGGGAAAAGCAACAATTTAAAATTAGTGATGAAAAAACTATATGATAAAATTATTAATTAATTTTCATGGGGATTTGCATTTTGTACCTTATTATATGCTACTGTCCAAAAACCAAAATCCAAAATATTCCAATCTTGACATCCAAGAAGTTTTTATATTCAACTCCACCTTGCCCCTATTGTCAAGTGATATCATCCATAAATCTATGAATCTACCCTAGAAATAATCTAGGGAAAAAAATTGAATATTATTCCACCATTTGCTTTCAATATAGATCTGCACAAGAAGTCAAGAAAACACTTAATGGTTTCCCAGAACTGAAGCAAGTATTGTTTTCCCACATCTTTTATAATCCATATGGTTGCAGATGCACATGTTTAAACATTCTATATGACAGTTTAAAATAAGTCAATAACACAATAATTTGTTACGGCGACGATAGAAATCTACAGACACTACCTGAGAGCGTGTATTGAATAATCCCGGCTCATGTGTCCACAAATCACACAGGAAATGTAAATTGCACTATGAATACTCTGTGACGATAGGTCGAACTCG
Source organism: Ipomoea trifida (assembly GCA_003576665.1). Classification (NCBI taxonomy): domain Eukaryota; kingdom Viridiplantae; phylum Streptophyta; class Magnoliopsida; order Solanales; family Convolvulaceae; genus Ipomoea; species Ipomoea trifida. The sequence goes on from CP025656.1 coordinate 21,314,268, forward strand.
TGACCTTCTAGTACTAGATTTATCATGCTCTACTCATTCGATCACTCTTTTTGGCGCACACAATTTTTTTCAATAAAAGGAGGACCAAAGCAACAGAAGAAAAAGGAAAATTAATTAAATTATTAGAGACGTAATCATGTCACATTAATACAGTTTATTACAAGAGGACATATGTCATCTGGTGAGGAGTTCGAGGCATATCATGATGGCGGCCGCGTTGCAAGTGACCACGTACACGTTCCCTCGAATGTCAAAGTACTGAGTAACATATCGATATAATTTGAGGGCATAAATAATGTCGAGTAAGTGTGAGATCGTCCATGTGTTTCGTGAAGGTAATCAATGTGCCGACTACCTAACTAACATGGGGCAATGCATCTATTGGGAAACAACGGTCCTGGTTCACCCCTAATGGCGTGAGAGACATTCTGGAGCACGATGCTTAGAATATTACTACGAGAAGAGTTTACTAATCCTTGGGACCTCCCAGTCCCTCCTGCGCACCCAAAAAAATACAGTAGGTAAAAATTAAACTATACAAATAATGTTATTCTTAACAAAAAAGAAAAAGAAAAAAGTATTTATTTTAACCAAAAATAATACAAGTTTCCATACCTAGAAATCAGGGTTGAAGCCCCACCAAGGAATTTAATTTCATCTTCTAAAGTTATTTAATTTGTATTCTTTTTTAATCAAAATCAAATAATAGTATTAATTAATAGAAAAGAATTAAGTCACCAATACAAGGCGGAATAGGATTCCACATTTCCACTCCCTCTAACCAAATTGAGAACCAGTATTAATTTGCTTTGATTGTCTTTAGTAATAAATGATAATTTATATTAATTACTATAATATGCTTTATAAAACTTATATTACACGTCTCATTTTACATAAAAGTTAATTAAAAAAATTTCACTAACTCGTGAGTCATTTAAAAATATGAATCTACCCTACAATCCAGTCTAGCTACATGCATATTGTACCTGTACATCATTAAATGCGAAAAATTTTTTCTTATTGGCTAGAAGATGTACTACAAATAATTACTTTTTGTACAACACTAAACACACAACATTGTCTAACCTTATTATTAAGAACATGTAAAAATATTTTTGAGTGATGATTATAGAAACCCATTGTCACTATCTGATATGTACCTGATAAACCCTGTCTTGTGACTTTAGCTAGACAACAAAGGACCATAAAAAATAAATTAGTCTAAGTTATCCATAACTGATCGGCTCAAATTAAGAAGATCAATAGACTAGTTCTGCGGGACGAAAGATCATGTACTTTTGTTTGATCAAGTCAAGGTTGATGTCTTGCAAGGCAAGCTGAGGAATGAAGTGTGGGATGGAGACAAGACTCTCATCATGTGTAAATGCCCAACCAGCATCCATTAATTTAGGGTACTTTCCTTTAATCTAGTCAAGGTTGAATACCATGTTTAATGCATGCCATTGCCCATTGCCATGCCACAATTGCAAGAACATATATGTACCATACACAACATTAACATTGTATTTATTTACTTTCTTCAAAAAGGGGGTTATTGTTTGAGTGGATAAATCTGCGGCTGGTGGGTCAAATGTTGCATTAATCTTTGCTGTTGGGGGGTGATTGTGGATGGGAGACAACATGATCATTTGCTCCCAAAAATATTATCCTCCACTGCCTGTTGTTTAGTAATTTTGTCATAATTTTATTTATATGATCTGATCGATCTCATTGTTAATTGCCAAATCAATATGTGATTTTGGTCCTCCAAGGGTCATCATCCACAAATAAAAGGTTAGCACCCTAATTTCAACCATTTTATTAAGATTTGCGCCAAAAGTTATAGGCACGATTCTGACTCTAAACTCTTTTTTGTTTCGATTTGAACCATATCCCTTTTTATGTCGTTTCTTTTGTTATAATGGCACCACCCAATGGGATAACTATCACTTTGAATAGTTTTCATTTTAGACCCTTTCTTAATTCTCGGTAGTATTTTCTAGGTTGCCCTTTACCGCTATGGATCAACTTTTCGATGAGAGTACCAGTAATAAGTAAACAAATTTAAGCGAAGAATCCATTTCATCAAAAGATTAATCCAATAAATGGAAAAGCTTTCAAACTTAAGTGTCACTATTTAATGGTGTGCACGGGATAAATGTATATGCTATTTGAGGGTGCACAATGGGTAAATCCCGCTCCTATGTAATACAAAGTAGTCCGCAAACTACATTGTTCCTGTGTAATACCCCGTAAACTAAATAAGAAAGGTAAACTGCACTAGAACGACCTTGTACAACAGGTTCAACTGACAGACTGTTGGCAAGAATCAAACTTGTAACATTTTGGTATAATAATCATGCTCTATTCACTTCATCATCATAATAATTATTATGAAGATTAAGAAATAGAGTGCACCAAATTATAAATGTAGGTGTGGCAATCATGTGGACCTACAATAATTGTAGGCGGATATAGGCCCTTGGGATTTTGCTTGTAACATTGTATAATTATAATTAAAACATTGCTAAAAGAGTGTATAATAATATGCCTAATTAATTAAAGTATGTTAACAGATCTTCCAAAATCATATATTATATGAAATCATCCAAAGCAGACCCTCACGAAACTAGGTTTTGGAAGAGAAAGAAAGAAAGAAAGAAAAGATAAATGTGTTTGATTGATATAATGTTTATAAGAATCGAATTATGATTTTCTAGTATGAGAATCATGTTCTACTCACTCGACCACTCATTATAATGTTTTTTTTTTAAATAATTAATATATGAAAGTTAATTCTTATCTCGAGTGGCGTTAATGTCTAGAGTAAGTTTTAAATTTATTCGTCATTTTGGTAATTAAAAAAGAAAAAGGAAAAGTAAAGAAGGTATTGAACTTTTTCTTTTTCCATAAGATGAAAACTATTGGCTTCCATAATGTAATCTCATATGATTACCATGGGAATTAATTAGGTAGGTAATGATAGTTAGACTTAAATCTAATCTTTATTTTTAGCTATTAATAATAAAAATAAGTATCAAATTAATCAGTGAACTCATTGAATTTGTGTAATTTACATTTTAAAAAGAAGTTACCATCTGATTTCATGTAAACACTTCTTAATTGGTTATTGATATAAAAATATGCTGGTTCGAGTGACTTAAACATGTCAAATACATTTCTTCGAATAAGACCAACCGATACTTGACTGAATTAGAATCCCGCTATATATATATACACATATATATATATATACATATATATATATATATATATATATAAATAAAAGATTAGGTCTGACCACATCAGAAGCGCAGCACACTAAACCCAACCCAGTAACGCACAAAGGCCAAAAATTCTCACCTAATTCACTCTTTCCGTTTCCCATTTTAGTCACGACCCAATCCGCTGCTGTAACCGTTCCCCTTTATCTGCACAACCCCGGGTCACAAGGACATTTCTGTAATTTCACTCCCTCTTACCACGCAATCGTTGCCGTCCACGTAGCGCTCCTGAACACGCGGCTCAATCTCGTGTCGAGAAACAATTATGTTCAAGTAACCACACGGTCACGTGATTTGTAGCAGCATACCTGACACGTATGCTCCACGTGGCGTAGATCCACGTCAGCATCTCCTCGTCTTCTTCCTCTCCTCGCTTCATCACTCTCTCTATATATCCAACTCTCTAACCACTCCATCATTTTAACTTCAGCTTCACACAAAAACGCCCCTAAATTCTGAAAAAGAAAAAAAAAAATCTTTTTTTTTTCTAGAAATCCCTAAAAATTCTTTAACCAAACTTTACTCTCGCCGGAAACTATGAACTTTCCGGCCGAAAGTTCCCTCCTTCACGAACGCAATGCCCGTGTTCCCGTTCACCGCCGTCACGTTTTCCGTGAAAATTCGTAGCCAAAGCCTTTTCCTTCCTTCCTTTCTCATTATCTCCAACTTCAACAGCTTCACGAGAAGCGAGATCGAGAAAGGTATCAAAGAATAGAAAATTTTCAGCTTTGTTTTAGCATAAACATAAACTATAACTTAATTTTGATCGGGTTCTGTGACCTTGGAGGTTGATCATGTGTTGGAGCTGATTAGCATTATTTTTCCCTGATCTTTTGTGCCTTTTTCATGGATTTCTGTGTAAATTGAGGTATGATAAGTGTGTAACAGTTAATTCAGAGTGATTTTGAATTGTGCTCAGAGGTAACAGAGATAGAGAGAGAGAGAGAGACGGTGTGGGTGTGTAATTATTTTGTACAGAGAGAGAGAGAGAGAAAGAGAGCGTATAGGTTTAGACTGTGAGTGAGAGAGAAAGTACGAGTTTGGTAGAAATGCCGGTGATGAAGGTTCAACCAATCGACTCTCTATCATCGTCGATCCGTGGGGATTCAACGAGGTCGGTGTCGAAATCGCGGCTTAAGAGGTTCTTCGATCGGCCTTTCACTAGCGTTCTGCGGAGTTCATCGGCGTCGGAGAAGGCCACCGTCACGGTCGGAGCTGGTGTCGAAGTACCGTACGGCAAAGATGGAGGGGTTTCGTCAACGGCGGCTGAGTTCGAGCCCAGCTCGGTCTGCTTGGATAAGATGGTTCAGAATTTCATCGAGGAAAGCAATGAGAAGCAGCCGCCGTCGAAAATCGGGCGCAACCGCTGCAATTGCTTCAACGGCAACGGCAGCGATAGTTCCGATGATGAGTTCGATTTCACCTCTTCTGGATTTTCTGATTTTGTGGCCAATTCCTCATCCTTCGGCGACTCATCTGATACCATCAAGGTTCTTAATTTCCACTAATTTCTTCAGATTCAAGTAAAATCAGCGTTAAATTCGAAAACATTAACTCAATTTCAATTCCAATTTTCTGATTATTTTCCGGTTGGATTTTGGTGTAATTCAGAGCTTGATTCCCTGTGAGAGTGTTGCGGAGAGAAATCTCTTAGCCGACACCTCGAAAATCATCGAGAAGAACAAAATCTGCAAACGTAAAGACGATCTTCGGAAAATCGTCGCCGACGGCCTCTCCACTCTAGGCTACAACGCCTCCATCTGCAAATCCAAATGGGAGAAAGCTTCATCCATTCCTGCTGGTACTTAACGACCTATAATTACTTTTATATAGCTAAGCGACTGTTCCAATTTGTTAGGTTTTGAATACTGAAAAATGTCTGTGCTTTATTTAGGAGAATACGAATACATTGATGTGATTGTGGAAGGAGAAAGAGTGTTGATCGATGTAGATTTTCGATCGGAATTCGAGATTGCTAGGTCAACGGGAAGTTACAACGCGGTTCTACTGTTGCTGCCGCTGATTTTCGTCGGAAACGGCAATCGGCTTCTGCAAATCGTTTCGATCATGTCGGAGGCGGCGAGGCAGAGCTTGAAGAAGAAAGGTATGCACATCCCTCCCTGGCGCAAAGCCGAGTACATGAAAGCTAAGTGGCTCAGCCCCTACAGCCGCTCCTATTCCCCTCCGCCACCGCCGCCGGAGAATCCTGAACCCGAACCCGAACCCGAATCCGAATTGAAACCGGAACCCGAAGCTGTTGAGGATGAAGCCGAAGCTGAGGCCGAAGCTGTGAGCGAGTGCGGGGAGTTGGACTTGATATTCGGAGACAATACGACACCGTTTGCGGATGAAAACAACCCGTCTTCACCGGCGTCTCCGTCTCCGTCGCCGCCGGCGATAATTCCCGGCGAGGAAGCGAAGCCATCTCCGTCGCCAAAACCGGCGGCGATGCTGATGTGGCAACCTCCGGCGATAAAGCCGAAAAGTTGCGAAAGAGGCAACCGGGTCATCGTCACCGGGTTGGCTTCCCTTCTCAAGGAGAAACCCTAAGAAAAAATTTTGGTCTTTTCCCCTTTTTTTTTTCTTTAATTTTTATATCTCCCAAAAATTCCTAACATTTTCGAATCTATTTTTGTGGAGTACAAAAAATATAAATATAATATAAAAACCTATATAGAGATGGGAGACTCAATTATAGAGCTAATTGAAATTTTCTCCTTTTTTATTTTTATTTTCCATCCCTTCTTTTTTTGTTTGTAAGGGTCTCTTGTAAGTTGTAAGAAACAAAATTCTAGACTAAACTGTCCCTGCTGTAATAAATTCTTAGAGTCCAAAATTAAAGAAAAAATAGGTTTTATGAAAATATGAACTCTGCATGTCCAAATGTTCCTTCCAAGGGAACATCGTCTTAGTTTGGCCTTTCATCTATGTTTATGAAAACAAAAATCCTGTATTTAATGACATTGTTATCTTTAATAGAATATATATAATGTAAATTTTTTAGTATTAAATATACAATACTCCTTTGTATTTTATATGGCAACCATACTTGAATATAATTATGCATATTATGTTATATTGTATTGTGTATTATTCACAATGATACCAATAGTATTTGATAATTTTACTCAAAACTCTATATGGCGATGCACTAATACGGGGGCCGATTTTGGATCATATAATAACATTAGATTAAAAGAATATTTATCTAGAAAACACCAATCATTTTTCTTTTAAAATAAAAAGATTTCATGGGAGAAAGGGAGTGAGTGGGGGGATGGGATGACGGCAGGGCCCGTGCCGTCTCGGACGCCGTGAAGTGGAAATAGGGAGAGGCTTTCATTTGAACAACGTGATATTCCCTTCGTGCGTAGCAGACAGCAGACACCCCCCCCCCCCCCCCCGGTCACCAGAAAATATTAATATGTAAAATAATAAGAGTATTTTAGTCTTTTTACCCCTCTTTTCTTTTTTCTTCGACGAATCCATTTCAACTACCATGTTTTCGACGATCTTTTCTGTTGCCCATATTTTTTTTTTCTTGTACGATTTTGCACCCATTTGAATTGATCATTGTTTTCCCACTTTATCACTAGAGGCTAGAGCGATGAGCAAAAGTCTACTGTCATTTTGCAGGTAAAACTGTCAGAAATCGAAATTAGTACTCCGTCCCGGATATTTCACGACGTAAAGTCTAAGCTCATTGTAACTCTGGCAGTTAGGATTAGACGGTGAAGAATGGTAGGGAAGATCGAATGTGCCGACGGCATTTATAGGGATCCAAATGCTCCGGTGGAAGATAGAGTCAGCGACCTCTTATCGCACATGACTCTGAAGGAAAAAGTTTGGTTTAAACACTTTTTCTGTATATACTTTCAAATAATGATAAGAGATTTCTTCGCAATCCAAAAAAAATATGCTATGCTTTTTTTTTGGCCGGTTCTCCACATCCCACAATTTGACTATAGTTTACAATATTTTAAATACTAATAAATGAATTTAAAGTCATGCTTAGACTGTGTTCAAGCTTCTTTTTGTTTGTTTGGTGTCAGTCTGTCACATTTTTACTACTCAACTTTTTTAAAGCTTTCATTAAACTTTAATTAAGTATTCATCAACTCGACCGACCCGCTGCGCTATTGAGCAATTGAGCAAAAAAAATTATATTTTTTAATCAACAATTGAGCAAAAACAATTGATCTACCCTGATAGATTAAATTAATCCTAATAGACCGAATCAAATAAGAAATACTTTGCAAGTAATAAATACGGAGTATAAGACATTGGTCTTGAGAAAGACAAGATTTGTATTAATAAAGAGTGTAATGAGATTACAAGTGAAATTGAGATGTGACTGTACATGATTTGTAATGTCAAGACAATGCATATTTATATAGGTATGGGCTAACAAACTACCTTAAAATCGTGGTAGGCTACAAGACCCATCATTCTGGGCCCTAGAGACCTGCTCCAGGTTTTGAACCCTGACTGTTCGAACTATCTTCTTAGGACTCGGACTCTGCACTCTCAGACCCCGGGTCTCTATTATTGGACCGTTTTCAATATCTCCATCACATTCATTCGAGTAATTTGGCCGGGCCTATAAAAAAATGGTGAAATATGAACTCAATTTTTACGTTTTGGGTAAATAATTAAGAAAAGATGGGGCATGTGATAATTTGGGGTGAATAAACTTGACTGCCTTTTGGGGGGATTGGGAGCTTTTCCTTTTGGGAGCAGACGCCGTGAAAAAGTAAAGTGATTAAAAACCAGAAGAGAAAGAGGGAGAAGAGCATCCGCCATCGCCATCGGGACAAGCTTTAACACGTGGTGCAAATGCATTGGGACAGTAAAAAAAAATTAAAAAGTAAAAAAAAATAAATAAAACGTTTCTCTACTTGAGAGCTCTCGAGTTCGAAGCAAAGAATATTGACTTTCTTGGGGTAACACCTCTTGACTGTTTGTTGCTCCACCCAACCATTTATTTTAATTTTTATTTTACCACCATTATTTTATTTGAAGAATAAATAAATAATCTCAGGTGTAGTTGTGAAATATTATTATATAGGATTGATACTTACTCAGTATGTACCATCAAGTTATAATTACGGATTACTTTCGTGATACAGAAAAAAACAGTAACTTTAGTATTTACTACTCCGTAGAAGTGATGGAAGAGTTAATTAATGAAGCTAGAGGGATTGAATTTGTTTCTTGAGATGTATTTATTAGGAAGTAAATACGTAGATTGATTGGTTATCTAATCATCATAAAGTTTCTTGTTTTGAGTTGCAAGTTTAGGAGAGTTTTTGGAACGGTTTAAACCCGTTATTTTTTAAATATTAAAGGTGTACTTAGGTCTACATTTGTTTAGTTTTTGTTTCATTGTTCTTTTTTCATAGTAGAAAGTATATATGAGGAAACTATTCGGTCATTTTCTTGAAGCACTATTGGACACCTACCATATGAAAGCTAATTGCTGTGTAGATTGGATGGTAAATTGACTTGCATTATAAAAAATTTACATTTTTTATGTGCTTGCATTTGTCAATAAATATGAAGTCGCAATTGATGCTTTCGACACTAAAAGTTAGCTAGAAAATATGACCTCGGTAAACAAGGTTTTTAACAATAGATGTCAAAATTTTCTAGCGGGATTAACTAATGTTCTATGTTAAGAACTTATGCAAGTCTCCATCTCAACAACCCTCCTCCCAAAACCTCCAATTGTCATGATCAAATATTTACAACTATGCCAAAATTATACTCCGTAGTTAATAATAAATACACAACTTTATTTTCTTATACTTGCTTAGCACTACACTAACATCACGTTTCAATAGCAAAATACTAAACTCAGCTATCAAAACCTCCCCCAACACAATTTAATGCTATTTATATTTCGACCCATTTACATTTATTTTGGGGGTGGGCCTTTGTATTTTCTGCATTTGAAATGGGAAAATCTTATCCAATAAGAATTAAATTTGTGGATTGCATTATTGGTGTATTTTGAAAAATATAGAAATATGCCAAAATAATTGTTTTTTTTTAAAAAATAAATATTCTTTATTTAAAAGTCCTACATATTAATAAATAATTGTTAAAAAAAATAAATATGCTTTATTTAAAAAATATGCTTGACAATTTATCAAGGTTATGTCCTTTATGTGATTGAAAGTCCTACATCCGATCCACTATAAGTTTCTCTAAAATGACGTATATGGTGTTGGTTATTGTAGATGGGTGATTTATTAGAATAATAAATGAAAGCATGGTGGAGACAATTAAAATGAAAATGATAGATAAACTATTTTGAATAGGTGGAACAACTAAACTTTTTATTTTTATTGTTTGTAAAAACTAAAGAATATAGTTTGATTGGTATAAAATTTTTCACAATCATTGTTGTGGGGCTTTTGTTATCCCTTTTGTGATAAGTCTATCCTATTGTTATTATTATTATTATCAAATAAGGTAGAGTTTGGGTCATGTTTATCTTATTAATTATTATCATAAAATAAGAAAGGGTACTAAAATATGTTAATTCAAATCAATAAGAGTTTGAGTTATTGAAGCAACCTAACCTAGTTAATTGGTTTAATAATCACAAGATTTCAACTACAATGTAGTATCTGTTCATAAACTACCTACTGAAGAACAAAGAGACAACAACGCCTCCACCGAGGCTCAAACCCACCACCTCCCGTATACAGAGAAGGGTTTGATGCCACTGGACCACAAGGCCCTTGTCTATTCATAGGAATTATCTATTGATTTTCTCAGCTAGAACATCCAGAAAAGCGCAGCTCTCGATTTCAAGTACCACTGTTAATCAACTTGAGCGATACAATCACCACAAGTCCACAACCAGTATCAACAAATGGTCTCTCAAGGGACACTATCATAACACCATGAATGTTAATCCAATCGACCAACCACTTTATCTTTATTTTGTTCATTCCGAAAAATATGAGTGATTCAAACTTCTCAATTCTTCTCAAGATGTTCTCTATAAGCCCAAACCAAGTTTTTCCGATCATAATTTAGCAATTAAAATGGCACTTTTCAAAGAATGGAGATGTAGGGTCAAAGTGGGGTGTGGGTTCACTTTCTTATTTATTTATTTATTTATTTATTGATTTCTGAAATTATTTAAGTGGAAATGGGGTCCACTTGCTGTCCAAAGGAAAAATAATAATAATAAAAGCTTGCCCAAAGTTTGACAATAATAATACCTTTATGAAAGCAACCCTCTACCAACTCTTTCTCACAGATTAGATGTTGCAATGGAATAGAGTTTGCTTGTACACTGTGCATTTGATTTCACAGAGTTTTGAGATGTGCTTTCCAAAATTCACAACAAAAAGAGGGCCCTTTAATGGAGTAATATAATTGTTTTTAAAAAGAAAAAAAATATTAAAAGCTAGTTTGCATGACTTGCCCTTCCTTTGTTAGCAATTTGGAAGAAAACCCATAGTGTAATATAAAATTCACCTAAAAAATATATTTTGAGAAATAAGAGGTTAATTTCGGAATTAAAAGGAGGGGTCGCTTACAAAAAACATACTATTGCACGTTATGTTGGACCATTATTGGGTGAGAATGACCCACTATGTCTTCCTCAAGGATCTAGCTAGCAAATGGCTGGTACAAGGTTTTTGAGTTGTAGCAAGCTTTTCGTATTTTAGTGTTGAGAAAAACGGGTTCAAGACATCAAGAACGAAAAAAGAAAATGAAGAAGAGAAGCCTACACCTATGGGAGTAAAGGAGATCTTTTATTTATTATTGTACCGTGAGGGTGCTATCTTGCACCCTCAACCAATTTCGGTCATTCTACTCAGCTCCGACACTTATCATCATTTAATTAGTAATATATGAAACATATATAACTTTTTAGGAGTTTGTGACTCATCCAACCCACACATTAATTTGAATTCATTACTTTTTGCTTATTTTGCCTAACATTCATAGTGATAGGGCTTATACACTTCAAAAATATTACACTGCAATGCTATATGAATGTTTTTTTTTCTTTTTTTTTTTTTTCTTTTTTAATGGAATCTTTTCAAGCCTAGATTCCTAGAAATCTTGAATGTACGAGAGAGCTACCCCAAAGATCCATATATGTACCCATCCCAGAGAATTCTCAGCCCAATAATCATAACTCAAATCGTTATAGGGCCAAATGGCCCATACTACAAACTTTGTTGTTGTTGTTGTTGTTTCTTGAAAAAGAAACAGCCTTTTGTTATGAATATCCTTTAATAAGGTATTACATGCCAAAGACCTTGTGGTCTAGTGGCACGCGGTGTCCCAGTTAACACTTACACATGGGAGTGGGTTCGAGCCTATTGTAACAGAGTCACTAGTAATAGTAAAACTATGTTGATTTTTTATATAAAGTTTACATAATATTAAGACAACATACACATAATTATAATATTAACCTAATTCAAGACTTGTTATATAAACCTAGTAAAACCTATATTTATATAACACTTTAGTTTAAGAGAAGGCTTCAGAGGATGACCAAGAAGATCAATAGATAATTTTCCCGGGACGTCGAAATTGAAACCTTATTGTTACCAAGCCAACTATCCAATTAGCCTATATACTAATATATACTATGATAGTTATTTAGTAACTGGAAATTCATGGATCTCATCCATCCATGGATTCTTCTCCATTGCTGGATTTATGTTCTTCAGTGCCCGCCAAACAGCACTGTTGCATTTGAAACCTGACCCGAATGCAATCTGCCATGTTTTGTCACCTTTTCTGATTCTCCCTTTGGCTTCTGTGTAAGCCAATTCATACCATAATGAACTGCTGGAAGTGTTTCCAAATCTGTATAGCGTCATCCTCGAAGGCTCCATGAGCCATTCGCTGAGCTCTAAGTTCTTTTCTATGGCGTTTAGCACCGCCTTCCCGCCGGCGTGGATGCAGAAGTGCTCGAACGCCAGCTTGAAGTTTGGGATGTAGGGCTTCACCTGTAAGCACATAGCCAGGTTGAAGGGTTAATCTAACTATATTTGCACCATACTAAAGACTCTTTAATTTTGTTAAGCATGGGATTGTTGCCCAATACATCAGGCCTGTTTTCCCGACCAAAACGGTGTAGCTGAAAGAAGAAAACATGACCCTTCTGGATATGGTGTGGAGTATGCTAAGCAACTCCCAAAGTCGTTGTGGGCTGAAGCACCGACAACGCATATATTAAACCGTGTTCAAACCAAGACTGTCCCTAAGACACCGTTTGAGTTATTCAAAAGTTAGAAATTGAGTTTGTAACATATGGGTGTTTGGGGATAGATGCAGTTTAAGGATTTATGCCCTTCTCACTCATCCTTAGATGATTGTGCATATCCAATAAAAAAAGCACTAATAGTCCTTTGTGTCAAGTTTCTTTTCCGTGTGCGTTATAAATCCTCACCTCATCAATCAAATAATGACAGCTCAACAGAGAGTAAATGTAGTATTACTCTAATTACTCCAATAATAATAATAGGAAAACGTTACATCACCTTCATCTTGAACACTTTTCTGGCGACGAGGGTGAGGAAGAACAACAGCTGTTCGGACACGGGGAGGACTAAGGGGCCGAGGGTGGTGATGTTTGTCTTTAGGGCGTCGCCGGCCATCGCCATCAGGTCTTTGGAGAGGGCGACGCCGACTCGGCCATCGTCGTCTTCCTTTTGCCACACGCAGGAGTAGCTGTTGTCGTGGGCACCGGTGTGAGTGCGGACGGTGCGCATCAGCTGATACTTGGAGCGGCGGCGGTCGGAGGGGCGGTTGGAGAGGAGCACCGCCGCGCCGCCCAGCCGGAAAATGCAGTTGGACATCAGCATCGACCGGTCGTTGCCTAAGTACCAGTTGAGAGTTTGGATCTCCGTGCTCACCACCACCGCATAGCAGTTTGGTGACGCCTACACAGATAGATTGGATAATATATATATATATATATATATATATATATATATATATATATATATATATATATATATTTAAAATTTATTAGTAAAAATTTCACAAAAATAAGAAGCAGAATATTGAAATTTTATATATATGGACAAGGCAGCATCATATCATATCAGTATCTAAAAACATTAGATCACCATTTATTGCAATAGCTAAGGTCAAGAAATAAATGCGCAACAATGTCGACGTGGTACTAGGTATGAAAACAACAATTCTTTTAAATTTGGGGATTCGTATCACTCAACTAATCTTCCTAGGTTAATTAACTCTTCCAACCAACATATACTATATGTTATTTTTTTCATTTATAATAAATATAATCAAGTTTTGGTATAACTTAAAACTGTCATATTATGTCAAAAAGGGATAATTTGTCCTAATAATTAACGCTCCCGCTTGATTTTTAACTCATTCAATGTAATTCATAGTTAATTTAGGTTAGCTATAGTTATACCATGGACCAGAATATACATACTGTTTTCAGCTATTTTCCATATTAGTAAGGTGGACCTGTCATAATTTACATACTGAATGTTCATAAGAGACCTGTAAAAGATGTTTGGCAAGATCAATGGAGACAAGTCCAGCACTGCAACCCATGCCACTCAGGTTATAGCTCTTAACACTGCCCACAAGCTTGTAATGGTTAACAACCATTGCAGAAAGCGATGGCGTGGGCCCAAACAAGCTGGAATTCACCACAACAATCCCAATCTCCTCAGCTCTCACCCCAGTCTTCTCCAACACCTCATCAATGCACGCGAAGATCACCATCCCAGCCTCCCTCCTCGCCTCTTCCAGACAAGGCTTCGCAGGAACACCCACGATAGATTCTGGGAAATATGTCTTCTGTCCCAGCCCGGATCTCTCCAGAACCTTCCTCTGAAAACACAGATTCTCCTCGGTAAAAACGTTTTCCTGTCTTGATCTTTCAACGTATCTCCCTGTAGAGCACATCAGCTCGGGTTTGGGCTTGTAACACGCGAAATCCACTAAGTACGCGTTTCTTGGCCTGTTTTTGGAGTAGAACTTGCCCAGGAAAACCAGGAATGATGTGCATGCAAGAACTGGGGCAAGATTGAGCTTGAGGAGATGCCATGTATGGAGTATTGCGTCCTGCAAGGTGGTGAGAGTGAGGAAATAATGGGCAGAAAGAGCCCCTAAGAGAGGGATTATAAAGAACAGATACAAGGCATGGGTAATCAAGAAATGGAAAAAATGGTTCTTTTTTGTGTCCATTGTCAGCTAGGTATAACAATAATGTGTTCTTGGATGTAGGAGGAGGGGAATGTTTAGCTAAAAATAAAAGGGATATGGCTTCATGAAATGAAGGACCCGAGGGATTGGAAATTTTCAGTGTGGATAGAGGAGTGAGCTCTCAAACCAAAGGTGTCACTATATATAGGACTTGTTTGGTTATCCGCGGTTAGCGGTTAGCGGTGGCAGATTGTGTTAGCGGTTATCGGATTGTATTAGCGGGTTTGAACAGCAAATTGTATTAGCGGTTTGTAAAAAAATATTTGGTAAAATTAGTTGTTTAGATTAGAGGTTAATATGCAAAATGATCTAAAAGGACATTCATATTATTATTACTATTATTATATAATAATAAAATAAAATTTACAATAACAATTACAACAATAATTACAATAACAGCAACAACACTAATAATAATAATAATAATAATAATAATAATACAAAAAAAAAAGTCGTAAATGATGTGGGATCAAATGATCCCACATCGAAAAATTTTGGAAGAGGAGCATTATTTGTTCTCCTCTATATAAGATGAGCAATGCTCTTGTTCCAAATTTAATTACCACATGCTACTCTTGAGAAGACATAAGGCTCTCATTTATGAAGCCTTATTGATGTGGGATCAAAATGATCCCACATCGGAAAACTTTGAAAGAGGAGTACTTGTTCCACATTTAATTACGACATAGAAATTTAAACGCCAAGCTCAAACGCTGCTAACCAAACACTTACTTTGGCGTTTTGACCATGCCCATAGACCTTCTTTTTCCACCTATGGAAAAGTTCTTAGTTGTTATATGCCCATAGACTTTTTTTCCCACTTATGAAAAAGTTCTTAGTTGTTATCTAAATATGCTAGGTGGAGTATGTCTTGACACTTTAGGAACATGTGTCAAATAGTAAGTGATGACTAATCTGATCCATCCATTTGGTAAATTAATGATTGAGGATTACATTATTAAAAAATAATGTGAAAAAGGAAGGGTTAGCTATATAAATATTGCCAGTTGTTGGGTGGAGGCCGGTAAAGCTAAGGGCCATGTCTAGTAATTAGTGAGTAATTAGTGGTTAGGGGATTGTTGGATGGAGGCTAGTGAAGGGTCAAATCCAATACGTGGCTAGGGAAATTGTTGTACCTTCCTTTCCAAAATATGGTGGCGGTATATAAGGAAATAAAGTTGCACTTTCCTGTTAGTTATAACTTTTGGTGTAGTGATAAATGTTTAATTTTTAACACAAACTTAAAAATTTGAGCAATGGTGTAGTGATATATATATATTGAAGTGCTAATTAATGTTAATTTGTTTTAGTGTGTGCAATGGTTCATTTTCTATCTTCTTCTTTTCCATTCCATCCACACGGAGAACGTGATAAGACTAATACCCAAAGCATTTTCCATGTGCATATAGAAAAATGATAGGAAAAGAGTTTTTTTTTTTTTTTCTTAACTTAAATATTGGAATTAAAATCAAAATAAACAATTTAAAAATTGCGATGAGAGCAACATCTTTCCTTTATTGTTATTGTTAGTGTTGGTTTTATGAGGTTTGGGTAGTCAAAAGCTTGCCAATACTACCGTGAGACACGAGAATATAGGAAGGATATTGTTGTATTACTCATTAGTCCATTCTCCATGTATGGAATGTCTCATATTGGAAGTCATTGTTAAATTATATAAATAATAAACCTTAATCCTATTTGGATTACAAATAATAAATTCAATCCTTATCAAACTCTTCGGTAGCATTGTACTGGGTATCCTTCTTGGGCCTTCTTGATTCAATTATTCTCTTGCGCCAATCAATGTAGCCCAAGCCTAGTATATTATCCATCATCAAGTCCTCAACTTCCTTGAAATTTCGTGAATTCAAAGTCTCTAGAAAGTATATTAAGGAATATTCTTTAATCATCTTCTTGTGCTTATTTTCAATTGAGTCAACTTGCAAATAAGATTTCTAAGGTTTTAAGATTTTTTTTTGGTACAGTTATTTTTCTTGGGTCGCTCTATGTGAGTTGGGCCTAATTTACTATCCAATTCCTAACTTTCCATGAGACTTGGAATCGCTATTGCAAGAAATTTTTTTTTAGAAGATATTTCTCCCATCGACTTTTCTGCCTTGGTTGAGTTTTTTTTTTTTTTTTTTTTTTTTTTTTTTTTTTTTCTTTTATATATCCCAGGCCGAATTAATTCGCAAGAAAGAAAAGATCATTTCTAACAATAATGATTCCAGTTAGTTTAGTTTCTCTTTTTTTCTCTTTTCTTTTCATTTTTTTTCGACGATGAGACGCAGACTGGTCGACAATCTCGAACACGTAGAGAGAGTACTATAGAAGAGGAAAAATGCAAAATGTTTTGAAACACATAGAGTGAGTACTAGAAGAGGAAAAATGCAAAATGTTTTGGAACACATATAGAGAGAGTACTAGAAGAGGAAAAATGCAAAAATGTTTTGTCCAACATTTCTTAAAGGAGTTAATTCCATTTTTAGTCTTAAATTTATAGGTGACAGTCTACTTTTAGTCCTTTTTTATTCGAACATTCACATTTGGTCGTAGTATTATTGTGACATGACCATTTTTGGTCCTCCCTCAACAAAATAGTTAAAATGTCGTTAAATGCAAAGACATTTTGATCATTATTATACAAAGTGAGTTGACTCCACTATATTGGTAAATGTTTGATCCTAACATATATTATTTTCATAAAAGACATAAATGTTTGAGATTTTTTTTTTCATCAATGGACTTTTAATTATTAGATTAAAATATTCTTTCGCTATGATTTATTTATCCCGTGTGGTATGCAGGTTACAACACAGGAACGAAATTTACTCGATACATACTCTCAAATAGTGACTGTAATTTTTCTTGTCACCCAAAAAAGAAAAAAAATAATAATCATTCGCTGCACCAAGACCAATTGCAATATAATGTTTAACAACCATCCGGCCAAAGTAGTTGCCAGGCCTGCTATAACAAATTCAAGAACATATTTAAAACCTTTACTAGTTTTCTATACTAAATATCATATCGTACCATTGTACGAGGCCATCTTGTTGTGCTGAATTCATTTGCTATGAGTCGGTAAAATAGTGATTTAAAATCTTTTTTCGGCTAAGGTTGCACAATATAATCTCAAATAATAATGTTATATATGATGGCTATGTTTGGCAAACCTAGTTGAAAAAGTAGCTGAAAACTGAAAAATTATAAGCTCGCTGAAATCTTATGAGTTGTTAAGTAAGCTGTTATGCTTAAAAGTGTTTGGAAAAATTAACTTTTTGATAAGCTGATAAATGTAAAAAGACTAAAAAGAACATTTTCATACCATTTAAATAGTTTTAAATTTAAATAGGTTTGCTTATATATTAAAATATAAAATAATGAAATCAATATATTTTAATAAAATATAAAGTAAGAACATAAATTTGAATATATAAAGTAAAATAAAATGTTTATAATTCATAAAATTAGTTCATACAAAAATTAATGTTTAAACACAAATGTCAAATTGAAATTAAAACCAAAAGAGAAAATGCCAAAAGGATTTTAATTGTGAGGAGTAAAGAATGTCATTTATTTAAAATAATAAGGATAAAAATTGAGAAAAGTTAAAAAGCTACTAGCTTATTTTTGAAAAGTTACCTAAAGTAGCTTTTCAAAATAAATTCTTATTTTAAGCTACTAGCTTATTTTGAGAACATTACCAAACAAAGCTTATAACTTATTAGTAGTTTAAAATAAGCTATAATAAGCTCCTAAATAAGCTCGGCCAAACAGAACACGTAAAATAGGGCAAGTGAGTAACTAAGATTTTTATTTTTCACCAAAAACAAGGAGCAAAACATTGAAATTTATATGGAAAAGTCACCATCATATAATATCAGCATCTATAAACATTAGATCATCACCTTTACTAGCTTAAAGTGGGTCGATGGAAGACGTGCATGCCATTTATTGCAAGGTCAGGAAATAAATGCTACAATGTCGTACTAGGTATGAAAACAACACTTCTTTTGAATTTGAGGGTTTGTATCACTCAACTAATCTTCCTAGGTTAATTAACTCTCCCAACCAACATATACTATGTGTTACTTTTATAAATAATCAAGTCATAGTATAAGTTAAAACTATGGGATAATTTGTCCTAATAATTAACGCTTCCACTTGATTTTTAACTCATTCAATGTAATTCATAGTTAATTTAGGTGAGCTATGAGTTTGATTGCCTTGGTAACCACAAAAAAAAAAAAGTTACAAGTGTGACGTTCAGCTACAGTGACAATTTAGTCTTCTTAGTTGGTTTAAGTCGGTCAGCTATGAGCTAGCTTAAATTGATTACCTTATTGTGGTTCTTTGTCAATTACGATCACAAAGTGAGCTTTTATCCCGTGCAGTACCCTTTTGAGTATTAGGGTTCTTCTCAAATTTATTTTGATTCACTCAAAAATTTCATTTGGCGAGCCGTGCTGACAAAAAGGGATTTAGAATGTTAACTCGAAAATGTTGTCCAGTACACATTTTCATACTCTTGGGTAGTGGCACGAGTAGGCAAACTAGACGCATATTGTCGGATGCAAATTTAAAGTAAAAATTCAACTCCACAAAACTGCACCCAAAAATATGTTTACTCTATATATTATCAACAAATTAAACAATTATATTAATTAGAGACTTTCATTCTCATATAAAATAAAAATTATAGCACTGGCCCAAAACATTGGTCTAATGAATAAGAATTGAGAAGTCTCACCTCTCTTAACCTAACATTGAGAATTTGGATTTGGATTACTCTTTGGACAAATACTCTCGATCACATTTAATTTATTCACATATATATAATAATTATAATTAATAAAGTTTACATAATATTAAAATAACATAAGGATTTCACGTATAAAATCCAAACTTATAATAAGATTCTTTAAATATATACTAATATTCTTTAGCTAGTATAAGTATTGTTTATATCTTTGAAGAGTTATCGATTGGAAATTCATGGATTTCATCCATCCAAGGGTTCTTCTCCATTGCTGGATTTATGTTCTTCAATGCACGCCAAACAACACTGTTGCATTTGAAACCTGACCCGAATGCAATCTGCCATGTTTTGTCACCTTTTCTGATTCTCCCTTTGGCTTCTGTATAAGCCAATTCATACCATAATGAACTGCTAGAAATGTTTCCGAATCTGTACAACGTCATCCTCGATGGCTCCATGTGCCATTCGCTGAGCTCTAAGTTCTTTTCTATGGCGTCTAGCACCGCCTTCCCGCCGGCGTGGATGCAGAAGTGATCGAACGCCAGCTTGAAGTCCGGGATGTAGGGCTTCACCTATAATTGGATAACACATTACTTTTGATGGACTCTAAGCAACACGTGGATCATAATCTTTTTTTTTTTATAGGATTAGACGGAAATTTGAACCATGACCTTTGACATGGTTCTGATAGCAAACTGAAGCATGTGCTCTATCTCAATTAAAAATCTAGAATTAACGGGAATAGAGAATATTTTTTTTCACCTTTTTCATCTGGAACACTTTTCTGGCGACGAGGGTGAGGAAAAATAGCAGTTGTTCGGAGATGGGGAGGACTAAGGGGCCGAGTGTGGTGATGTTCGTCTTCAGGGCCTCGCCGGCCATCGCCATTAGGTCTTTGGAGAGGGCGACGCCGACTCGGCCATCGTCGTCCTCCTTTAGCCACACGCAGGAGTGGCTGTTGTCGTGGGCGCCGGTGTGAGTGCGGACGGTGCGCATCAGTTGGTACTTGGAGCGGCGGCGGTCGGAGGGGCGGTTGGAGAGGAGCACCGCCGCGCCGCCCAGCCGGAAAATGCAGTTGGACATCAGCATAGATCGGTCGTTGCCTAAGTACCAGCTCAGAGACTGGATCTCCGTGCTCACCACCAGCGCGTAGCAGTTTGGTGAGACCTGTAGTTACACACATTTATATTTACTTGTATGTTTCTCTAATTTAAAAATATAAAATAAAAAAGAACTGAAAATAAAAATTAAGAATGCAGGTATCTAAAAACATTAGACCAGCTTTATATTTCCTTAAAGCGGGTTGGTGAATATTTAATAAGTGGGAGATATCATAACAGCATGCCATTTAGAGTAAGGACAAGATATAAATGCTACAGTAGTGTACATTTTGCTATCAATCACTATTTTCAGGGTTTGCAGAACAGAAAAATCTAGCAATTTACTTCATTTTATCAATCTTTAGAATATAGACAGTTAAAATAGAAATGCATTGTACCCATGCTCATAGAAAGGGATATATGTAAAAACAACATTAGAGTGTCGTTTTCGAATAGAATCTGATCGAAACTAGACCAGTTTACTCACTCGAGAATGATATAAACAGAGAAGGAGATGGGAAAAGAGACCTGTAGAAGATGTTTGGCAAGATCAATGGAAATAAGGCCAGCACTGCAACCCATGCCACCCAAGTTGAAGCTCTTAACAGTGCTCAGAAGCTTGTAACGCCTAACAATCATGGCGGAAAGCGATGGCGCCGGGTCAAACACACTGGAATTCACCACAACTATCCCAATATCCTCAGCCTTCACCCCAGTCTTATCCAACACCTCATCAATGCATCCGAAAATCGCGGCCTCCGCATCCTTTCTCACCTCGTCCAGACGAGGTTTCACATGCACACCCAGGATAGATTCTGGGAAATATGTCTTCTGTCCCAGCCCGGATCTCTCCAGAACTTTCTTCTGAAAACTCAGACTCTCCTCAGTAAAAATGTTGGTCTGTCTTGATCTTTCAATGTACCGCTCTGTGGTGCTCATCAGCTCTGGTTTAGGCTTGTAGCACGCGAAATCCACTAAGTAGACGTTTCTTGGCCTGTTTTTGGAGTAGAATTTGCCCATGAAAACCAGGAATGATGTGCATGCAAGAACTGGGGCAAGGTTGAGCTTGAGAGTGAAGAAATAATGGGCAGAAAGAGCCCCTAAGAGAGGGATTATAAAGAGCAGATACAAGGCATGGGTAATCAAGAAATGGAAAAATTGGTTCTTTTTTGTGTCCATTGTAAGCTAGGTATAACAATAATGTGTTCTTGGATATAGGAGGTGGGGAATGTGTAGCTAAAAATAATAGGGATATGGGTTCATGAAATGAAGGAGATGAGGGATTGGAAATTTTTAGTGTGGATAGAGGAGTGATGAGCTCTCAAACCAAAGGTGTCACTATATATAGACTTTTTTTTTTTTTTTTTTTTTTTTCACTTACGGGGAAGTTGTTAATTGTTACCCAAATATGCTAGGTGGAGTATGTCAGGACACGTGTCAAGATAATAAGTCATGATTAATCTCATCCATCCATTTGGTAGATCAAAGGTTGAGGGTTAAGTTATTAGAAAATAATGAGAAAAGGGAAGTGTTAGTTATATAAATATTAAGAGTGGAGGCCGGTAAAGCTATGGGCCATGTCCAGTAACTAGTGATTTGAGGGATTGTTAGACAGAGGTTGGTGAAAAGGCAAGTTTAACAAAACCCTTCTTTCAAAAATGTGGTGGTGATATATAAGGAAATAAAGTTGTGTTTTCCCTGTGAGCTATGATTTTTGACCTACTGATAAATATTTAATTCTTAACAATAACTTAAAATTTTTTAATAATTATAAAATTGATCTCGCGTTTTTTTATATTAAAATACTCAACCATTGATAAATTCTCATTTGAACTCACCAAATATATATATATATATATATATATATATATATATATATCAGTTCTCGTGTGGTTGGGTGTGTCCCGTGCGATTGTGTGGTTAAATCTGAGCCATTGATCTTACTTAAATCAACGTCCAGGATTAATAAAATTAAAAAAAAAAAAACGCAGTGACAATTTGGTAATTTTTGCATCTAGGTCAAATTTAAGGTGAGTGATTTTCCTTTTTAAGGTGCGTGAATTTTGTGCTTAAGGTGCGTGAGTTGTGTGCTTAATGTGAGTAGTTGTTGAAATTTAAGTTGCGTCAACTTGAATCTTAAGGTGCGTGATTTGTATGCTTAAGGTGCCGTGAGTTGTTGAAAATTAAGAACAAGGAATTGAACTAGGGAGAGTACTAGAAAATTAGTATGCAAAATTAGTTGTGAAAATTAGTATGCAAAATGTTGTGGAACATGCAGAGAGAGTACTAGAAGAGGAAATTTTGGTGCACACAAGGTTTTTTGAGATTTGAATTGCTTTTCTTTTAACACTTTTTTTTTTTTTATAACGAAACAGAATAATCATTCATTAATGTTAGAGCAAAGCGAATTATAAATGAAAAAGGACAGAACCATTCGATACGATCTGCATTAGAGATAGATGGAATCCCTAGCTAGTAAATGGGCAACTCCATTCTCTTAACGTCTAATCACCAAATGTAACTAGCTATAAAACCTCAATAGCTACTCCCCTTATTAGAAGACAACCCTAAAAATCTCTTAAGATTATTGTTTAGAGCTTTAAAGACAAGAGAGACCCATGCTCTAACCAACAAAATTAAAGTTACGTACATACACTAGGCTCATGCAACAAAGTGGCCCAATACTAAAACCAACAAAAAATATTAATTATTTATAGTTCTAATTAAAAATAATAATTAATCTAGCCAATATAAAGATTGAGAAGAAAGAAAAATTATAAAAGTTGAAGATAGAATAATATGTTTTCTCTATCTTACATTCTCTATTTAAAAAAAAAAAATTGTTATCAATAATTGAAGTGAATGGATACATCATTTTAAAAATATTTGACTTATAGCATCCCATAACATAAAATAAACAGAAAATCTTTTAAACGTTGAAATTGCAGTGTATGTACGTCGATCAGCTGCGCCAATATCAATATTAGTCATCATTTTATGATTAGTTCCTTTCATGTGCCCTCCCTATATCAGTAGTTATGTCGTGGACACAGGTCCACCTTGTAAGGTGGACCTGAGTCCAATACGACGTCGTTTCATAATTTTTTTCTTTTAAAAACGAAAAGAAAAAATTAACGGCGGCTCCCTCATCGCAACAGAACACAAACTCTACATTCACACACTCTATACTCCACATTCACAATTTGAAAACTCCACATTCACACATTACAGAACTATATGTTTAGTAACTTTATTACCACTGTTATGCATTCACACATTCAAAACTCTATATTCACAGGTCCTATACTCCATATTCACAACTTGAGAACTCCACATTCACACATTACAGGGCTACAAGTTGCTAGAACTCTGTTAACTCTACTACAGATCCACACATTCATAACTCTACATTCACAAATTCTTACTCCATATTCACAATTTGAAACCTCCACATTCACACATTTCATGACTATATGTTTAGTAATTTTTTTAAAATATAGTGAAACGGCGTCATATTGGACCTAGATACTTTTGCGATTGTAACACGTACTTTTGCCTTCAATGTGTTGGCCTAAAAATTTATCTTAAATTGGCCCATTATATTTTTTTTCTCTTCTACTTTTGTCCAACATTTCTTAAAGTATTAAAATATCACACGATAAAGTAATTAGTGCATTATCCATTCAAGAATAAAACAATAACATATCTCAAAACTATGGTTAAAAAAATCACTAAGCGCTCCTCGGACGTTCGGGGTGCCTAGGCGGCGACTAATTGGTGTTTAAGCGTCTGTGTATTTTTTTTTATTTGTTTCAAATTTTTTAAGACATAATTATAAATTATTTAATACTTAAATAGTTAATACTAAAATATTAAATATTAACCTAAAAAATATCTAGAGTTTGAACAATTTAGGGTTATTTCGCTCAAAACGATGTCGTTTTAAGTGAAATAACACATTAAAAAAGAACTATATTTAATCGACCAACTAGGCGGTCTAGACGGTCAGGACTATACAGCCTAGGCGGCCTAGTTGGCCGCCTAGACTACCGATTATGATGATACGCTAGACAGTTGGCCGACGCCAATTAATTGGTGCCTAGGTGGAGTTTTTGCAACACAGCTCAAAAGTACAAAATTATCTTCAATTAAGTCTTTAATGTTTATCAAGCTAATATAAAGAGAAACTTAGCCATAGATAGATTTGTTAATTAAATATAATTGTCACAAAATACTGAAGTATGATATTACATTGTTAAAATTTTAAATTTAAGATATTGTTAGGAGGGGATTCAAAGAGCTAAATCCATCATCTTGCCATTGAAACATGATATTGACTGTTAAAGAAATAAAGTTGTATCTTTACTACTACCTACCCCTTTGGCGTACTAATAAGTGCTTGACCTTAATAATTAATATCGGAATAGGTCAAGCATGATGTGCTATTGAGGCTGGCAGGTGCTGGGGAGATTGTTGCTATTGAAACGTGCGCCTACGCTACTAACTATAGATTTAATTTTTGTATAGTGATAAACGTTTGATCCTAACATATATTATTTTCATAAACGACATAAATATTTGAGATTTTTTTCTCCAATAGACTTTTAATTATTAGATTAAAATATATCTTTCACTGCGATTTATTTCTCCCGTGTGGTTTGCAGGCTAGCTACAACACAAGAATGAGATTGGCAGGTGTTGGGGTGATTGTTGCTATGGAAACGTGCGCCTCGTGGTAAATGTTTGATACTGGCATATATTATTTCCATAAAGGACATAAATATTTGAGATTTTTTCATCAATAGACTTTTAATTATTAGATTAAAAAAAATCATTCACTGCACCAAGACCAATTGTAATAATGTTTTTTTTGAATGCTACTGACTTCTGTTACAGTGTAGTATCTGTTCATAAACTACTTTCTCAACCTACTGAAGAATAAAGAGACAGCAACGCCTCCACTGAGGCTCGAACCCACCACCTCCCGTATACAGGAAAGGGTTTGATACCACTGGACCACAAGGCCCTCGGTAATTGCAATAATGTTTAACAACCATCCGGTCAAAGTAGTTGCCTGCTATAGCAAATTAAGGAACATATTTAATACCTTTACTGGTTTTCTATACTAAATATCGGACCACTGTACTATAGGAGGCCATCCCATCTTGTTGTGTTGAATTCATTTGCTATGAGTCGGTAAAATAGTGATTTTAAATCTTAGTTACTTACTCGCCCTATTTCACATGTCATATATAACGTTATTATCCGAGATTCATTATTTTAGCCGACAAATGACAATAATATATAGAGATAAATAAGTCTATGTTATTTATAATGACCAGTTCAAATAAAAAAGATTAATAAAGATACTCCTACTAGAAATCTAACTTGAAACCTTATAATTATCAAATTAACAACCTAATAATTTTGATTGGGGTTGTCTTGGCCTATGTATCCAACTTTTGCACACTATAGTTATATTATGAAAATCCAAGGCAGGTTCTCTTTCTTTCAAAAAAGACAAGTTAGGTGGTAGTTGTATGTGTTCTAATTGCCATTTATTACCACATGCTAATTAAGTCGACTTTATAACTTCAGTTCCGTTTAAAATCGAATATATGTTGACTAAAAGCATCAATAACATCAATGCATTTTAGGAAGTTTTTGCATAACAAATCAGTGACATGATTTTTATTGGACTTTTTTTCTTAAAAAATCAAAGTTTTTTTTACGGTCGACCTTGCAAGAAGTTGGCAACTGATGATGCGTAGATTGCGTGTTTCGCGTATTATTGTGCCCAACATGGCAACATGGTACCTAAAAGGGTCTTTATTTATTTATTTTTAAGGCTACTTGTTTTTCTTTTTTCTTTTTTTTTTCTCTCCTTTTTCTCTCTCCTAATTAGCCTATAAAAACTCCTAAAAAATCATATCTATTGAAGTCCTCGTAAGCATCTGTTATTTATAATTTATAAATGTAGTTTGGGGGTAGGAATGTGATTCGATATGTCTGTAGCAATTTTGTCACCAAAACAAAATGATATACTCTTTAAAATAGATAGTATAATGGTAGGTAAACCGTCTCTATAGAGAACAAGTTGATTTTTTTCTTTAGAATTATTGATCGCCAGAGGTGTTGTTTTCAACAAAAATAAATCATTAAAAATATAGTTCATCAATTCAAGTAAATAAATAATAAACAATTACGTATCTGTTGTTTAAAAGGAAAATGATTAATCCAAAACATCAAATGAATATCAATCGGGCCAACTTGCTTATTTTCATGCTAGCTCTATCAGGGTTATCGTTTTTATTTTATTTTATTTTTTTTTAAGACTTATCTGGCAAGCTGAACCGCTGATTAAAATTGAAAAGTGAGAATGAGTATCCCCATTTAGAGTCATCAAAACAGGCCCAACCCGACAAGTTTTGCCCGTTTAGTCCGATTTTTAGGCGGGTAAGGTTGTATATTCTCATACCCAACCAAAACAGGCTCGACCCATGTAGCCCGTAAGGGTACCCGATTTATACAGGTTGACGGTTAAAGAAAAAATCATGCTCTGCGCGCTTATGTGTTAGAATAATGAGCCGTCTGGGTAAGATAATGTATTTTATGAGTTAGAATAATGTACTTTATTTGTTAGAATAATGTAGTTTATATGTTAGAATAAATTTCTGGGGTAAGATAATGCGATTTATGAGTTAGCTAGAATAATGTATTTTATATGTTAGAATAATATATTTTATTAATTAGAATAATATACTTTATGTATTTTTAGATCGTGGTCAACACAATAATGATTGCCCCACCCCACCCCACCCCACCCCAAGTTTATTTATATACTTTTCAATTTAAATGTGATTTGTATTAGAATTTAAAAGTATTATTAATAGTAATAATTGAACTCTTAACCTCTCATTTAATCCTAACCTAAGTAAACCAATTATGCTAAAGGTATATATATATATATATATATATATATATATATATATATATATATATATATATATATATATATATATATATATATATATATATATATGAGAACAAGTTCCTAGGAGAAAACTAATAGCCAATCACAAACTTACATCTAGAAAAGTTGAATGCACCACATCAGATTTTTTTTTTTAAAAATGTGGTGGTAGTTTCGTAATTATCATCAACTTTACTATGCAAGCATGAAACACTAAAATATGCTATTTAGTATTATGTTTTGCACAAGTGTTAACATTTTACATATTTAGTATTAAAAGTTTGCACTTGTAAAAATGCGAAAGTATATTATAATTACGGTTTCGATTTTAGTTTAGATTTAAAATTTAGCTTTTTCGTTCATTTTATAAAAATTTATCAGGTTTGCATATTTAGTTGTTAAAGATTGCATATTAAGTGTTAAATTTTGCGTAGTGGAGTTAATGATACTTATGAAACTTTCACCGCGTTTTTTTTTTTTTTAATCTGATCAGATCCGTTGAATTTTTACAGATGTAAATTTGATATTGGTTCTTATTTCTCTCCTATGAAAGTGTTCTCACAGGATCCTATGTATGTATGTATGTATGTATGTATGTATGTCAGGTCAGGGTGTAGTGGAGGGCCCTTGAAGTTGGGGATTTAACTTTTTGGAGGAAAAAAAAAGTACTAAAGATAAGCTTACGTATAAACTATATGTATGTTAATTATGTTCCACATAATAACTTCTATAATAAAGAATAATCTTAAGTGGCTCGGGCTATCGGTAGAGTCCCTTCAGACCACCGTACCGAACTTATAAGTTTCGATTTTTGAACTTATCGAACTGATTTTTTATAGGGTTAAAATATTTCGTGCTTAACTCTAAAATTGTTCGATTTAATTTATCGAGTCAACCCATTAGATTTAGATTAAAATTGAAATCCCTAATACTAGCTGCTTATTTGATGAATTAAAATGAGTTATAAACAAGAAAATACTGAGTATAAAAATACATACAACTATCATGCAAACTAGATAAAACAATTGAGTCAAGGCTTCAAGAATTCGAACCCAACCGTGGAATATAATATAATAAAGTGAAGATAAAATAATCTTTTTTTGTCCTCTTCCATAACAAAAAAATAAGACTCGTTGGCTGCATCCTTTTTCTCTCTAAAATCAAAAGCCTTTCTCTGTTGCTCAAATTCGGCTTTCACCGCCGGCCTCCGGCCGAAGCTCTAATGGAGCTTTGAGCCGGCGGTTTTGGTCACCTTATATGTTTGCTCTCACTCTTCGATCTTCCGCTCCGACCACCGTCGCAGCTCCGTCCGCATCCGACCACCGCCACAGATCTTCTTCCGTTTTCTCACCCTTTGAATAAAATAATAGTATGTAGGTATTGGAGTTTGTATTGGTAGTCTTGAACTCCCAACCCTACTTTGACTTTACCACTTTTTATTTTCTCTATTATTCTGTTTTCCTCTCGTTAGTTTCACGAGCATTTTTCCTCTTGCTACTTTCACGAGCTTTTCATTTTCATTAGCATAAATCGTTTAGTTTGGTTTCGATGAGTGTTGATCTTATCCTGGGTGAGCAAAAAAGAATGATGACGAAGACCCAGATCTTTGATGAAGCTTTAAACTCCCTGAAGGAACATAGCTTCATAGTTATGAACAGTCTGCGATTCAAGTTTTCTATAGCATAGTTAGAAAAGTTGTTTCTATGTCTGACTGTAAGGAATAGTTTATCATTTCATTGATCATTGATGTAAACGTTTTATGTTATGAATTAATGAAATATCTACCTTTACCTTCTTAAAAAAAAAAAAAAGACTCGTAGAATCAATCACATGACACACAAAAATTAAGAGAAATGTTTTTAATATTGAAATTGTTGTATCCCACGCATGTCACTAACATGAGTTGTCATTTTTATTAATTTTCAGCTATTCATCTAATCGTGTTCTAATTTTGTGATTGATACCCATATGATTGCAACACTTTTCTTGTCTCCAAGTTCTACTAGTATTATTGTTGAATCATATTCAACCTGCAGTTTGGTGCCATATCAAGTTAGAGGTAGATAATAGAACACATCCTAAAGAAATTCAATCTGAAGAAATGCCTTCATATATAAGTGCGGGTCAACTCCCTTTGTATTTATTAAAAAAAAAAAAAAAAAAGCATTTCTTCCCATATCAACAAACTCGATCTAACAACTTTGTCCAAAGTGAAATTTAATGGATTTATGAACAAATAACTAGCCCATAGAATTTTGAGCCCAAACCATTTCTTCCGGCAAATTATTGCATGGACCATGGTCCACACAGCTGTGTGGACCAAAAATAAAACGGATAATATTTTTGTACTGAAGGTGCATTATTTTTGTACTGAGGTACATTATTTGATAGTATATATCAAATAATGTACCTTCAGTACAAAAATAATGTATTTTTTATTTTTGGTCCACAAAGCTGTCTGTGTGGACCATGGTCCATGCAATAATGATTGATTTCTTCCCATATCAACAAATTCTAGCAAGTTCACTGCAAGCCATCGGCCAAGTTATATGTCAAACTCAACTTCCTAGCTAAAGAGTCTCCCATATAGGAGGTCATGAGATTGAGCCTTAGTGGAGGCTTTGTACATTAACAAGTTGAGAAAATATAGATGAACATATATTATAATGTAATAGGGTAATAAGTTGTATTAAAAAAAAAAAAAAACTAATTGAAGAGTCAATGTGGGATTATCTTATGCTCGAATCCCTTTAGCTACTTATTTATTAATACTAGACAACTTTAAGAAGTTATATGAAAATTATTTTGTTAACTTCTATATTAATAAATAATTATCTCTAACTAATCACGTAAAATATTTGATAGTATTAAAATATTATCAAGAAGGCAACACTCTCTTGGTTAAGTTTCGAAAGACAAGGCAAAGTGAATGGAGCATATGATTCTTGTTAACACCTTGGTCGAGTTTGTTATACGAGATCTTTCTAGTGTTGTTTACTTTTTATGTGTGGCTTGTTCAATACATATTTACATACTCTTGGCTAGTGGCACGAGTAGGCAAACTAGACGCACATTGTCGATCGGATGCAAATTAAACCAACATTAGAAATTCATATACTAAATTAGTAAATTTTAAAAATTCAACTCTACAAAACTGCACCCAAAATATTATTTAAGTTTGAATAACATGTTTGAAATCTTTAAACATATGTTTACTATTTTCAACAATTATATTAATTAGAGACTTCCATTCTCATATAAAATCGAAAATTATAGCACTGGCCTAAAACATTGGTCTAATGAATGAGAATTGAGAAGTCTCACCTCTGGTATCCAACATTAAGAATTTGGATTTAGATTAGACTCCTTTGGGCAAATATTCTTGATCACATATATATAATAATTAATAAAGTTTACATAATATTACAATAACATAAGGATTTCACGTATAAAATCCAAACTTATAATTAGATACTTGAAATATATATATACTAATATTAATTCGACCTTTAGCTAATATAATTATTGTTTATATCTTTGAAGAGTTATGGACTGGAAATTCATGTATTTCATCCATCCAAGGGTTCTTCTCCATTGCTGGATTTATGTTCTTCAATGCACGCCAAACAGCACTGTTGCATTTGAAACCCGACCCGAACGCAATCTGCCATGTTCTATCACCTTTTCTAATTCTCCCTTTGGCTTCTGTGTAAGCCAATTCATACCATAATGAACTGCTGGAAGTGTTTCCAAATCTGTATAGTGTCATCCTCGAAGGCTCCATGTGCCATTCGCGAAGCTCTAAGTTCTTTTCTATGGCATCCAGCACCGCCTTCCCGCCGGCGTGGATGCAGAAATGCTCGAACGCCAGCTTGAAGTCCGGGATGTAGGGCTTCACCTGTTATTGGATAACACATTTATACTTATATATTATATGCTCAACACGCCCCTTATGTGTGCAGGCTAACTACTTTTGATAGGCTCCACGCAACACGTGAACCATAGTCTTTTTATGGAGTTAGGTGAAAATTTGAACCATGATCTTTGACATGGTTCTGATACCAAACTGAAACATGTGCTCTATCTCAACTAAAAGTCTAGAAGTAAGGGGAATAGAGAATATTTTTTTCACCTTTTTCATCTTGAACACTTTTCTGGCGACGAGGGTGAGGAAGAACAGCAACTGTTCGGACATGGGGAGGACTAAGGGGCCGAGGGTGGTGATGTTCGTCTTCAGGGCCTCGCCGGCCATGGCCATTAGGTCTTTGGTGAGGGAAACGCCGAGTTTGCCGTCTTCGTCCTCCTTTAGACACACGCAGGAGTGGCTGTTGTCGTGGGCGCCGGTGTGAGTGCGAACGGTGCGCATTAATTGGTACTTGGAGCGGCGGCGGTCGGAGGGGTGGTTGGAGAGGAGCACCGCCGCGCCGCCCAGCCGGAAAAGGCAGTTGGACATCAGCATCGACCGGTCGTTGCCTAAGTACCAGTTGAGAGTTTGGATCTCCGTGCTCACCACCAGTGCATAGCAATTTGGTGACACCTGCACTTATACACATTCATAAAATATGAACAGATACTACATTGTAACAGAGTCAGTAGCACTCAAAAAAGAATCTTTCATTCAATCCATATC
Source organism: Ipomoea trifida (assembly GCA_003576665.1). Lineage (NCBI taxonomy): Eukaryota > Viridiplantae > Streptophyta > Magnoliopsida > Solanales > Convolvulaceae > Ipomoea > Ipomoea trifida. The sequence continues at coordinate 21,346,255 of CP025656.1, forward strand.
TAATGTGTCAAATCTATTATTGACGAATTAGATTCACATCCTAGTAGATGCAGAAATGAATGAGATTTTCTAAATTTGTTTATAGCATATTAAACGCGAATTTACCCTAAATTCTCTTCGTGCTTATTCTTAGTAAAGGATTAAAAGTTTGAAATTGAAAGTTAATGAACTAGTCATAAATTATTTAAAGAAGAAGAATTGATGATTATAAGTAAAAATGTCTCAAAAATAAGAAGCACAAGATTGAAAATTATATGGAAAAGTCACCATCATATCATATCAGTATCTAAAAACATTAGATCACCTTTACTAGCTTAAAGTGGGTTGATGGGAGAAGATATATATTAAGTGCATGCCATTTATTGCAAGCTAAGGTCTGTAAATAAATGCTACAATGCCGCGGTCGTACTAGGTATGAAAACAACAATTCTTTTAAATTTGGGGGTTTGTATCACTCGACCAATCTTCCTAGGTTAATTAACTCTTCCAACCAACATATACTATGTTATTTTTATAAATAATAAAGTTTTGGTATAAGTTAAAATTATCATAGTATGTCAAAAAGGATAATTTGTACTAATAATTATAGCTTCCACTTGATTTTTAACTCATTCAATGTAATTCATATAGTTAATTAACTTAATTTAGGTCAATTATGGGTTTGGTTGACTTGGTAACTACAAAAAGGCTACAAGTTTGATTCTTAGAGACTTTTCTATTGGTCTTCTTAGTTAGTTTAAGCACGTCAGCTATGAGCTAACTTATGATTATTTTACCTCATTGTGATTCTTTACCGACTAGGATCACAGGGGAGTTTTTACCCGTGCACACCTTTGAGTATTAAGACCTTGTAGTCTGGTAACACCCGGTTAACCTTCCATATGGAAGGAAGTGGATTCGAGTCTCAGTGGAGGCGATTATTGACTCTTTGTGCTTCAGATTTATTTTGATTAACTAGAAAGCATCAAAAAAGCTACCTGTAAAAGATGTTTGGCAAGATCAATGGAGACAAGCCCAGCACTGCAACCCATGCCACCCAGATTATAGCTCTTAACACTGCCCACAAGCTTGTAATGGTTAACAATCATGGCGGAAAGAGATGGCGTCGGCCCAAGCAAGCTGGAATTCACCACAACAATCCCAATCTCCTCAGCTCTCACCCCAGTCTTCTCCAACACCTCATCAATGCACCCGAAGATCACCATCCCAGCCTCCCTCCTCGCCTCTTCCAGACAAGACTTCGCAGGAACACTCAGGATAGATTCTGGGAAATATGTCTTCTGTCCCAGCCCGGATCTCTCCAGAACCTTCCTCTGAAAACACAGATTCTCCTCGGTAAAAACCTTTTCCTGTCTTGATCTTTCAACATATCTCTCTGTAGAGCACATCAGCTCCGGTTTCGGCTTGTAACACGCGAAATCCACTAAGTACACGTTTCTTGGCCTGTTTTTGGAGTAGAACTTGGCCAGGAAAACCAGGAATGATGTGCATGCAAGAACTGGGGCAAGATAGGGCTTTATAGTACTCCAAAAATGAGCACAAACAGCCCCCAAGAGAGGGACAAACACCAGATACATAAAATGGGTAATCAAGAAATGGGAACTAGGTTTCACTACATGGTTTTGTAGATTATTGTTGTTGTTGTTGTTCTCTTTGGTCTCCATTTTTAATGGGATAAAGCTAACACTAAAAAGGAAATGAGTTCATGAAATGAAGGAGCTGAGGGGGGTACGTGAGGGATAGGAAATTTTGTGTATGGATATAGTGGGGTGAGTTCCCAAACCAAAGATGTTAATCTATATATAGACTCTCTTTTTTAGTTGAACTACCTATACTTCTATTTTAATTTACATTATATTTATGGATGTATGTGTTGATTAATGAGTTTTTTTAAATAACCATTTTGAGGTCCTTCGATTTTGCACTATTTGTATTTATAGTCTCATCATCGTTTTTCACTGTCTGAATTTTTCGATGAAATATTATGTAAAAGTAGCATGTCCATGCCATTAACATGCGTTTTACTATTTTTGGTTCTATGATTTTTGAGTATTCTACTTATATTCCACAATATAATCATCATTTTTCACTATTAGTGTTTTGATTTTGACCGGGGTATTTCATTTTTATTGTTCGTGGTGAATTTTTCAACCAAACATTATCCGAAAGCAGCATGTGCATTAACATGTGGTTGACCAAAAATTTGTCAAAAAGACTAAAAATAATTAGAAATTAAAAGTTGAAAGAGTAATCGTGAAATAAATTATACAGTAGTAATAATGTTTCAAAAGTGAATGAACTAAAAGTAGAAAAAATTAATTACCCATTGGTTTAACTTTTAAGGATCCGATTACTCTCTTCTTCTTCTTCTTCATTTTTTTTTTTCTTTCTTTCTTTCTTTATCCTTTTCCCCATAAATGAAAACCACTTGTATGTAAAGTAATATTTCAAGCAGTGAGTACACTTAATATCAAGCCACTTGGTAAAAGTAATACTCCTAGTAGAGAGTATACTATTTCCCTTTTGGAGTATAAAAACAAAAACAAAATTTTTTTTAAAAAAAAAAAAGAAAAAAAAAAAGAAGAGGGAAGAGCTTTTTTGTGGAAAAAGTATTAAATGAATAGACCATTATATTAGGAAAAATAGTTTTAAATAATCATTTTTTATATTTACGTGAATCATCATATATCATTTTGTATGTTTTAAAAAATTAATTTCTTATTCTCATATTATCTAGCTTTTTGATAGTGAACTATATGTAGTATCTATATATGCCTATATTAGTAAATGACAAAAACTATGATGCGGGCTCCAAGAAGAAAATGAAGGAAAGAATGACGGGAGGCAAATAGAATATTGAAAGAGAAAGATATAGAGAATATAGAGAGAGGCACGATGAAGAGGCGAGGAGATATAGAATGTAGGGAAACATATATATAAAAAGATCATATTATTATTCTGGTTGTCCTTCACAATATATATATGAAGCCTATAACTTTAATAATATAATAACTACTATTATAATGTTCCTTTAATTCTAATAATACAATATTTTATATAATTATTATTCATATTCTCATGGTATCACTTGCCCCATTACTATAAAACATTTTGGAAGCAACCTCAACTTGACTATAAAATATAAGAATACATTTTCCTATACCTAGGACAATATCCCACTTTTGCATAGCTTGTTTAAATCCAACGAAAGTTGATAGATGTATATGCCAATTGCCATTTATTGTCCCTGGCTAAAGTTGGTTGTTTGTTTAGATGACTCATCTTTTACTTTTAAATGCAATCACCGGGTAGGGACCAAAAAAAAAAAATCGTGTTGGGCAAAAGTTATAAAGAAAATTTATGATGTGAATTGATATTTGTATCGAGGGTATTTCATATTGTTTTTACATATTATATATAACTGTATCAAGTATAACTGATAATGATTTTTATTCGTTGTGTAATAATGTGTAAAATACGTAATTATAAGAGTATGATCGACACGAATTCAAATCATTACTTAAGAAGTTTTTCACATAACACAAAATATATACAATAAAAATATGTTTATATTTATTTAAATATGGACCGTCACTCTTTTATCAAATAAAACAAGTCATTTTGTCAACAAAATATATACTCCGTATATTTTTTTGATAATTAATTGATAATCGAGTACAATAATGACAAAACAAGGGTACAAGTAATCAATGTCAAATGTGGGTTCTGATCAATGTAAAGAAATTCATATTTATACTATGAAAAATACTATGTGTACCCTCATTTTCTACTCTCAACTTTAAAGATGAGCCATAGAGGCAAAGATCTTGTGCTTAAACGCCATAAAGTGGCTTTTTTAAATGGAAGGTCATGAGTTTAAGTCTTAGTAGAGAAAATATATTTGAGCAGATACTACATGTAACAGGGTCAATAGAACTTAAAAAATTAGTGTATCAATGCCTTTTAAAATTTTCACCTATATATATTATATGCACCAAAAAATGTATCAAAATATCTTTCATTGAACCAAGACCTATAACAATATAATCTACAACAACCAACAATAGATGCCTGCCATGGCGCAGAAAATATTGAATACAATTACTATACCATATATTGGACCACAGTAGGCCGGAGACCATCAATCAGGTAGGCTCCAATTCATTTACTATGGACAAAAAGTAGAGTTTTAGTCCTTATGATAAATTGTGATTATAAATCTTAATTTTGAAAACAATAAATATATAATTTATCACTAAATTATACGTTGAATTCTCCATACACAAAATTATAATAAAGTTTGTTAAGCATAATTAATTTTTTAAAACCCTAGACAATAAATTTGCGAAACTTTAACCAACAATGGAGTAGCCGCGCTCACTCACCTAGTTGAAATAAATTCATTATAAGTTGATGAAAAAAGTGGTTTCATCCAAGCTCATGAAAGTAGAGGGTCCCCTCAATATTTAACACGAAAAATAAAAAATGTATTTTTAAACGGTAAACTTATAACAACTGTAGATGATGAATAGTTGCATTTAAACTTTCTTCCAACTATATGATAGAGTTCAAATTTTACTTCCAGACAATATGGAAATAAGCTCCACTAAATTTGGTCTGACTCGACTTACCTTCACATGGGTCACAACATATCCCCTAAATAAATTCAGGGAAACAGATGATGTTAAATTTTGTCTTTAATTTGATAGGTCATAGAGAGCCATCTGGACTTGTACTAGAAAAGGATGACAAAATTAAAACATTCAATGCCTCAACAATCAAGTAAATTTACAGATAAAGTACTGTCCAGCTCCATCTATGAAATAAGATGGAGGTAGCTAGGTACTGTTGATTGGTATAAAATATATAGAGTTAATTTCCACTTTAACCCTTTTATTATGATGCTATTTTCAAATTCAATTATTGAGTAATAATATAACCATATTTTACTCTCTGCTGGTTTAACACAATTTGATTGGATCATAATTAGCTTTCTTTCATTATATTTTCATTCTTCAACACAATTTGATTGCGTCATAATTGGTTATTTAACACTCATAATAATCTTCATGTCATTCTGTAAGATCAAACTCTTACCACTACATCAAAATATATAACTAGTAGCGAATGCATAACTTTATTTCTTAATACTTACGTAATAGTTTCCATCACGTTTTAATGACAATATACTGAACTCAACCCTCCATTTCTCCACCCAACATTTCTAATTCAGGCTGGCATGGGCAGCTCAGTTGGTCATAAAGGTGAAATTTTGGAAAAAGGACCAGTGATGGATAAAGTCTCACCAGCGACAGTGTGGAATGAAGCAACCTATCAAAGATAGGCAAACTCAGTTTAGCTTATGTATTCAGCTAAGTTATCATGATTTACATTATTCCAGATGCTATATCGGGATAGGGATTCAATATTTTGGGTAAAAACATTTCCAATTGAGACAAGTTGAATAGGATGAGTTAGTTTACTAGCTAGCCTGACAAGATAGTTGAAAACAATTAATCAACTATTTATGTTCAACTTGACCGCCTAAAGTACTATTATTATTGTTAGCTCAGTCTAGGGGTACTGTAACCCAGGACTCATGTGGAAGTGCATAAGATGCCAGCTACAAGAATTTATTGAAATAGTTAGTAGATGGGAGAGTGAGAAGATGAAAATTAAATTACTAGTCTATCAAGGTTGGGGCATAATACAATACAAGTTCATTGCACGCACATGAAGATGAAATTAAAGACAAAAATGTATGTTCACATGTTTTACTTGAGTGGAGTGTCATTTAAGAAAATTCAATGAAAAGATATTGAGATTTAAATAGTTAGTAGATAGGAGGATGAGATGGGGAATGAGTTACGGAACCGGGATTATATATCAAGTGGATGAATGAGGTCTGGTTGAGATTTCGTGAGTTTTTTTTTTTTTTTTTTTTTCAGTTTAACTAGATAGATGTCTTGGATTCAGGTCTTGAGAACATAACTATATCTTAAAATCCATGAGGAAATATATATTTTTTTAATCAAAACTCTTTAAATTTTACTCGACACAAACATGATTAATCTCAATGTGAGTTTTAGTGAATCCTGGTTGGGAAAACCATTGGCCAATGGGAGCAAAATTAAAGCAATTTAAAACATTATTAGAATTATTCTATGAAAAAATATTAAACATCATTAATTAGATAAATGGTACAAATATATGGCAATATTGATTATTAGAATTATAATAACAATAATGAGCCATAAACACATGCATTTAAATAAGCTTAAATCGCCTCATTGAAAGCCAGAGATGGAATAATAACCCCTGATCGGTTACATATTTTATTTCATTACCTATCACAATGATATTTTAATTGTCCAACCACTTAATACATGGGCCACTGCACAATATATAATATTAGAATAAAAAAAATATTTTAACTCTACAATTAGACAATTAATCATCAGAGCAATAAATAGATCTTATATATTACTCCCTCTGTTCCATTTTACCTGTCATGTTTACTATTCATTGGTCAAACCAACTCTTTCTTCATTGCTTATTTTCTTTAATAATTTTTAATTATTTTTAAATTTGATTTTTTGTGTTTAATAGTACTTTTGATGTAGTTTCTAAATATATAAATTTTATATACTAATACTAAACTTAATATTATGAAAATTTAAATTAAAAATAACTTCAGTCAAGTCTCGTTAACCGAATCAGACAAACAAAATGGGACGGAGGTAGTAATTTTTTGGAAAAATGGACAAATAAGCTCGTAAACTTTATCTGAAAAATCAATTAAGCCTCTAAACTTTTAAAAATTACACTTACACCCTTTAACATGTTATATTAAAGCAATGAAGTCCAAAAAATGAAAAACCGGTAAATGACCAACTAAAGATCTTCAGAGTTGGGTTCAATTCTTTTGAGAAGGTAAAAATTAGGGGTTCGTATCGAAACACATAAAATGTCTTCTCTCATATAAATATAAGAGTAATACTACCGCCCATTGAAAAATTTTATTTCTAATCTTCATTTCCTTAAACACGTGCACGTGCCAAAGATCTTGTGGTCAAGTGGCACCCGGTGTCCCGGTTAACACTTTCACATGGATGATGGGAGTGTGTTTGAGCCTTAGTGGAGTCAACTGTTGACTCGTTGTGCTTCAATAGGACTATGAACAGATACTACATTGTAACAGAGTCAGTACTACTAAAAAAAAAACAAAACGTGCACGTGTGCTTACACGCACACATACACACACATAAATAATACAGATCTAAAATAATTCTTTTAAGCATTCAAAAATAAGGCCCAAAAAGTCGATACATAATCATGTGCCCTCAAGAATATTTGTGAGATCACCCATAACCAGCCCACACTTAGTTGCGGATTTCATTGTCAACCTATGCCATGTGTTTTTGTATTATCAAGAAGAAAAGGCTTCCAAAATTCAGTGTTGATCTTCACTACACTTTGTTTGTACATCATCACTTTGTACACCAATGAGAAGATCATTCAACTAAATGCTCCCACACACCTCCCTATCAAACTCACCACCACCAATTTCTCAGTTTGACACCGACAAGTTCATGCTACCCTTGTTAGTCTCAATCTCCTGGGCTACGTTGACGGTTCCATCCAGACCCGATTTTTTTTTATTTGCGTGGCCCTGTACTGGTAAATAAGTGAGACCCTATCAAAGTATAAATAAACTGCGAATTGGAAAAAAAATTGCAAAGAGAAAAATACAAAAAATTTAATTTTGGACCAATATAATCACAAATACATATACTAACTATTGAGACAAGTCTGGACTAGGGACCCCCAAAACTTTGGGGCCTGTGCAGTTGCACCACTTGCACATCTTGCACGCCCTAAAATCCAACCCTGGTTCTATCAAGGGACCAACCAAGTTCAAGGATTTTGTATCTGTTCTAGTTTAGCTCATGTTAAATAGCTGTATATGTTAAACTAGTTGTTATACCTTCTTGCTATCTTTTCTCCTCTGTACACTATTTATAGCTGCTTGAGCTTACATCAATAAATCATCAAGTTCATAAACTCTATACAACCTTTAATTTGCTACTTCTCCACGAGAGACTTCTATGATGCTCATTATATGTAGTGTTAAAATTATGCAGAGCGAGTACTATTAACCAGGGCCGGTTTTTTTATTTGCGGGTCCCTGTGCTAGTAACTAAGTGAGGCCCTATCAAAGTATAATTAAACTGCGAATTGAAGAAAAATGCAAAACAACTTAATTTTGGGCCAATATAATCACAAATACATATACTAATTATTAGGACAGGGTTTGACTAGGGGCCCCCAAAATTTTGGGGCCCTGTGCAGTTGCACATCTTGCACGCCCTAAAATTCGGCTCTGCTATTAACACCTATCCTTACTAGTTACTAAGGATGATAATTGCACTCAAATTCGTCGGAGCATGTACAAAGTACAAACAAACACGTGATGAGTGATGAGTCTCTGACTAGATAATTTAGTTGGGCAATTAACTTGGTAATCATCAAATTTTAAATTTAATTTCTTATGATAAATGTGTATTGACCTTCTTGATTTAAACCAGCAAATTAAACTATGGGTCGGGGTAATCAAAAGAGTAAGGAAGTCTTGATCTCTAATGATGTCTACCCCTAATTTTCGACTACAAATATCTATGTTCATATTGAGGGTCTTGGAGTTGAAAACATTGTAATACATGTGATTCATTCTCATCCTACTTTAAAAAAAAAAAAAATATATTGATGGCAGTAATATTGATATTGAGAGTCTTGGAGTTGAAAATGTTGGATGCATGCGATTCTCATCCTACTTTTTATTTTTATTTTTTTTTAATACAAAACTCTATTAGGGTCTAAATATTTATTATTATTTGACCTAATAAACATAAAAATAAAATTATTTCTGTAATTTTTCATTTTTTAGTATTTTTCGAGAATCATTTTCCTACCATAGGTTCATTTATTTTTATTTTAATTATTTATTTATTTTTTATTCATTTTGAATCGAATTCTTATTTACAGCACTTTATCATTTGGTTTATTCCTATTCAAAATATACAAGAATCATAATGATACTCTTTAAAAAAAATCTCATCTTATTATATTGTATTACTTTTTTGGAAAAAGTGTCAAATAGGCCACTGAACTTATCGCTTTTGTGTAATCGGGTCATTGAACTTAAAAAGTGTGCAATTCAACCATCAAACAAGCAAAATTTGTGCAATTAGACCATTTTTACAAAAAATTTATGGTAAAATCCAATTATATTACTAACATATATGTATTAAGAGTGGCATTTTCTTCTACCATACTAGTTGTGAGTCAATATTGAAATGTTTTTAACTCAAATTGAATTAAAAGATTTTAGAAAAATGTCCTAATTGCACTTATTTTACTTGTTTGATGGTTGAATTGCACACTTTTTGAGTTCAATGGCCCAATTGCACAAAAGCGATAAGTTAGCCTATTTGACACTTTTTCCTACTCTTTTTTTTTTTTTTTAATCCTAATCCTTGTCAAAGTCAAATACGATTTCTATGTAAAATAGGGTATGCAACTGATGCATACACGCCTATATATATCCATGTACAATGCTTTGGCTGCGCATCGCTAAATCGGCGGCGACTTCCTCCGATCCCTTCGCGGCAGTTCGAGGCATGGACGCCGGCGGCCGTGAGAAGGGCGGAGGCAAATCCATTATACTCAAGAAATACGAGATGTGCCGCCTCTTGGGCCGCGGCGGCTTCGCCAAAGTTTATCAGGGCCGCCGTCTAGAAGATAACGCCGATGTCGCCGTCAAGGTTATAGACAAGAGCGCCACCGTGGCTACGGTGGAGCCGTATATTCTCCGTGAAATCTTGGCCATGCGGCGGCTGAATCACCACCCTAATGTTGTCAGACTCCACGAAGTTATGGCCACGAAGACGAAAATTTATCTTGTCATGGAACTCGCCACGGGCGGCGATTTCTTAGCCAAACTTAACGGCGGCGGCCGGTAAGAAGGAATAATATATTAGGTTTTCTATTAACTGTTTCCTAGGTTTTGGAGTTTCAGTAAACCTAAGCTGATAGTTAAATTCTGTTTTTATATAATTAAAATATGTGTTTCAATTCAATTGAAACACATGTTTCAACTCAACTAAAAACCTAAGTTGATAGTTGAATTGCAGATTTATGTTTATATATTATATGCTCAATACTTCAGACATGATGAAATATATTCTTCATTCTGTTTCTATAGATTTATGTTTGTATATTATATGCTCAACACTTCAGACATGATGAAATATATTCTTCATTCTGTTTCTATAGGCCGTTCGACAACGCCACCGCCCGCCGCTACTTCCGGCAGCTGATCTCCGCCGTGAGTTTCTGCCACGAGAACGGCGTGGCCCACCGCGACATCAAACTCCAAAACCTCCTCCTCGACGGCGACGGCAACCTCAAGGTCTCCGACTTCGGCCTCTCCGCCCTATCCGACCATCTCAAAGACGTCTCCCTGGAAACCAGGTGCGGCACGCCGGCGTACAGCGCGCCGGAGGTGATCACCGGAAAAAGATACGACGGCGCCAAGGCGGACGCGTGGTCGTGCGGGGTCATCCTCTTCGAATTCCTCGCCGGCCGCCGCCCCTTCGAGGGCCACAACACCTCAGAGAGATTCCGCGCTATGATCCGCCATGAAATCCGATTCCCGTCCTCCGTTTCAAAGTCCGCCCGGAAAATAATCCACCGCCTCCTCGATCCCAATCCCCTAACAAGACCCACCATTGAAGAACTAATGATCAAACACCCCTGGTTCAAGAAATCATCACCTCCAGCCCTAGAACAATCATTATCTGATCATAAAGAAAGCAAAACAATGAATGCATTCGACATAATCTCGATGTCATCTGGGCTGGATTTGTCAGGGATATTTGAGGAGGAGATGAGGGAGAAACGAATGAGATTCACTTCGACTATAGAGGTCGGAGAGATTGAGGAGAGAGTGAAGAAAATGGGGTTTGGAGTGGAGAGAGGGAAGGGTGGAGAAATCAGACTTGTGAAAGAGGGAGTAGTGTTAATGTTGGAAATTCTTCGAGTGTCAACAGAGATTTGGTTAGGGGAGATTAAGGTTGTCAATGGAGGAAAGGAATTCGAGAAGATTACCTGGGAGGAGTTTAAGGTTGGGTTGACAGACATTGTTTCATGGCACAGTGAACAGTGATGGAGCTCTACAGTGACATGCATACATATATTCATCTCAATCTGGAAACTGTATAACTTTTTTATTTAAGGGAAAAATTGTCAAATCGACTACTAAATATACCTTAGCTTGTTTCGTAATTAGATTACTAAAAGTGTGCAATGAAATTATTTGAGACATTTTTTTGATTTCTTTTAATGCAATTTGAGTTTAAAACATTGTAATTCTTACTCTCAACTAGTATGGCAGAAAAATAACTACTCTTAGTACATACCAGGTAAGCAATGCAATATGATTAGATTCTACTAGTACATACCTAAACCCTAACCCTAATTAATAATGTTCATGTTTCATGGATTGAATCTTTGTAAAAGAAATTTTGTTTTTGTTTAATAGTTGCATAATCACTGATCAGGTGGATATGTGGTCAGTAATACTGATTAATTAATTGTATATCATCTTCAAAGGAGAAATAATTATAGTTTAGCAATCTTCAAACAACAGAAATGAGCAAAAGTCAGTTATGTCATCATACTATGTTGGAGCACCTTCTGGGTAGTGGCCAACAGTTGCAACAAAATGCATGGCATAGGCCATAAGACATGAATCTTAATAAAATTATTCCATTTCTTTCACAATCAAGATTCAACAATCTTCTATCAACCTCATATTATAACTCAAAACTTAAAGAAAACAGGCCATATATGTGTGTGGTTCATATCACTGCCAGCATGCACTAAGACAAATTGCACAGTTAAACTAATCAAAACCAAACACCCAAAAACCAAATTATTATTAATTAGGTGTTAATTTGTGTTGGGTATATAATATATAAATAATAAATGTACATTCCAATTATTACATCTATTTAGGTTTTTAGTCGAAATGAAACATATACTGTTCAAACCATCGGTAATCAACTTGCATACGTGAAGGAGTGTGACAATTCCACTATCAGTTTAGATTTTTAGTTGATCGAGATAAAACATATCCCCCTTCAATTGTCTATTAGAGCTACAATAATTTCTCTATTGACTAGTGATCAATGATTGCATAAGTTAGATTCAAAGAATTATAAATGTAGAGCCTGAATTCATGTGTTTCCAAATAATTGAAATTCTCCAACAAAATATATCAAACATCAATACACAGGAAGTCATATGTTAGGAGATTGTGCCCTCCACTATCTTGTCGAATCAGAGTTTGGGCCTTGGGGTCCTAGGGACGAAGGAATTTTACTTTTTGTGAGTAGGCAAATTCTCATATATATGGGACCATCTTACGGATCATCATCTGTGAAACATGTCATAATTTTTTTAAGTATTATATTCTTCCCAACATAAGTATTACGTTTCCATCACGCACGACAATTCTATGTCGCTAATAGTAGGATCATTGAGTTATAAATTATAATGCACTAATATTGGCATTTATGAACTCAAATTAAAGCATGGAACATTAGAACTTGATCCTCTGAGCCATGTTATTAGCAGCAGTACTTCTTGAACCACTCCAATGTTCAGAAAGCTTTCATACTCAGATTGTGGTCTGCAGAAGAGGATTGAAAGTGAAAGTAGTTTTAAAATTTGTATTAGTTCTAAGCATGCATATATATATATGTTTATTGAACTTTAGCTCATTATATGCAGAACTCAGAAGAACCAAATTTGATTAGGAAAATGATATATGGATTCTCGTGGAGTAAAACTCCCGTCAGGTGTTTTGATTTTATTGATAGAAGAGAAAGAAAGTGTTGGGCAAAAGCTGATGAAGCGTCAAGTCCAGGCGTCCAGCAATTGGTAATTAACTAGGGGTTGTTAGGCAGAGGTTGGAATGGTCAAGTCCAGCACCCTACATCTCAAAAAGGTGGTGGGTATATATATAAGGAAATAAAATTACGTTTTGGTTACAGGCTATAACTTTTGGCATAGTGGTAAACGCTTAATCCTAACAAGTGATCTTGATTTGAGCCGATCAGTTATGGACACCCTAGACCGATTTATCTCAAATTTCTTTACTGACTAGGTCACATACAAGGCGAGATATTTACTCAGTGCACACACTCGAATAATAACTACAAATTTCTCTCACCACTCAAAAAACGAAATAGGATATTTGAGCATGTGTAATATTACTCATTTGATAAATAATGTTGGACTCACTTGTCAATTGGGTGGATGTCATCAGGAAACATCATCACCTTAACCTCAACCCCTTTCTCCTTCAGTGCACGTGCATACTGCAAATATTCAAAGAGAGAAATCATTCACTACAAGAAAATGGTGCACTTCAAATACCCAAAGCAACCCAGTAATTTGACATACTTGGTAATCGAACTGTTAATACAATTGTAAAGTAAGACGATGGACTAAGTATATACATACTTGCAATCCATCAGGAATAGGTACTCGGAGGTCTTTACTGCCTAAGAGTACCAATGTTGGAGCTTTAACCTGAAAGAATAACATCAATGGTAGAAGTTGAGATAGATTGTAGCGATGGATCCTGTTGGAAAACTCGTTATTTCTAACTACTTTAAAAGTAGACAAAAATTTAGGACATTTTTCAACATTTTGGACCACCCATAATGAATAGTCAGACAACTTCGTAACCTTGTTATTTAAAAATAAAAAATAAAAAATAAAAAAATCTTGTCCCCTTGTTGGTCAGAATTTCCGATCATTCTTATGAAAAAGCAGTCGGTAATAACACGCCATCAACCCAACCGACCAAGTTTTCCATCACCAGAAAAGGTGGTCAGAAACCGTAACAAAAACTTTTCGGATCCCCAAAGTGGTTGGAAATGTCATTCCTGACGTAAAACCCTAAGTGGTTGGAAAACGCGAGATTTCTAGTTGTGATATATTCCACAAGTAAAAGACTTAGCAAAAGAGGCACACCTTGGAAACATGTGAAATAGGAGATTTGTTGTAAAACTGTTCTAGGTGTTGTGCTGAAGGTGCTTCAGTAAAGCCCAATTTCCCTTCACTTCCAAGTGCCTCAAAATAGCACCAATCAGGTATATCAGTGGTGCCAACCATCAAGGCAAAGTTGCAGACTGGATTCAATGCAGCTGCAGCAGCAAACTTCTCTGGTGCCTGCAAAACCAACAATGGAACTTTTAGGCGGCGGCTTAGTGGGCCGAGCCCACCATCCTGCCATCGAAACGTGACGCTGACTGCTACTCAAGTATAAAGAAATAAAACTGCGCTTTCGCTACTAGCTATAGTTTTTGGCGTAGTGGTAGGTGACCTGTCCTATCAAGTGCGTTGTCAAAAATCCGCCGTGGGAAATGCCAGTCACAGCAATTTTGGATGATGAGTCTGCAAATCCCATGTCAATAACATAGTCTATAGCATGGAGAACATCCTTGACATCCTGCACATTTATGATCACCGAATTACGATCAATAAAGACTAAAGAGCGCCAAAACTAACCTGGCACCTCGGGGCAATTGATAAACGGACTGTTACTGCACCAGTCTCGATCACTGCCACGAAGATATATACTGTATGTCGTATGCAAAAGAAAGGAAGAAAAGCACCTGTGATCCGACTTTTCCTGGAAGAGATTGCAACGCCTCCTCGCCAAATCCTAAAGAGCCTCTGGGATGAATTGAACAGATTAAGTTCAATCAAACTCAAAGCCACAACAACACTCCGAGTTTCGATCTGTAGCAAAGACATTACAAGATAGCAGAAAGAAGCGTTTGAATTGCCGTTTGGCTCACCTATAATTCACCATCAGCAAGTTAAAACCGAGAGAGCAAAGAAACGCTGAGGTATTGCAGAAGCTCGTCAATGAAACAGCGTGGGGACCCCCGTGAAGGATTACAACGAGTGGATCGCAGACACTGCGTTTCTTTAGCTTGGAGGATACAAAAATCGCTTCATAAGGCTTGTTGGCTCCTAAAACAATTCATATTACTATGCTAAACATTCCATGTACATTGATGAAATTCTCAGAATCCTAAGGTTTACCTTCAGTAGAGTTCTCAGATGTATCCAAAACAGGAATCTCGAGAATACTGAACTGATGAGACGACGACAAAATGTTAACCTGCAAACGAGCAGTATAAGTATTGGAACAAAGAAATATTGCAGATAATGTAATTAAACACGATATAGGAACCTTTGCAGAGGATCTGAATATGGGGCTTGCAGTATCAAGCCAATTCCACGTAGTTTCATTTGTGTTCTGTCTGACAACGCAACCATATTTGATCTCGGGGATATCAACCGGACTGCTGCATACTGTTAACGAGCAAGAAAATGTATAAATGAGTACATAAGTAGCATAGCTACATATATGATAAAAGAAATATTCGAAAACAATGTCTTCTGTTAAATTACCAGCAATGATATTATCACCGTCTAGAGCGAGGATCTCCCATGAAAAACTCGAGTTGCTAGGACTAATTCGCGATACCTCACCACTGAAATTGAATTAGCGAATCATTAGTTCATTACATAGATAGGAAAACCATAACCCGTTATGCCATCAAATATGATTTCTCAATCAGATCAGATACCTTATTATGTCAATCGAGAGTATTGCTTGAGAGCTGCCCCAGACAGACGTCAGGAGAATAGTGTGCCCATCAGAAAGCCATGGCTGACTGAGAATGTTTGAATGGTAAAGCCCCGGGTTCGAACAGTAAAGCCCGGGGAAGGAGTCCTTGTGAGCGTGCATCACAACTGGAACCTATAGACGTCGGTTAAAGATCACAGAAGTCGACAGTGTTTCCTCGAAATTAAAGCAAACGAAATGTTCTGCAGAGAAACAGAATAGCATATATACCACATCGATAATTTCAGCAGGTGGGCATGGCTTCCCGTCAACAGGCCAAGCAATCCTATGAAGCGAATCAGTTGCACAATGCGCTCCAGAATCTACCGCACTTTTTGAGGATAAGAACACAAGAAACTTTCCATCTGGGCTGACAATCAAGCAGAATGTAGAGATATAATTAAGTTCCTATTAAATTCAATGCAAAATCAATTGAAGAGTTAAGTACTTACCTAAAACGCGGAAACATAGCACTGCTTATGCTATCTGTCAACTTGACCATGGAAGATGTATTTGCATTAGTTCTGCAAAAGACTTGAAATTTACATTAGCTGCTTAACAAGAAAATTTGAGCAAACCGAACAATATTCATAGTTACCCTGATTGCTGGGCTTCTAGCTTCACGAAGGGGGCTTCGATGGCGTATAAAGCACAATGTCTATTCGTGCAGTATTTGATACCAAACTTTCTAGCTGACGGCCACCCAACAAACACCAAGTATTGTTGCGAGTCTGCAGTTAATGGAGCCCAGACAACCTGTCCAACACTAAGTGACTTGTCTGTTTTCTCGACTCCTCGCACTTCCCCACTGCATGGAATTAGATTTTAATCTTCCTATGAACAGAAACCACAACTATGCTGTCTTTGCCATACCGAAAGTGGATGGATAGTAGTTAAACCAGACCTGTCAATGTTGATCACGAAAAGCTCGGGTGGTCTTTTCCCAGCATAGGCTTCTCCCCAGCCCTCGTCCCAATCTCCTTGGCCTTTCCAGCTACCACAATCATCCTGCGCCAAATTCCCTTTCTTGAAACCAGAACGTGTAAACGTTGGCTTAGCGGGAAGAGGCTCTTCAGCAACATAAGCAATGAGAGTCTCGTCATAGTTCCACGAAATACCCTCAAACCTGTCAGCACATAAGCCAGTAGAACTAATTATTCCAGACTGTAATTCCTGAATAAACTAATCCCTGAATTCTTTTCGATAGAATAATTACCAACTAACCATCCATCTGAAAATACAGAGCCATGAAGAGAGGCAGGAATATGAAACTCCTTTTCCACTCCACACTGACCCCAGATTTCAAAGCGGGTAGGGGAGCCAATTTGAGAATTATGAACTACAAGCAACTTTGAACCCGAGGGGGACGGAGCTATTATAGAGGCGCCTCCCATCTCTATAGGGAAGGCAGCCCATTGAAATTCGATGGTATCACTGTGGCTTCTCGAGATTTGACTGGACAAAACATATTTCCTTTTCTTATCTGCCTGGAGATTTGGCTGAGTAAGTGAGAACATGACCTGAGAACCTTCACATACAGCAAAACCGTATAATAAGGCCATTAATCATATGCTTTCTTTCTCTTTAGTGTTAGCAGATAGAACTCGAAACTCGAAAGAGATAATTCATAATCACAAGCCTTTGCACATACCATCATTGGATGTGAAAGTCCATGCCTTGTCAATTGAAGGGATATTCATAAAATCTTGGAGCAATCTAGACTGATAACTACATTCTTCCTCAGCAGATGCATCTAAACCCATAGGAATTTCTTTTAAATTAAACTGGAAAGCTGGATAAACATAAAACAAAAACAGATTGATTAAGATGATTTTTAGTTATAATCAACAGATGGTATCCAATCTAGCAATTCAAGAAGAACACTATTGCAGGCAACCCCAGCCAAGTTGGTCAAGGCCCCACAAGGTTACAAGTTCAACTCCCAACACAAGCAGTCTATTGATTTTCTTGGTTTCAGCCAGTCAGCTATAGATAATAGGTTAGTTTACCTTCTTGTGGCCCTTTGCCAGTCAGGTTTACTCAGTGCACACCATCAGTAGTGGCGGTGAGTTTCCCTCGTCACTCAAAAGAAGAACATTATAGCTGTGAGAATTAGGATGTCATTGCCTCCCCACAGCTGTTAACCCAAAAAGATCATAACTTTGGAATGAACATTAAAAAGCTATAGTTACCCATTCTCAAGAAATATTATGCAATGGAATATGGGAACAATAAAGGGAAAAAAAATCCAGCAAAATTGTGATCATAAACAATGCCAGCATAAGATATGTAAAGCTAAAGTCAACGCCATTTATAGTGTGATAGTAAATGCAGACAAACACATACAAGGAGATACAGGGAGAGAGATAAAGTTAATGATTTACTTGGAGAGGTGAAATTGTTCTGCAACTGAGTAGCTTGGGTAGAAGATGAAGAGAGGAATCGAAGCAAAAACAGTATAAAGGGTAATGGATTATCATCTAATATTCTGTCACCTCTTCATCTTTCTGCACTCTCTGTGGAATCTCATGATTGATTTTTTTTGAGAAGTGGAATCTCATGATTGAATGGGACATTTTCATCATCTTCCTTTTGTCTTATTATATAATATCTTGTGGCCCATTGGCCTAAAAGGAAAAAAAAAATCAAATATTGAGAATTGTGGTAATTATAGTTTTAAAGTTTGGAACTTTAGAATTCTTGGTGCAAGTTTAATTAATTTTTAAATTAAATCTAAAAACACTACTATAACATTATAATTTTTTTAAAGTTTGCACCCGTCACCCCAATTCCATGATGTATACCAGCATGATTGTACTAGGTACAAAAGACAACAATACCAATCGGCATTGTACACTTTCCTGTAAACAATTTGCATTATGTAAACCTTAAATCCCAGGTCATTTGAGTGAAATCTACACATTAAGGATTGAACCCACACCAGAAGCAATTCAGACCCAGATTTCCATCTTGTTCAGAAGTACTTCACATAAGTTCAAATATTCATAGAAAAAAATCAGTCTATACATTAGAAAGAGAACCATTTGAATTGGCAGTTTCAACATTCAAGTGCCAAGCTTGGAGAGTAGTACTTCAAGAAACCAGGTTTGCTGCTTGCACCAGTCAGTGAAACCGAGATAGATTACAGCATCTTTTATTTTTCGTGTCCGAACATTGGGTTGTGTTGATGATGAGAGGTTCGTGTTCAGAGAGAGTCTCGGTGTGCCAGAAAATGGATAGTATTTGTTTATTTGCAGTACTTCTTAAACCACACTCCAATATTTAGAAAGCTTTCGAAATCAGACTGTGGTCTGCAAGAGAGATCCCACGGATAACTAAACAGAACTAGGCAATACCAAGTTAAGTCCAAGCCGATAGATATAGGATCGCTTACCTTTCAATTCCATGCACGTCTTCTGGGAACGAGATCACCTTTACCTCGACTCCTTTCTCCTTCAATGCCCGTGCATACTGCATCAATAAGGAGGACACTCGCTCTTTCAGAATGACATATTGGATCAAAGATTTGATAAACGGAAGTTTACATAATCCCCCCATGAGTGAGGACACATCCATCGAGATGTGTAAATTCCATCTAAATATAGTTAGATTATATACATTTATCATGGTCATTTCTCCGACCCGAAATCACTCACATACACATGCATATATGTGTGTGCGGGTGCATGTACAGTACGAAGCAACAATATCCTGTACAAGTCAAAAAGCCAACACAGAAAACAGTATAGGCCTTACTTGCAATCCCGTAAAAACTGGTACTCGAAGATCCTTGGCGCCTAGAAGCATGAGTGTAGGAGTTTTAACCTGCAATATTCAACAGAATTATGTAGGAAAGTTTTATAAGGATTCCATTCTAACAGGTACCGGTTGAATATGGAGGTGTGAATTGAATATCACGAAACTTAAAACTTCAAATTTGGCTTCCCATTTTTACCTAAAGCAAACAAAACAAAACAAAAAACGCAGATTTAGCCGGAAAACAGAAGTATACCTTCGAGATGTGAGCAATGGGTGATTTGCTGTAAAATGCAGCAAGGTGTTCAGAAGAAGGGGCCTCCGTATAGCTCAATATACCATGACTTCCAAATGTTTCCACATAGCACCACTCGGGGATATCAGTTGTACCGACCATCAAAGCGAGGTTGCAGACAGGATTCCTTGCAGCTGCTGCTGCAAACTTCTCCGGAGCCTGTAGAAATAACAGCAGAAATGTCAACCGCTATATATTAAAAAACAATAACAGCAAAAGAAGGCTCTGTAGAATCTGGAACCTGGCCAATCAAGTGTGTCGTTAGAAATCCACCATGGGAACCACCAAGTACAGCTATTTTAGATGGATCTGCATGACCCATATTGATGACATGATCAATAGCAGTGATCACATCGTTAACATCCTGAGCATGCAAAAGAATTGGGTTAGGGTGGCTCTCAAAGGAATTCCCACAGACCAGTACTTTCACTGAATGATCTGAAAAGTATCACACTAGCCTAAGAAATGAATGAACATAACGTTATGGAAGGGGAAACAAGGGCAGCTTAACCAGCACCTGGGACCCAATTTTGCCAGGAAGAGATTGCAGAGCTTCCTCACCAAATCCCAATGAGCCTCTGAAGTAAACCAAATCATATATTATAATACACTTCAATCAAGAACATAATCCAACTTAACTTCAGATTAATCACAGCACATGATAGTATGGATTTGCAGTAAAACACAATGATGTCTATTTTTGAGTAACGAGGGAAACCCGCAACCACTACCCAAGGGTGTGCACTAGGTAAACCCTGCCTTGTGATCCTAGCCAGCAAAGGACCACAAGGAGGTAAGCCAGCCTAAGTTGCTCATAGCTGCCTGGCTCAAACTAAGAAGGCCAATAGGCTACTCCCACTGGGAGTCGAACTTGTAACCTTGTGGTTACCAAGCCAACAGTTTGACCAACTTGGCTAAGGTTGCCCCCAATGATGTCTCTTTGTTAGACTTGGGTTAGATCATAGTGGAGACATTGGGCCAAAGGGAAATGGGAGTCAAGATGCGGCATTGGGTGGATGTCCTTTTTTCTCAAAGTATCATTTTCAACAAGTTAATTGTCAGGTATCTTAAACAACTGAAGTTTAAGTGAACACAAGCTTCAAATTTATATAAATTACGAAAAAGAAGGAAACCATTTGCATACCTGTAATTTACAATCAGCAAGCTAAAACCAAGTGATGAAAGGAAAGCTAAGGATTTTGAGAAGCTTGACAATGAGACAGAATGAGGACCCCCGTGAAGGATTACAATCAGTGGATCATGCTCATCATGCTTCTTAGACTTAGATGACACAAATATTGCCTCATAAGGTTTTGTAGCACCTAAAACAAATAAGACTTGTCAACATTTTACTCTTGCCTCATGCTTCTTTGACTTAGATGACACAAATATTGCCTCATAAGAACAGTCGTGGTCAAGGCAATGACTAGCTCCCCTAAAGCATATTTAAGACTTTTATTTCATTTCAAAAAGGGATTTTTGCTACTTTTAATACCTTTTGGAAGGCTTTCAGAGACATCACTGACTGGAATCTTCATGATACTAAATTGTTGGGATGATAGTAATGACCTAACCTGTGAGGGTTATAAGAAAAAATTGATTTTGGACATTAAATCCACATGTAGAGAGAGAAACAAACATTTTAGAGGATCTAAGCAAGCTAGAAACAGACCTTTTCAGAGCACCTGGATATTGGGCTTGAAATGTCTAGCCAACTCCATATGGCTTCCGGAGATGCCTTTTCAACAACACCATACTTAATTTTAGGAATGTCGATTGGGCTGCTACAGACTTCAAAGAGAAATTTACAAAGGAAGATTTGTTCACTTGGATTCAGTAAAAAATTATAGCAGGAAACAATTGAAAATTCAATAAGTTCCCAGTTCAAATGGACATATAGCAATGACTCTAACCAGCAATTATGTTGTCTCCATCTAGTGTAAGGATATTCCAAGAAAAATCTGAGTTGCTAGGGCTAATGCGAGCCACTTGTCCACTGTCAATATAAAAGCACACCATTAAGCAAAAGAGGGTCATATAACATTCACATTAATAAGATAACATTCTCTTGTTTAGTTACCTTAAAATGTTTATGGAAAGTAACACCTGAGTGCTTCCCCAATACGAAGATAAAACTAAAGTATAACCATCAGAAAGCCATGGTTTACTAAGAATACCAAAGCAATAAATTCCCGGGAAGCAACCATCTTCAGGACACATAATAACAGGAACCTACATGAGATGGAAAACAATCAAATATAATAATATATTCATCACATTTTGATATTTATTGTTTTCTAACTAAAGGGTAAAGGCCTCTAGGAATTCATATTCCGTTTTATAGATCATAAAGAAAAGCTTTCACAATAACAAGCAGAGTAAAGGAAGGTGAGCCTACCACATCAACAATTTTTGCACCTTGGCATGGCTTTCTCTCAGTTGACCAATCAATTCTATGAAGTGAATCTGTAGCTGAATGTGCTCCAGAATCTACTGAACTTTTTGATGATAAAAACACAAGGAACTTCCCATCCGGGCTGAAAATTGGATTAAATAGTTAGGTCTTACATTTATTTTTTTCTGATGCAATATAAGCCATGAGTGCTAAATAACATGAAAGTTGGAAGGATTCTTGTTGATATAGGCATTAGCCAAGCAATTTTAGAGAACTCAACTGTTATCCTTCCATTTACTGATTGTGGTTGGACATAATATGTGAGTGCACGTACCTGAAACGGGGGAAGTATGCACTACTAATGGTTTCTGTCAGTTTAACCATAATTTCATCTTCAGTTGCCTTATGACTGGGAAAACAAAAAACAAAAACAAAAATTAAAAACCGAAATAACAAAATAAAGAGTATAGGACAAGTATCAAATAAGAAAAGGTCTAATCTGATCTCAATAGTGTAATGATTCAAGAATAAGCTTTTGTCTTAGCAACTTACTCGGATTCATGGACTTCTGATTTAGAAGTTGGAGCTTTGACAGCATACAAGGCACAAGGCCTATTGTAGCAATATTTGATTCCTAACTTTCTAGTGTCTGACGGCCATCCAACAAAAACCAGATATTGTTGCAAACCTTCTACTTTTGGAGCCCAAACAACTTGTCCGACACTCAATGACTTCCCTATGCCTTCAACAGGATATACCTCTTCACTGCAAAAATAGATATTCAGGCATTCAAAGAAGAAAAACTATGTGGCTTACAACAGTGATTAAAGCAAAAACCAGATAATTTGCCTGTTAATATTGATGACAAACAAAGCAGGTTGTCTTTTCCCTGCATAGGTCTCTCCCCAGTCCTCTTCCCATTCTCCTTTTCCTTTCCAGCTACCACAATCATTATCGGCCCCATTGCCTTTCTTATAACCAAAATTAGTGAATGTCGGCTTGCCAGGAGTAGGCTCCTCAGCAACATAGGCTATTAGAGTTTCATCAGAGTTCCATGAAATTCCCTCAAACCTGGCATCAGCAAACTCCTAAACTCAAACATAAAAAGACAAATATATGGTAGTGGAATGAAGCTATTAATGTACTATCAAGTAAAATCACAATGTTCATTTCAAAGAAAAAGATTTAGAATTGGTAATATCTAGTTGATTGAGGAAATACCATCCATCGGAATATACAGTTCCATGGATAGAACGAGGAATGCGAATTTCCTTTTCCACATGAGATGGCCCCCATATCTCAAAGTGAGTCGGTGAGTCATTTTCTGAATTACGAATAACAAGAAGCTTTGAACCTGAAGGAGACGGAACCATTGTAGAGACTCCAGTCATTTCAACTGGAAATGGAGCCCATTTAAAATTAACAGAACTGTCTGCTCCTTTAGTGATAGTGTTTGATAATATATATCTCCTCTTTTTGTTTTCCAAGAGATTTGGTTGGCTAACTAAGAACATGCCCCGGGTACCTTCTTGCACAGAAAAGCAACCAAATTTAGTTAGTCACATATGTAAACGTTTAGTTAAGGTGGAAGACATACTTCAATAGATAATAACGAAATCCTTACCACTGCTAGAAGTGAAAGTCCAAGCCTTGTCAACAATGGGGATATCTATAAATTCTTTGAGTAATTTAGATTGCGAAGAGTACTCTTCCTCGGAAGATGCATCTACGCCCAAAGGCAATCCTTTTGGAGGCTTGGTTTGAGGGTTTTCCATAGCAAAACTAGCTGAAAAGTATCTGTTAGGAAAAACAAGTTGACCAATTGAATCAGACAAGAAGTTATAGTCCCCTGAGACCAAAAAAGCATTACTTACAAATATTGAAAAATGTATGTAATCTACAAATTGTGTAGAGTTTTCTTTAGAAGCACTTTCTGTGCCCAGTTGGTAAAGTTTAACCTTACATAAGCAACATAAGTTCTGCTAAATTGGCAAAGCACATACTTTTGCTACAAACTAACACCTTTTCAATCATCAGAAGGATAGAAACATCCCAATAACAAACAATACAAATACCCAAAAAAAAAACTCAACCCACATTTGTCGAGGGTGTGGGATTCATGCTGATTGTCAAATCTTGGAAATTGGCACAAGCAAAAGGAAACTAGCAACAGAGAATACCAAGAATTGGAAGGTCAACGCAAAAGAAAAACAAAAGGCAGCATTTTTCAGAAGTGATAAGAGGTATGCGAGAGAGGGGGCAACCTGTGGGTTTACGTTTACCTAGACGGAGGAGGGAAGGGTCTGGCGGAGAGAGGCTTGACGAGACGAATTGAAGAAGAGCGAGGAAAGAATTGCGGGCGCGAGAGAAATGGGTTGAAGCGTCTCTGCCGGTGAGTAAGTGAAGTCCAGTAGCACTCCAAGAGTGATCTCGACATGTTCCTTAGATTTTCTTTTTAAGGATTTTGGTCGCGTTGAAGCTGTAGCGTACAAGTGTAGGAAACTAGGAGTTCCATTATCCATCTATTGATAATTACCGTCTTTTTTTTTTTTTGAAAAATAATTACCCGTCTTTTAAGTTTGATTTTTTATTGCCCAGATTTTATGATTTAGTGACGCTAAGTTACAGTCTCATTTGAGAAGTTGTAGATTCGAATCTCAGTAAATGTGATATTTAACTCTTTGTGTTTTAGTACTCAGTAAAAATAATTATGAACAGATATTGTAAGATTAGAATGACCAAAAAAATTACAATCACTATCTAACCTTAATTGTGTTAATTTAACTTATTTTAGTCATTTACTAATTAGAGACAAAAAATTACTACGTTGGACATTTGTTTAGTGGATATATAACGTAAAATTGTATGGCCGAAACAAGCCAGAGGGCAGTGGCATGCGCCATCAACTGCCAATACGAAGAAGATAACTAACGCATACAAACTACCAATTAAGTAGCCTTTCTGCCGCCATGGCCACTCCTTCAACACTCGCCCTCCCCCGACGGTTCTTGACAAACAACGCCGCCCCAACTCGCCGTCGAATCGCGTCCTTAGAAGATCAACCTTGTTCCTCTTCAGGTCACCTCTCTTTTTCTGGTTATACTTATCAAAATTGGGAGTTATTTTAATCTTTGAGAGTTATTGTAAATTGGGTATTGCTAATTTAGCTTAGGGCATTAATAAAGTTGTGATCTTTAGTGTGTTTGTTGAATTTCCATTGGAATTTCCATACTGATTGCAGCCTGCTATTCTGGGGGGTTTCGAAAGAAACAGCTAGCTATCACGGCGGGGAAATGGGGGTGGATGGGAAGACAACAACGTAAGACGGCAGATGTGAGGTGTAGTGTAGGGATAGAGGACTTCATTGGAGGGGATTTAGTATGGCTTGATTTAGGGAAATGGCTGTCTGATGTTGAAGAACATAAAGCCTTGGCAATCTATCCTCCCCATGAGGGAGGTTATGAGGGGCGATATTTCACCCGTCTTAGGTATCAGGGCTATCATTTCTTGGACCTCTCGGCTCGTGGCTTAGGTGACCCTGAAACCACTCTCACCAAGTTTCATCCTGTTTGTCCTGTGAGTTTCTTGCATTGTTCCTGCAATTAGTTTGGTTTTCGTCTTGTTGAGCATATAATGTATAAAATATGAGGGTAGTCTCGCTATCAGTTGTTTATGTTGCTTTTAGTTGAGACAGAACGCACCTTTCAATCAGTTGTTTATGTTGCTTTTAGTTAAGACAGAACACAATTTCAATTAGTTGTTTATGTTGCTTTTAGTTGAGACAGAACACACCTTTCAATTCGTCTGGCCTCCTTTGGGATTCTAAGAAAGAGTGTGATATTGCAGGCTCATGTTGGAAAGCAGCCTATAGCTAGGTGGTATTTTCCGCCAGAAGTTGATTACAGACTCTCTTTACTTCCTCCCGACGCCAAAGGGCTAGTGGTTTGGATAATAGAAGCTAAGGTTAAACTTTCTAAATCAAGTTTGTTGTTTAGTGTTAGGCGGTTTAACAGTGCATAATGTGACCCAATGTTCCTCTGGTTCTTGTGGCCTGTTTTGTCAGGTGTTATCAAAGGCAGAACTGCAGTTTCTTGCTTTACTCCCAACGCTTCGTCCTAAAGTGAGAGTCATTGCAGAATGTGGGAACTGGTAATAGTTTGCGTGATCAAATTTCATTCTCACCCCAATTCAATGTTAAACCTTACTCGTGTTGATGTCTATACTTGCATTTGAGGATTTTGAGCCACCTAAAGATATTAGTAGTTGTTTGTTCAAGTGTCGTTGTTTTTGCCATGTGCAGGAGAAAGTTCATGTGGAAGCCACTCAAGGAAATCGCAGAACAATCATAGGCATAGGAGAACTAAACCCGAAATTCACAGGCCTAAAAGGCCTCTACTGCCTTCCACAAACCCGGTATCACAGTTTGGATAAACCTGTGTTACTTCATTGCAATGACGAACAACCAGTTGTAAAGGAATCAGACCGCCTATATCAAGCCCCGAGCCATGATTATGAATGTTAATATCCTTTCAAGTAAATGTTCACTTATTGTAATACGTTTTGCCTTTGAAGTGTTTATAATACTCGTGAACCATTTACTAAATACAACTTACAGAGTTATAATTATGTGATCGAGACTGTTTTAGGGGAGATTTACATATCTTGGTAATTCTTCAGTGCTAGCTCTTACACCAGGCAAGAAAAGGATCATTCTTTGGCAGCATGGCTAGCTAGAACCACAACTGTTTTGGCCTCGAAAATGACTTGGCGAGAATCAGAGATCAGCTCTCTGGATCTTCGTCTGAATTATGTGTTTCGATGATGTCAGGTATGGGGAAGTATTGGCGAAACAACTCTTGATAGAATAATTTATAATGATCATCATATCACACTCATGCCTGGATAACAATCTTGCTACATTATCAGCATAAAAATGTGTTGGGACTTGGAAGGATTTTTTAATGATAATATAACCACTTTGTTAGTGACATGAAGGGTGGTTTTGATTTAGCTGAAATGTTATGATGTATAAGAGCTTAAAGGGTAGGCAGTATGTATCTCATAGTGACAAATGATATGTGGAACATGGAGGTGGGGGATGATGTGAAGAGATACTTTCCAAGTTTGGTTCCCAGTGGGAACAGCTTATTGGCTTTCTTGATTTGAACCACTCAATAATGAACAACTTAACCTAGTTTACCTCCTTATGGTCTTTTACTGATTAGAGTCACAATGTGAGAATTTACACAGTGCACATCCTCAAATAGTAACTGTGGGTTTCACTCGTTACCAACAAAAAAAAAAAAAAAAAAAAAAAAAAAAAAAAAAAAAAAAAAAAATCATTAGTCTGTCTATCTTGAACCAGCTGGTGATTTTATTAGGCTATGTACAGTATAAGATCTCCAAATGTGAAATGACTTTTCTTCAAAGTGCTGTCAGAAAGTTTGATTGCTTGCCTAACTCTCAGCAATTGTGATATGTTATTCTGGAGTTGGTCACATCCATTAAGACACTAATCATAAACTTTTTTTAATATGTACCAAAAATGGTGAGTATACAATGTATTATATTATCAATTAAACAATCGATATTGCCATCTAAATAAACTAGGTCGCTAGGACTAACTACTTTACAAACATTCCACAGTCACTTTATAAATATGGACAAGATACATAATAACCTAGAATGAGGTTTGAACTCAACCAATTAAGGTTCTAGCAAATAGTGCAATTGAGTAGCTGAAAAAAGATTGATTAAATTCCTTGAAATCGGTAAAAATGTGTAATTGAATTCAAATGTTACATATTCAACAAGTTATGTTCATTTGAAACTAACTAAGCAAAAGCAAGTGATCGACTTTTCAAATGTTGCAATTGTTTGATAAAAACACCCATTCGACAAGACGAAGACAATTGTTGGTTATCTTCTCCGACTATATTAAATTCCAATCACGGTTGTCACTTAATATAGCTGGGGGTGTGGGTGGCCGAAGACAACCACCGGGTTTTCTTTGTTTCGCCAGATGGAGACTTGTCTTTGTCCAAGTGTTTTTTTATTTTCTTTCAAGTTTTCTATCCAATCCTTTTGATATGTCTAGTCAAATAATCATCATTACCCTTAAAAGAAATATACTTAAAAACTTAATAACGGGGATAATAGCAATAACATGCTGAATAAGTAACATTTTCCAATATTATCAAAAAAAAAAAAAAGTAACATTTTCCAATTTGAAAGAATTATATATTAACACTTTTTCCTTTCTATTTTTTTTTTTAAAATAACAATGAACTTTTGCCACCTTTTCCATGAACTTAATGAGAAGACGCAGCGCAGGGCTCCAAGAAATGGAGCAAAAATTTTCTTGAAAATCTTTCTTAATCTATGGAGTGGAATATTTGCAAAGCACAAGAAATATTGTGTTGATTGCTCAAAAAAGATTCGAGGGAAAAAAAAATGTTTAAACTATTCGATAATGCATTGTGTCGACCCACTAACTAACATTATATTGTTAGTAGAAACATTGGATGCTTCTTGTTGTCAACAAAAAGCTCCCATGTGAACTAAAGAATCAAATAACCTATTATTAACAGGCAGACTAAGAGCCCAATCACATGAATCACTGGAGTGGGAATCTTTCTGTCTCCATTATTTCTGTGTTGAAACAGAAAGGGCAACTCTGCAATGACAGCATCTTCTCATCAATGGTGGAAAATTTTTGACCAAGTAAACACTGGGGATTTTTGAGGGGGGGGGGGGGACTGTTCTTCAGCTGCCTGGTTTGACAATGTCTTTGGTTCATGTGGCATGTGTCCATTTAAGGATTTAGTTTCTGGTGGGATGAAATCTGGGGGGGATTTGTGTTATCTTTTCTGCATGGTGTTAGTTGGAATATCATGTAAACCCTCAATCTCAAAGATCTCACGGGTCCTGAAACAAGTAAATCACGAGATGTATTTCGATAAATGTGTATAGTGCTGACTGCTGAGCGTATAATATATAAGTATAAATATATGCGTAGTCTAACTATCGATTTTAGGTTTTTAGTTGAGACTCTGCACATTCTTTAATATGGTATCAGAGTCATAGGTCGGGTCATACACGTACTATTAGCTTATTTATTACTGGTAACTTTTTTAGATTGATCGACTAGTTGAACTATACATAGACAAATATCATGTAAACCTAAAATGGGAGAGATGCTCTCTCTAATAATAATCTTGTTCACTAATCACCACACAATCCAAAGCATCAAAATCCAAAGTATACCCTCTTTGCTAGCCTTTGTCTTTGAATCAAGAGTTATGATATTTACTGCCAATTAAATTTAGATTACACCAAAAAATTGTTGGTTCAAGGGTAAATTAAAGGATTTAAGTCGTTTAAACATGAGATGACATTTTTAGGGGAGTTGTCTTGAACAGGATCTGATTAAAATTCTGTCTGATTAATATCATCTCACATAATGCAAAGATTAGTACATGATGCGAAAAAACAAACTAGATCAAGATTAGAGGTGACAGGTTACACGATTTATGTATATCATAACTATGTTGTACAAATTTTGATTTACCGAAAAGTTCACATTCATAATCGCTATTAGATCGATGTAACATATGTTTCTTTGTACAACTGCTTCAAGAGCAAACACTGTATATAATTCTCTGAATGCTCGATGGCATTATTCCAAAAACAGAAACAAGAACATCATCACAGGATCTTGAAACCACCATGGTTTTTTTTCCTGATAATAACACATTAATTTACATAAAAAGAAAAGAATGAAATAAAGTAAACGAATAACATCATAGGAACTGGTTTCTTCTGGATGAACTTCTGGGCTGAAAGTCCAATCTGGGAAACTGTTTTTTGATGTTACAAAAAGATTTTCAAAACTACTAGGCTCAGCTCCGACAACCCAAGCTAGCTTGCCTGCCTGAGACAGATCTTGAATGTTCCACTCTTTTCCTGATAGCTTTGCTCAGAATTGTGGGGTTTCAGTTGCCACAACCCAAACCTCTTGTCTCTGATCCCTTCATTATTCTCAGCCTCTTGCATGATGACAAGAACATCCTGAAATTCCCAGACCAAAACCAATTAGAACAATAAAGTTTAGAATGATCTAAGCTAGAGATCATAAGGCGTTGACTCAAGTGAAACAGACTTAAAGCGTTGGTTTTTGGATGGTAAATTGTGGGTAATGACATAAGGTCAAACCCTGATAGTCACAGTGTAAAAATTACACCCACCAGATACTGGTCCTTCCACATAGGCAACTGAATTACCCTGATTTACCCTTACACTTAAGGGCGAGGGAATTTTGCCTTGTGGGCAAGTATAAGATTGGATTTTTAATCCGAATGATTGAGATTAGATTAGATTAAATTAGTCTGGTTTGAAGGAGAGGACTTACTCCCAAGGAACATCTCCAACAAGCATCAAGTCACCATCTTTGTCTTCATAAGCAGGAGCAAATTCTGAGCCCTTGTAGCCTTCCCTCTCAGAGTATTGACCTATGGAGAGTTTAAACATGGTTTCCAGTGCCTTTAGGAGCTCTGGGTAGCCATTGTAGACCTTGAGGTCAATCTTTCTGAGATAAGGGGCTCCATCCATGCTCACTTTCACATACATCCCACTCTCAGATGCTTCTGCTTTTTTCACTTGCAGGCTGTTCTTCCTGTAAGATCTCACTGGTGGCCATCCCACAATCTGTGCCCTGCAACAAATCAAAATCTCAGCACATTAGTCAAATCTTTCTTCATTCCAAACCATTAGACGATTGACTCAATAATTATAAAGTCACAAATTCAACTTCTAATTAGAACGGTCTACTAGTCTGTTTAATTTGAGCCAATCAGCTATGAGTCATCTAGGCTGGTTTACTTTTGCTGACTAAGATCAGAAGGCCAGATTTTCCTCGTCAACTAAAAAAAACCATTTGATATATATGAAGAATTATCTGATCTGTAATCTGTGAACTTACTTGGCAACAGGAGAGGCTTTGGCATCAGAATTGGCCTTGGATTCACAATCTTCTTCATCACAGCCTGATTCAGGTAGGGCTCTTTTGTTCTTGTTCTTGGCACTTGACACCATTTCTTTCTCACACTCTTCTGTTCCAGGCAGCCCCAATCTCAGCTCAGTTGCCTTGAGATTCAGATCATTCTCATGAGCCACAACACCTTCCATAGCTGTCTTCACTGATGGATTCTTGGAACCAAACCTTAAAGTTTGCAACAATCTCAAAGGAACTTGAAAAAGATGAAAACTTTGATTGGTTTCCCTGCTCAAGATTGATTGATTGATGTGAGTTTCTTGATATGAAGAGAGGGGGGGAAAAGTGGGTTTGATGCAAGCTGTGAATGGTGTGTTAAATAAAGGGATAGAGGAGGAGTTGAAGCAAGGCCTGCTGGCTCTCAATTATTTGATTATTTTTCTTTTAATTCAAAAGTTTTATTATAATTTTGGGGCTTTAATTTTCTTGCCAAAAATGCATGAATTTGGGATAAAGTCAAGCTATGTTGTCGGCAGCACGAGGGGCAGCTTTGAAGGAATTGCTCCCACTTTTGGGAGACAAAAATGGGACAAGGCTCAGCTGCCCATATGGGAAGACTTTGAAGACCAAATGGGAAGAACGGTCCAAAACTCGACTCGACTTGACTCGTTCTCACTTTAGATGAATTTTTTTCTCAACTCATGACTTGTAATCTCAACTGACAAAGGATAACAAGAAGGTAAATCAGTCATGTGTTTTATAGCTGACCAGTAAAAGATTACAATGAAGTAAACTAGCATAGACTATTCATAGCTGGTCGACTCAAATCAATGAAGTAAACCAACTCAGATTGTCAATAGCTGGTCAGTTCAAACCAATTAAAAAGGCCAATAGATTTTTCGTACAGAAAGTCAAATTTAAAACATTATAGTTACAGTTAAGTTAATAACATAATCAATTTGATTTGAGGTTATCCTGAATTTAGGTATATTGGTTGAATATATACCCACATTAACAAAGTTTAAGGTGGAATTTTAATGGTGGGAGAGGGACCACATGAAAGGGTGTTGGGGTATGGGCAATGCATGGGTATAATGGTTTTTGGGACTAAGATTTTGGGCAAAGAAATTAATTTTATTTTTTGGGCGGATAATTACAAGGTGGCATGGACACATCACATGTCACATTTTGGTGAATGAGAGCTTACAACCATATATTGTAATGTCCATTATTATTCATCACGGACACAAAAAGTATGCACATGTGCGTGTTGATTTTGACGTTTTTGTATGTCATTTTTCCCCTTTAGTTTCTTTCTTTCTTTTGTCTTACTTTTTTTCTTGTCACCTAAATCTTAAAAATATAAGATTATTTGTTTAATCTTAATTTTTAATACTACATAGATAAAAGCATATTGTGCATGTTCGATTCTCATATAAGATGTGAATGTTAAAATTTATATATTTTGCTAGTTTTTTTTTTTTTTTTGAAAACAACTCAACTCAACTCAATATTTTGCTACTATATTTTGCTAGTTTTAGTATAAACTAACAACTCAAATCACTTGGAGTAATTTGGGAGTTCAAGTGTATTCAAGTATGGATAATATGTGAATCCTTTTTTAGTATAAATAAGGGTATTTAATTTATATATGTTACAAGAATCTAACGATCATAACTAAGTTAATGTAAGCTAAACACTTGAATATGATATAGTTAATAGACAGTTGTGCCCTTAAAGCAAAAGTTAATAAGAAGTTATAACAAATAGTTTTTGAATTGTCAGCTCAACCAAGGGCTTAGACTCGATTGGCCTTAGGATTATGAAATGATTGGATTTGATTCATCGGTAAATGATCAAATGTTTTGAGGTCGAATGGATTGTATATATCAAAACTTATTGGATCTAACTCAATAAAACATGAATAATAACTTCACCGCTATAATTATTAATTTGTGTCAGAGCTTTGGTGGTTAACTCAATAAAAACACTTTTTTGGCACATCGGGATCTAGTATCCTCACAATCGTGAGATTAATTTAGATTCAGCCTAAATTGCAACTCATAGAATTTGACTCTTACTCGAGAAAAAGTATGACCTAGAACTCTTTAACATCATGACACATCTTTTACAAAGTTGAAGTTGCATTAACAATCCGTTTACCGGTCTTCCCCAGCTACATACACCATTTTTTTTATACCTATAGTTTTCTTATGTGCAAGTTCATCAACAGTTTAAAAACTGCCCTGTTTTTTAATATTCTTATGTATATCCTTAATTAGAGCCGTTAATTAAGGATCAGTTCATGAGAAGAAAAAACATTTCATTTAATAATCGTCTATTTTTTCTTTTTAATACAAAAGACATTGAATCTTTCATCTTCATTGATAAAACAGTACATGCACCGTACCACCCTTCAATTTACTTTCATGCATGAATGAACTAAGCTCAAGGGTTCAATACATTTTGTATTTTATACATATCTACTAATATAATAAAAGCCAATAAAATTAGACTTATAATGAAAACTAAAAGATGTTGGTCCAATTGTTTGTTAAAATGACACACATAATAATCGGATACAATAAAATCAATAATAACTATAATATTTTCATTACTAATAAAATAAAATTATTTTAAAAATTAATTTGTAATTACTTACTTTTATGCCCAATCCAATTTCTTTAATTGCAAATGGTTTTTATCATTTTCTTTTAGTATTATTGAGATGCCACTGAGCTGCAAACTACTCGTTTTTATCATATTATAAAAAAAATATAATAAATACAATTACCTAACAAAATTTTAATCTAAATCTTCTATAAAATTTAATTATTTACAAATATTAAAAATATAGATTAAATCTAATATGTAACAATATTAATGTGAATTATCTTAATTGAATTAATTATTTGTAAACATTAACAAAAAAGTAACAAAAACCAGAGAGAGAAAAAAAGTGCTCCAACAAGAAGCAGACAGGAATGGAATCAATTGATGCATGAATGCTATGAAAATAAATAAATAAACAAATAACTTTATTTATGTATTTATTTATCTATTTGTGTGTTTATTTATTTATTAATTGCTTCTTTAATATATACATAATTGAATTCAATGAATATTGCTTACCAAAAGATCAGACACGCACTACGATAATATAATTAAGCAGCCTAGCTACTAATCATTACATGTTCCATTTTCTTTTGTTTTGTTTGTTATTTATTTATTTTTTAATTCTTTTTATTCAACATTCAGTATCCACATCACCATGAGACTAATTCAAATTTGTCGTGGGTTGCTCAATAATGTCTAACTATTCTTACTTGAGTTGAAAAAAGCCGAGAACATTATAGTTGCATTAACGGTCTAATTACTAGCTAACTGCTCCTAACTATATATATATTGTTTTTTTATTATTCTTTTTCTTTTGAGTGACGATGAAAATTCGTAACCATTACCTAAATGGTATGCATGGAGCAAATATCGTTCTTGTGTAATATCTCACAAAATACATAAATCATACTAGAAAGACTATGTGTGACAGACTGAATAGGAATAGTGTTGGCAATAATCGAACCCATAATCTTCTAGCTAGTAGCAGAATCATGTTCCAATCACCCGGCCACCCTTTCAGACCATTTTCAATATTCTTAATTATTTTTTTCAGCCTTAATGATCTAAACGAATCATTACAATGGGAAAATTAATTTTCATGCTTTTAATTAGTTTATATATTCTACGCGTATTGATGATTATTATTCTCTTTTTCTTCAAATTCCCAACAATATGTTCCCCCAATTTTGTTGTTTACTTTCTAGGCACCTTCCTAGTTTTTTTTTTTTTTTTTTTTTTTTTTTTTTTTTTTTTTGAAACAGTCTTCATAGCTAATTAATTAAGCAAAAATTCTTCATTTTCCATTTTTCCCTATGCATGTAGGCCATATAATAACATAGAATAATTCTAGAATATCAAAAACATATTGTGACTATAACCAAAAAAAAAAAAAAAAAAGACTAATATTTTCGTAAACATAATTTTTTTTATTCATAAATTTTTTTTTATTTTTTTTTTTTTGTAAACTTCACTCTTATGTAATTACCCACAATTCATACATAACAAGTAAATTACACTAGAAAAATCACGTGCGATAGATTCAATTGAGAATGTGTTGTCAATGATTAAATTTATGATCTTTAGATAAAAATATATGTTTATTATACTTGATTGTATACGATATTACAGAAATCGCCAAAACTCACTTGTGTGTGAGACTAGATTCGTTGGCAAACCAAATGTGGGAAATTTTTTGAAAAAGTAAGATCTTTTGGTAGTGGAGCAAAGAATAACGTGTTCATATATAGTTGTCTAATATGTGGCAAAAATATGTGCTGTGAATTGAACTTAGCTTTTACGGAGTATCAATTTCTTGTTTGTAATCTAGAATCAATGCAATTTTTATTTTTATTTATTTTTAACTAAGGGTCTTACATGTTGTTCTCGGGTTGAGTTATGAAAATGCAACTACTTTTTTCGAAAAATTATGAAAGAGTATTTTATCATTTTTAAAGTCTTATATGACATAAATATGATAAAATCTTGATGTGAGAACTTAGTTGATTAGCTAAGAAAACTTATGGTTAAACAAAAAATAAAAATAAAAATTCTTGTTTATTTATAACATGCAACATTTTTATTATTCGATATTATAAAAATTTTCAGGCACATAGTATTTGATTAGTTTAATATTAAAAAAAGAGGGCAGCCTTATAAAAATTGAGACAGTCGGCCCAAAAATGCCTTTAATCATGCACCCATTGCTCGTCGGTGCCACCCTCTTTCGGTACATATATATATATATATATATAGTTATATTTATTTTAAATAGCATTATATTATTTTAGCCAACTATCATATAGTCTGGTACTATAATGGCATTCTGGTTATCAAGTCATAGGTTTGAACTCTGGTGATGTGGGCTTAAATTCTTTTGGCTGAAAATGTTTGAGAAAGTATAGTAACCTATTATTAATAACATTATTTTATACTTCGATCTAAAATTACACCCTAATTATTAATAATTGGTAACATTTTTTTATTAGATCAGGATAAGGGAACTTGGCTTAATGGTCTTTGATAGTAATTTTTTTTTTCTTTTAGATCAAGATAAGGGAAATCTGGTTTAATGGTCTCTGATAATAATTCTTCTTAGGTTGAGAATCCCGGCGTCAACATAAACTGCACCGCTCTTGATAGAGGTACCTCAAGATCATTCAAATTCATGTTATAAACTCATAATGTATGAAATAAGTTTAATTCCAAATTTAAGACTATACTTTAAAATAAGTTTCAACAATTATAATTTATTTTTCACAAAGTAAATCAATATGAAAAACCATTTTATTTCAAAATATTGAAAAAAAAAAAAACAAAAAACAAAGACATGCTAATTCATATTTATATCATCATCATCATCATCTCATATAATTTTGTAATTTATATTTTTACCATGCAAAAAAAAAAATGAAAGAATTTATATTTATATTATTTTTTGTATACGAAATCTGGTATTCTTATCATTGCGAGACTGACACATATTTGGTTCGAATTAGGTCCGCAAAATTTATACTAATATTCTTTTCATTTCAATAATGAAAATACTTTTTTTTTAAGTATAACTTAAGATTTGCAAAGAAGTTTAGTAAGATTAATTTACTATTATTTTCTTTTTGAATATGGATAGAGATGCTCATTAACAAAATTATTGATGTAGTATAGTGATTAAAATACTTTTTTTTCCACATAAATAAAATAACTTTGGTTTAATTTCTAACAATGACATTTCAAAATTTTATGCTTTAAAAGATACAAATATACGAGGTGATAGATATAGGACTCGCATATATATATATATATATATATATATATATATATATATATATATATATATATATATCCATTGACTTAACGTTATTCGTGAGATGTCATCTAGAATGTAAAGTCATCAGTTACGTACAACATGTTCATTGTGAGGCTAATTAATGTGTGCTGATCAAATGGTAATGAATTCTGGAGATTCATACCTAAGATTTTATGTACTCAATACTTATTCGAGTAACCTTTGCTCGCGCGCTCCTGATTATAATTATGTGATCGATCTTATTATGCTTCATATAGTTCTTTTCGTGTTTTTTTTTTGTTGTTTCAAAAATACAAATTTAAAAAAATATCTTATAAATAATTTTTAGAAAAAGAAAAACTCTTGAGGAAGTGTGGAAACTTTTTGTCCACAACAAAAAGGCTCCACCATGGCTGTGACATTCTTCATCTACCATAACTTCAGATTTTATTTGTCGGACCAATCTCTCTACACATAACCCCCCCCCCCCCCCAACCCACCCCCCCATTTAACTCTCAACCAAACCCACCCAGTACAAAAGATATACAACACAAGCACCCAACCCCACCACCCAATCATGCAAACCATACATATCCAACTAAAACACTTATAATGCCACCTCAGAAAAAAAAATTATATTCATTGACTACTCGTAAATTGAGTAATTCTACTATAAGTCGGGCAATTGATCTACATAAAATAATTTTAGAAAAAAAATAATTTATGTAACATCGGTCGTGTCACAAGGGGTGAGCTGGCTAGAGGAGGGGGTCAGGGAGGTGAGGAGAAGCACAAAAATAGGGTCAAATTTTGCAAGCACACGAGTGGTGGCCTTAATGACAGTGGGCCCAAATTTTTAGATTGGGCCCTACTGGCAGGCTGGATTGACACGTCTGCTCTTCAAACACCAATGAGTGTATTGGGCCGGGCCTCATCTTTCTCATTCTTTGACTCCATTTACACATTCATAACATACATCCACTTCTTCTGCATTTGTTTTTTGTTAATTCATAGTTACTCGCATGGACAGTTCAGTTGGTCACAGCAGTGAAGTTTGGAAAGAATGTCAATGATCGAGTTTCACTAGCAGTAGTGTGGGACTGAGTTACCATTGCTCTGTCGGGTCTGAACGTGGGGCCCTTAGGGTTGGGATTCAATCTTTATTGGGAAGAAATTCATAGTGATAACAATTAATAATAATCTCAATTATTGAAGTACTAGCTTGTTCTACATTTGCAACAAGTTTAAATTATTAGTGAAAATATGTAAAAAGATCTTTTATCATGTGTTTAGTCAATTCAGGGTATTAAAGAATAACATTCAATAAGTGGTAGAGAAAGGTGGATTGATTAGTTAAAAGGGGGAGAATAAACGGATTGCTATGGACCACTAGCTGGTTTTATTTTAGATGATTAGTTATGACACACATTTGTTATTTTATATTTATCATCAACATTAATAATGCTATTTTCTTTAAATCTATATATGTTTGCTAGTTTAATTTCTTTTATCTATGTGCTTGGCTAAATAAAAGTTAAAAACCCACTCAATAGACAACATTGATTTAGTCAAGTTCATATATATAAGTTTGTTGTTTGAGTACAAAGTTTTATATTTGAAAAAAAAAATTGATTTTCACTTAAGGGTATTATATAAGTGTTAAATTAGTGTTGTTGGCCAGTATTTTTTTTTCTTTATAAGATTAGTGGTGATATTTGACTTAATGAATAATAATTAATTGATCGAACATATTCTTTAATATTAATAATAGCCCATAAATATCAATTTTTTTTCTTCAAATAACCGTAAAATTCTGCAAGCTCTTACGAGAATACCATATGCCATATATATATACAAAAGAAAAAAAGAAAAAAAAAAAGAAGAAGAGAGTAAATAGATAGTTTCTTGGTAACATGTTGAGATTATTGTTGTAGTGGACATAATTTATTTGCTCTACATTGAATGAAATAATTAAGGCTAACTGTAGTTTGATGGGTAATTTGCTATTAATGGCTGTTAAATGAAAGGGCAAACATTCATGCATGGATGCCAACCACTTCATAATAATGAGATAATAAAGTCAAGAAAATGAAACCTTAGGGTCCCCGACCAACTAACCTTAGGCTAAGCAGCTGAAGATGATAATGTTGGACATGAAACTCACATGGAGCAAACCATGAGAATTGGACTACAACCACAGGATAGATCCATGAAATCAATTAATCAACAATTTTAATTATTGGGCTAGCTAGCTATATATGCTGGCTGGCATACATAAGATATATCCCATATATGCATATTAAAGTTTCCAACCTCAAAAACAAGTGTCTACTTTATGGTAATAAATGCGAACGAGTTTTGGTTTTGAGTCTCATCTCATTCAATTCATTGTTCGAGCTGATCGAGCATGACTAGTTACAAACAGATGTGTTATGCGCGCCTTCGATCTTCTTTGTGCATGTATATGTTTAATGAATGATAGACTAAAACGAGCTTTGATAGGGGTGCTGAAAAACTCACAAATTAAACCCCAAAAAAAAAAAAGTTACTACAATTATCATTTTTTGTCATAATCAAGCGTTTACCACTGCACCAAAAGTTATACCTAGTAGTGAAAGCCCAACTTTATTTCCTTCTCTGTGCATGTATGTCAGACGGATGATTTGTTGGATTTAATGAATGATAGAGTAACACGAGCTTCGATAGGGGTGCTGAAAAACTCAAAAATTAAACCCAAAAAAAAAATACTACAATTATCATTTTCGTCATCAGAATCAAGCGTTACACCAAAAGTTATACCTAGTAGTGAAGATGCAACTTTATTTTCTTCTCTGTGCATGTTATGATTTTGTTGGATTTAATGAATAATAGACTAAAACGGGCTTCGATAGGGTTGCTGAAAAACTCACAAATTAAACCCCAAAATAATTACTAGCTACAATTATATATCATTTTTGGTAGAATCAAGCGTTACACCAAAAGTTATATATACCTAGTAATAAATGCGCAATTTTATTTCCTTATACTTACGTAGTAGTCAGTGCCACATCCGATGGCAGAATACTGTACTCGAATCTCTAAGCCGCTGGCCAACAATTTTTTTCCAGGAGAGAGAAAGAGGCAAGGGGAACACACCACAATAAGATGTCAAGAATAATGAAGCTACACACATTAAGAGACCCTCCAACCCTAGGGTTTAATTTGGATCACCCTCCCCTCTTCAATCACCATTAGATCAGACCACGATTATCATGAATGACCGACAATTTCTCAAGGGACTCGATAACCCTAATCTGTTCCCCGTAAACCTCATCGTTTAATTCAATTCCACCAAAAAGATATACCATTATTGTCCTCATCAGCTGCTAGGAATGTTCTTTCAAAACATGTCCATCACAATTGAATTCTGGGCACCGATTGAATGTGATGGGAGAATGAATGTTCAAAACTTGTACCCAATAGTGTTTTAAATAAATTTTATTTTTCTCCACAAAAAATGAATTAAATTAAATTCCAGTAGGTTGGATCCAATCTGTACAGCTACATCTGGATTCAGTCATATATTTGAAAATGGACTGAAGACCTAATGAGGACCACGACTAGCAGCGATCTGGCAGGCATGCAATTCGGCTGCCAATTATGTTATGCAATCAAACAGCTTTCTGTAGTAATTGTTTGGACCATAATGTTTAATGTTTGTGGTCGTTCCAATCAAACATACAGCAGTACTGCGGCCATTGTACAACGTATGTTAATTAGTTGGTTGAAGATAGGTGGATATATACAATGTATGTATCTGCAAATATAGTTTTTGTACGTTTCTTGTAGTTCATGGCAAATTGAAAGCTTAGTGCCACCCATATCCTCGTCTAGGACTTTGATTTCCCCATAGTAACCCTAACTGGTAAAGGAATGTTGATTGGCTCAAATTAAGAAACAAACGGATCGGAGTCAAACTTAGAAAATATAATGTTGACCTTGAACCTGAAACATTCCTTACAAAAAAATAATCGTGCATGATGTCAAAAAATTACAAGGTACTTAGCAACAATAATAATCTGATCGGCCACAAGTCTAATAATGTATGTACTATACATCAATATATAGTGCTTTTACTATGACCCAAATTTCTCTATAGCTTATAATTAAGATAATGATGTTTTGGCCCTAATGGTTGATAGAGTCAAAAATCTCTTAATATGAATCCAAGTGAGTGTAACACAGCTGGAAAACACACAAGATTTTTGACCACGCGAAATTGATCAGAAATTTTGGGTATGCGTAATCGGAAACTTAATCATGTTTACCACCACTTTGAGATTGGTAAAAATGTTCATCAATATTATCGATCACCCGTTGAAGCGGTTGTAGCTAGATGTCTAACTACTCATGGTAAAAAATCTTTATGAAAAAACATGGATGCCAGCAAATTTTATAACAAAAGTAAAGTTTGTTAGACGAGACATGGAGGACCAGCCGAACATCCTACCATTAAAACCTGACACTTGCTATCACGTAAGTATAATAAAATAAAGTTGTAAATTTGATATTAGTTATACTTGTTGTGTAGGACTTGAGCTCATTAAAGGTATGATGTACCACTGAGGCTGGTAATTAAGTGCTGGAGGGTCCACTTTTAGCTCAAAGTTTGGTGGATTCTTTTACGTTCATTGTCCAAACAGACACTCCGAGCTTATGAAGGAGTTATATGCACGCTTTTATTGATGAAAATCCCCAACCAACTGATAGTTGGTTTGATAATCACAAGATTTCAGGATTTATTACTCTTCGGCCATTAGAGCGATCTATATAAGTCTATTGATCTCTTTGATTTGAGTCGGTCAATTATAAGTAACCTAAATCGGTTTACCTTCTCATAGTCTTTTGCCGGCTAAAGATGCTCTTTGGGTAGCGGTTGCAGACTCTCTCGTAAATCAAAGTTGTGCTTGTATTAAGTTTGGTGAATATCATAACTTTTTTTAAAAATTAAAATATGCCAAGATTAGATTTATATATGAATACTTTTTAAAGTTCAACCTAACCTCATCATGTGAGATTATACACACACATAATATATATTATATCTTCAAGCTAAGCATATATATCAAAAAATAATTAATATAATGGACCAAAAAAAAAAAAGTGCAGTGCATGGAGCAAGTAACTTTCCAACTAATGATCATTGGGTGTCAATGTATAATAACGACTAACTAAACCTAATCAGCGATCATATTTTAAGGGATTCTACACAGAAAACAAGTGATTCATCACGTACCTTATCTCTTATAAAAATGCCAAAATGATCTTTTCCTATCTGCTTTTTAACCAACAATCCCAATGTGGAGATTTCCCATTTTTGTCACCATCAACTTTCAGCTGCTAGCTACCTTAGTGTTTTCGTCACTTATGACTACAACTTGTATTGGAAGCTACCCCTGCTTAGCTGCGCCTCACCACCTTTTTCTATATACATTATTATTTTACTCCCAAACCGCG
Organism: Ipomoea trifida; assembly: GCA_003576665.1. Lineage (NCBI taxonomy): Eukaryota > Viridiplantae > Streptophyta > Magnoliopsida > Solanales > Convolvulaceae > Ipomoea > Ipomoea trifida. The sequence goes on from CP025656.1 coordinate 21,388,863, forward strand.
TTTCTCTATCTAGGTCCATTCATATGTTAATTAAGATGATTAATTTATTTATTGGCTTGTAGCTACTTTAATTTAATTTTTTGGTAGTTAAATGTTGGGGTAGAGGTTTAGAGAATCGAGTCTAGCATTCTGCCATCGTGACGTTGATTAATTGCTACACAAGCATAAGTAAATAAAATAGTGTGCCCTAGCTTGATTTGACAATTGGTATCTTGTCGTCGATTGAAACGCTATAGTTTTTGGCGTATCTTGCTAGCTTGATTTGACAATTGGTATGTTCTCGTTAGGTATGTCTAAATTTTATTGAAGAAAGGAAAAAATGAACAAAAATAATAACCCGCGGTCTCTCTAGTTGTCTATAGCCAAATAAGCTCTATGCTTTGGAGGTACCATAATCGCAATTACGATCTAAAGATGTAGCAACACCTATATGATAGAAGAAATGTCACGTTAATCAGGGGCAAAAAAATAAAATTACATGTAGCATTAATACTCTTTTTGGTATTGTAGCTAGGCAATTTTCAATGTTCGACAGTCAGAATTGATTTACTATTGAACCTGATACAGAGACAAACTTTTTGAACCTCTATATATTGAACCTTATAGGGAATATATATAACTTGAAAGTATAATATCTTATATAATTGACTATATTATGAAGATTATTAATATATTTTGATGGATTTATAACCGATTGTATTCATAATTTTAGGGGAAAAAAGGAGGGGGTTTTGAAACCCAATATTGATGAGATAGACATTAATTCCAAGCAAATGAGTGTTTTAATCAGCCCCCACCATGGGATCCATTGTCCCAACTTCAACCAACATTAGGAATAATATTATTGTGGTGAAGATTCCCCCCATGATTTGCATATTGTGGGCCACACACATTAAACTTAGATTATTATTATTATTGTTATTATTATTAGTGATAAACTTAAACTAATTTTCATTAAATAACATCGTAATTGTAGTTGATGTAACATGTCTCCCAGGCCATAAAAGGGTAGTTAAGAATTTTTATTTTATTTTATTTTATAAAGTCAGCAGTGGATATGACTAGTTAGTGGAACATTTTGTATGTTCATTTTTGAGAAAACAAGTGCACATTCTTGGCCGGTAAAAATACCTTTCTTTTCATACCGATCTTCCCTGATATTTTTATAATAATATATCTCAAGTCGCAACTCATTTAAACTATAATTAATAGCGAATGAGAGTATACCTACACCATGTTTCGATAGTACAATACTGGTCTTGCCCGCACCCTCCAGGACTTCACCCAATACGAATTGTTAAGATCAAGCACTTATCATTACACCAAAAGGTATAATTAGTAGCAGACGCATAACTTTATTTCAATTTCTTGTACTTGTGTAATAGTCATCACCACGTTTCGATGACAAGATATTTGAGTTGGCACCCTGAACCTTCGTCTAACAAGAGCTAATTAAGGCACAACTTTATTTCTTTAATTTATACATACATAGCATCCAGTGCTACATTTCGATAACAAGATACTGAACTTGGCTTTCTAAGCATATGTTTAGAATTTCAAGTGTTTAATTAATGGTAATTATATTGGATATATTCATTGAGCATCAATAAATTAGTTTTATTGTAATATTGTTTCAAGAAATTTAAAAAAAAAAAAAACTAAATGAATAATATTTTGATAAAATTCAATTTGGTTAATTTAGTAATAATTTTAATTTGCACGCAGAAAACTATACCACATGATATCATATCATCATGCAAGCTAAGTCAGCATCCAGAGAATGAAATTAAACCAAAAATAAAAATAAAAATCAGTCCCCATCATATTATTGTAGTAGAAATCACGTGACCAGTTTTGATACTAATTGTTGGGATTAAGCATTTTTCAAAAAGTTATAGTTAGTAACGAATTGACAAATTTATTTTCTTATATTTTTGTAGCAGTCAAAGCCACGTTTCAATAACATAATGTTAGACTCGGCCCTCTAACCTTTGTCCAACACCGCTTATCAACTATCTCAAAATATTGAGTTTGCTTATGTTGCTTCCAGACATCGTTGAATTGGCAAAACTTTTGAAACAGTATTTGATTTTATAGTGTGGTATTTTTATTGTTTTTGTTGTTGTTTTTTTTTTCTTTTTTTGGGTAGAGATGTATATATATATTTCACATCAATTAGGTATTTAAACTATCGTAATGATGCATATATATTACTTCCTTCATTGACCTGCTCCCAAAAGAATGTGCATATCCCTTTTTTAGTGCATCATAAAATGTCCCCCACTTTTCTAATTCCAAAATAAACATTGTAAAAAATTCCACTTGCCCCATATAACCAAGTTATCTTTCTAATAAAAGTTTTTGCAAAAAAAAAAAAAAAAAAGAGGTTAATTTGGTCCCTTAATTATATATAATTAGGCTTTTAGCCTTCTACCATCAAATGATCAAAGGTCAGCAATTTTTCTTTTCTTTTTTAAGATTGTTACAACTTTGATCCCTTAAAAATATATAATCGTTACGATATTAGTGTTCTACAAGATTAGAGCAAAATCAATTAATATTATAATGCAAGACTATTATAATTATCTAATTAACGATTTTGTTGGCTGAATGACAAAATTTGCAATTATCTTGAAAAGTTGGGATATGATTTAATTAATAACTTTTGATATCATGGAACTAAAATAATCAATGATATATAATTAAAATATATATACTTTGTGGTTAAAAATAGGGGAAAAATACACATTTTTTCCCTATTTTACCAATTTTAATGGCTTAGGTCACTTGGTGTCTAATAATTTTTTTTTTCTTTTAAGGAGTTCATATTTATCCTAAACAAGGAAAAAAAAAGAGGAAAAAGAGTGAGAAAAAGAAAGGGGCTCTTGTATTGTAGTGTTGATGTGATGATATTGACTCTCGAATATAAAATATGGATAAATAGTTTGTATGTGTGCATACATTTAGGGAGTATTTTTATTTTTTTTTAAAAAAAAAATTGAAAATGACAAGTATTCTTTCAAAAAGTAAAACAAACTTTCAACATATATTTTTTCTTATCCCACAAGCGGCATAGAGGAGGAAAACTGGAAGGCAATATAGGACGGACTCGACTAAGAAAGTGTTGAAAAATAAAACTTGTGATTTTTAAGTATGAGAGTCATGCTCCAGCAATTCAATCGCCTCTTTCAGGACAATTTTCTTCACGTCTTAATTTTATTAGATGAAGAAAATGAAAGTAATGAAAATTGCAATTCACTTTTTGATTTCAATCAATATGAGAATAACATGTCAACAGAAAGTAAAAAATAGAGTAAAAAGTGACATACATATAATATTACTCAAAAAACTATAACTCTAAGCTTAATGCAAAAATTTGTGTGAGACTGTTTCACAGGTCTCAATTTGTGAGACAGGTCAGATATTTAATTAATGAAGTTAAAGATCTGACCCATTAATCAACTATTCGCCCCGTCTCATGAATTAAGACCTATGAGACGGTATCACACAAGTGTTACTCATAACATAATTGGGAGGGGTTAGGAAGTGAAATTATGGGGGGAGAGAAAAAGATAGTATGTAGAGTAGGTTAGAAAGAAACAAGAAAGAATGGGGTTAGGGGGGATGTTGACTAGGCAAGGGCACAGCTAGGGTTGGGGATGTTTCCTTCTCTTGGAGATGTGACCTGTCCCTAAGTCACCACCATGGCCTGAAAAAGCTTAGAATGAGTGATGTTGATACACATTACACATTACACATTACACAATACACAATATAATGTTGATTGATGCTCAAACTGTCCATCTTGCTCTTGCACCCAAATTTTTGACACCACTTCATCATATCATCTCATCTCATCTCTATCTCTTCCCTCAACTCTCATCTTCTTTCATTTTATTTTATTTTTTTGTTTGGTCATATGTGTGCTTCAATCCTACTTGTGGTATTTTACTAGGAACCACTAACATCACCACTTAGGAATCACCACTATTGTTTATTTTATATATATATATATATATATATATGATAAAATAAAAAAGGAAAAAAGGGAGCTTGATTACCTTGGATGATTACAACGCAAGGGTGATGAGTGTTGTTTGTCTCCCACCTTTATGAATACGTACGGTAAAGAACTGGGAGGAGAATAAATGTTTAGAAAAAATACATGTATGGTAAAGATCGAACTGGGATGAGAAGAGTGTTTAGGAAAAAAATAGATATTACGATTTCGATTAAACAATGATAAATGGTTTTATTTTTGTAAATTAATAAGGATTAAAAAAAATGTTAAAAGCCTGTAGCTTATTTTGAAACACTAGTGTTTCAAAATAAGCTACTCCGTATTATTTTAAGCTCCTCATATTTTACCAAACAAAGCTTAACTTATTTGTAGCTTAAAATAATTTAATTTATTATAAACTCTAAAATAAGTTGTACGAAACATAACCTATAATATTTATTTATGTATAATAATAATTAATCTCAAGACAAACATTGATGCTTTTCAATTTTGAAAATATTCATATTCTTTAATTTATTACTAATTTTATTTTAAGATTGCATTCAATATATATTCTCACTTTGAAAATGAAATAATTATATGCACTTTATATTAGACTCTATGACAAATTATGCATTCAAATTCAATTGTATTGTTATTAAATATAATTGAGTTTTTAGGTGGTGGTAAAAGAAATTTTTTTTAACAATAAAGATTATATACAATATATTATCTATTATCAGGAGGCATAATTTTATTTTCTTATATTTACGGGATAATCATAGTCAGGTTTCAACGACAAGATGATGGACTCGATTCTTCCAACCTAATAAAATATCTATGTAGGTAAATGAAGATGATATATGAATAAATTATATGGATAATATATATAAGGCTCATCTCAATTTAAAATGACAATTCATCCAACAAAGGGGTGAGCTATCTCCTTCCCTCACTAACACAAACAAAATTCACATTAATGACTACACAACCATATGTTATTTTCACCAATAAATACTTGAATTAGAGATCCATCTCCATTTAATCAAAGTCACAATCCCTCCCTGCATTGAGTTATAATATTCTTACACGTACTCATATGTAGGGCGAGATCGAGTACCAATAAGACTTCAAGATTCTTTATAACTAAAATACAATTGACAACGCAAAATATTTCAGGTTCGACTCTTAGTGTGAGTTGTCTATTCACGTCCTCAATTTAAACCAGTCAACTATAAACAACCTAGTTTGCCCGTTTACCTTTGTATGGTACTTTTAAGTGTTAGGGTCACAAGACGGGCTTTATTTAAAGTGTATTTTGCAGGAACGACGATGAATTTTCGATGTTGTAAATTAAAATATTGAATTGAAATTAAATACACTTAAGAACTCACAATAAAATTCAATTAAAATAGTATTATAAGGACTACTAGAAGTCTACGGTTGAGTGTGGAAATGGGGATGGTGTTTATTATTATTAGTCAAATGCAGACATGAAATTAAAGCTTGATCAAGTGCAATTATGTTTGTGTATGAGGGTGGGGGTGAGAGATCTTACAAGAGCCAACAATATCGAAATTAAATATACATTATAAAATAATTTAATATACATTTCCGTGGAATGCATGAATCATTGGTTCATGTGTGATTGGGGGGATATAATGCACTTGGGAAAGGGGGGTTCAGCTTCGCAGAAGAATCCCATCCCCCCCCCCCCCCCCCCCCAATTAATTAACCATGATCTATCAATTATTTACTATTTTTTTATAATTTCGACCAGTACCGATATTAATAGCAACGGTTGATGTAAGGTACATTTTAAGTTACTGAATTAGGTATTATTGGCACCGGTGTTGTTGGTATCTAATGTTATAAACAATAATATACATGCGTGATTGTATTTATTACTATCAACATCGATAAGGTGTTGATTGACACAGTAGATTGTCACAAAAAAAAAAAAAATTACTTTCTATTTTAGTTCTATCATGTAAAGAAAATGAAACATAAAGACAATTTTAGAAAAAAAAAAATCATTTTTCAATCTCTTAATATGATCAAAATATCTTCGTTCTTTCCATTTTGAGAATGAGATATTGAAGAAGAAGGTATTGAAAAAAATTTCTATATGAATTTGTTTTCTTAATTTGCTTATACATATATATACATATATATATACATACATATATATACATATACATACATATATATATATATATATATATATATATATATATATATATATATTTTATATTTTTTTTTTCTTGTCAAATTCATGGTATAGTCATTCCTGCTGTGATATGTTCCCTCCAACACCTAACCGACCCCATTAATTGTGGAAGAGAAACTCACTCTCAGATTCATTATTGATTCATTCGTACACATTGGTAGACAAATAAAAAATAACTCATACTCGTCTTGGACTCGGTTTTAAATTCATAATGTCGGGAGTCGAAGATGATGAACACTGGGTAAATACCATTCATGTGTAATAATTTACAAATCATACATAATAGATAAATTGAAGACATTGTGCACACACAAATATTAAAATCAATTGACTATTGTGAACACAAATTTAAAGTGGTGTTTAATTTTATTTTACTTTTTTGAAAACAAAGTGGTGTTTAATTAATAAAACTAAAATTATAAATCTTATTATTTCAATTGGACGAAATTATAAATACACCAATTGAGTTTTGACTAATACATCACAAGTACTCAAAAACAAACACAAATGTCAACTCAATTGGGGACAATGCATGGGACTTGCCCCCAACCCCAATCCGATCTACCCATTCCCATTCTCATAATTAATCCCATTTTGAATCCCAAGCCAACAATGTAGGATTAGCACTAAAACCATATTACAAATCTCAATTCCTAATTAATCCTCAACATTATTGTTCGACGGAGGATTGTAGAGCCGAGTCAAGTGTCATGTCATCAAAACGTGGTGCTAACTATTACACAAGTATAATTAAGGAAATAAAGTTATACATTCACTATTAGCTATAACTTTTAGTGTTGTGGTAATAAAGACATGATCCTGCCAATTACGGATCAGATCGAGTATATTCTTGATTTTTTTTAAAGTAAAACTAATGGTTTATGTCATTTAAAAAAATTATCTCAGAACCCTTTGTTATGTATTTCAAGTGTCTTGATCAAGTGTTGACTACAAAACCAAAAATTATAGCTATTTAGTAGTGAAGACAAAATTTTACTTCTTTATACTTGTGTAACAGTTAATGTTACTATACGTTTCGATGATATGTAGGATGTTGGACTTAGCTCTCTGACCTTTCACCTCTACTAGGATTTGAAGTGAAACTTTTATCAAAGGAAAATCAATTGTGTCATTTGGAATTGAAGGGGGAAATTTTACCTAATTAAATTTACAATTGATGATTGCTATAAAAAGTGATACAACACATGAGAGAATTGAAACAGAGATGGATGGGATGCAAGTGACAATACATATAGAAGTCAATTAAGCCTACTACACCAATTGATTGAACTATCAATATTTTGAATATGAAAATACAAGAGGGTTATCTTAGCTTGGGGAGCTATTAGTAAAATTTGGAGAGTTGATTGATCATAGGTTCCTTTTTGGACCACACATGGTTACCTTAATCATGCATCCCCAACCATTTGTTTCACTTTTAAATCCCATCCACTTTTTAAAAAATTAATAAAATATTTAAATACACAAATTAATAATGTAAAGTTGCTTTAAGTCCAATAGCATTCGATTTTATGTGAAACTTTGATTTATGATAATGCAACTGCTACTCAAAAGTACAATCTCAGTGAAGTCTATTATGTGACCCTAGTCGACAAAAAATCATAAAGAGGTAACCAGCCTAAGTTGTTCATAGCTGACCAGTTCAAGGTAGTTATCAAACCACCAACTGTCTGACTAACAATTTCCCCCTCCCAAGGGATTTTAGGGATACTCGTGACCTAATTCTAATACCACTTGTTAGGATGAAACTCTTACCACTCACGCCAAAAGCTAGTAGCGAAAGCACAATTTTATTTTCTTACATATAAACCGTCATCACATTGTTTGAGACAGGCGAGTGTTGGACTTGACCTTTTTATCCTTTACCGACATCCGCCCAACAATCCCCGGCCACCAGGTGTCAGACTCGGTCCTTTAGAATTTCCCAATAAATTATAATTGGAGTAGTTGAACCAAAATAAAAACACTTTCAAAATTAGTAACATGCCAAGAGGATCAACACACCATGTTTTCCCACGTGTCAGTCCACCATTTGCTAGGCTTGATAGCACAGATGGAGGCCAGTGGTATATATGCACATGAAACCATACAGCATTACCTCCTATTGCTATATCATTGCACTGTCAATATTTTCTCGTGTCACCCATCGCAATAGATATCCCATTAATATTTGATCGATCAAGAAGAGAAGAAAGAGAAGGTGGAGAGTGTGGAGGAGAGGATAGATCATCGTAATAATCGTGATCGGTTTCCATGGAAGTTGGCCGGAAAATGGCAAGCATGTTGCAGGCTGAGCACGGTGGCCTGAATCTGAAAGCCACTGAGCTCTGCCTTGGCCTCCCCGGTGGTGGCGGCGGAGGAAATGAAAGTGAGTCGTTGAAGATCACCGGAAAACGAGGGTTTTCCGAGACCGTTGACCTCAAGCTCAACCTTCAGTCCGCCGCCGACTCCTCTCTGGATCTCAAGGAGAAGATGAAGTCTCCTTCAAAGGAACCTAACAAGGATCCCATCAAGCCCCCATCCAAGTAAGTTAATTAAAAGCCCAGTCTCCTGGACTGACTTTGTTTTAATTAAAAGATTAAACTGATAATAATAATATTATTAGCTATGAGCTGACAGTCATCAGCCCCATCAGCTAACAGTTATCAGCTAAAAGCTTAATCAGCTAACAGTTATTGGCTGAAAAAATTTGCAGGGCTCAGGTGGTGGGGTGGCCGCCGGTGAGGAACTACCGGAAGAACATAATGGCTCAGAAGAGCAGCCCGGAGGAGGCCGCCGGAGAGAAGAGCGGCGGAGGGCCGGCGGCGTTTGTGAAGGTGTGCATGGACGGAGCGCCCTACCTTCGTAAGGTGGACTTGAAGATGTATGAAAGCTACCAACAACTTTCTGATGCTCTTGCCAAGATGTTCAGCTCCTTCACCATGGGTAAGCCATAATCTCCCCCACCCAACCCACCCACCCACAAAGAATTATATAAATATCCATGCAAAATTTTCTTAAAACATATGAACAGGTTTTTGAATGACCAGAAAAACTCACAGCTACTATATACTCATGTGACAGTCATATTTATAGTTTTTTGTTGTTCAAAAATATGTTTGAGTCTTGGACTATACCATCCACCTAGGCCTTAACCAAAACCAAACATTAATAACAAAACCCTAAACACTTTTAGGCTTTTAGCCAACCCCAAACATTAATTTTCAAGAAATTGATTTTTTTAAGGTTGATCTATTATTATTTCCCATGTAAATATATATTTTAAGGTTCAAGTTCCAAATAAATTAAGGAGGAATTGTATAATATAATTAGAGATGGAGTTATGGTGATTAAGATGCAGGTAATTATGGGGCCCAAGGCATGATAGATTTCATGAATGAGAGGAAGCTGATGGATCTCCTAAACAGCTCAGAATATGTGCCCACCTATGAAGATAAGGATGGAGACTGGATGCTCGTGGGGGATGTACCCTGGGAGTATGTTCTTTTCTTTTCTATATATTCTTTATAAATTTCTCCTTTTAATATACACACAACACATCGGGATCGGAGAGATTTAGGTGTTTTTATTCTGGTGCCGTCATGTCTAAAATGAAAATATTCTACAGTTTTAAAAGAAATTCGTTTTGTTTTAGAAAAAATTTCATCTTGAATTGATTGGTTTGTATTGATCACACAGGATGTTTGTTGATTCATGCAAACGCCTACGCATAATGAAAGGATCAGAAGCTATTGGACTTGGTAAGCATTTTTATTTTCTTCATAATCATCTCTTGTGAAGGTTTAATTCAAATTTATATGAATTATAGATAGAGAATGAATTATGTGGGGCTTTATATACTTATTGATGATTGTTTTACCATAATGATAAGATTTTTAATGTATTTTTTTTACTAGTATAATTTATAAATGTGATTACAAACTAGTTTTATAATGTATAGTATAAAGTCGGTGAGACCTGAATCTGAAACCTAATCTTACCCTAACAAGGGACCAGGTTATTGACCTTTTTTATAATAAATTATTGGCTTGAATTTTGAACCAATTTTAAAACACTTATACGTCATACAGTCAAAATATTTCAGTTTATTAAATTTGTCAAATTGTTGGTTTTGTAATCAAAAGTTACAAGTTTGACTCCCAGCGGGAGCATTCTATACTATTGGTTAGTCAACTATGGGCTGTTTTATGGCATGGTTTATCCCGTGCACACCTGTGGGTGCTATTATTATATTATTTCTTATTATAATAAAATTGTGGTATTGTTGTTAAATGTAGCACCAAGAGCTGTGGAGAAATGCAAGAACAGATGCTAATAAGCTAAGGCATACACTACATATCAAGTTGTGCATGAAAGAATGGGAGGAAGAAGCTAAGGGGTTGATATATGCATGATGTGATGTTATAATTGTTTGATGATGATGATGATGATCTGAGTATTGTGTCTGTAAGTTTTTATTTGATTCATAGTATACTGATACTTATAAAACATCTTTTGGACATTATTTGTAATGGACAAGAAGCAAAAACCTTAAACCCTATTGTCTGGCTTGTTTAATTACTAATTCATGGCTTGTTGCAGCTTATTATAATTTTTATTTTTATTTTTATTTTTTTTCCTTTGTATTATTGTTGTTGTTGTTGTTGTACTTGGCTTTGCTGTCATAGTGGTTGTGTGTTTTATTCTTTCATTTAAATCCCAACACTACTACCATCAGATTCTTTGTATCATGCAATGCAATTATTTATTTTATTTTTTATAAATAAATTTAAAAAAATTAATTGAATATTAACAACATAATCTTTTGGGATATTCAAGCCTACAATGGAAGGGAACAAGGCCATGTGCATGTTGATGGGTTATTTCTTCCATGACTAATCATTTTATTTTTATTAAATCATTTATTTATTTTTATATATATGCAACTGAGAGAATTGAATGGCCTGCAATAATGGTTTGGTGAATATATAGATCCAGAACAATGAACATGCACCCTTGATGGTGCACTGCAGGTCAATGGGTATCTTGCAATATAATGCAACTTTCTATATATATATATATATATATATATATATATATATATATATATATATATATATATATATATATATTGACCTAAATTATTCAAACACTGCTCCTCTGCACTTAGTGAAGTATATAGCAAACACTGCCATGTTACTCAACTGACAATTTCGGCATCTATACTGTCTTAAATTTTAAAATCTTATTTCAAATTACAGGGCATAAATGCACCACAAAGTGTTCGAAAATGCATCATTAAATATGGTGCAGTACTTCAATGTGATGTATTTTGTGGTGCATTTCCAAACATTGTATAGTGTATTTTTGTATACTTAATGGTGAATCCGCACCAGTCAAACGAGAGACATTGCCTGCATTTGAACCAATAACCTCTATATATATATATATGAATTTTGCGCATTGGTAGTGGTGATATGATTAATTCATATATAGTTCTTATCAAAATTGTGGTGTTATACTGTTATTAATTTTATTTACTTATTTTCATAAACTACAAACTTTTTAATTACAATATATAGTATATGAAGGATCAAATATATTGGGAACTTAGATAATTAAGAAACTTTGTATATTTAATTTAAATAAATTAACAGCAAAAAATAATTAAAGAATTGAAGTGCTTGAATAGAATTAAGAAATGTATGTATATATTTCGTGAATATTGTGTGATGTAGGTGCATGTGATTTTGTAGGTGCTATGTATATATTATATTATACCAACAAACTTTTCTTGGATCAAACAATGAGAAAGGAAAGAAGCATGAAAAAGTAGGTTCTCTTTAACAAGTCAATTAAACAAATATAATATATATGTATATGTAGTATAGATCAGACTTGGTCTTGAGAGATGATATTCCTATACAATATGACCAATTCCCTTGCTGTCAAAACAATGCTTGTAAACTAGCTAGTCTCCCTTTCATATCTTGTTCCCCAATAGTACACATTTTAGAACAATATAATGTTCAGTGCATGTGAAAATGTTTACAATATTATTGTATTTTTTTGGAATAATAATTAAATCCTTCCTTAATGTGATATGTTTTTATTAGTACGTACTTGATAATCAAATCAGAAAGACAGAAAGTACGCTTTGTATCCTCAAGTAAAACTATTTGTCCTACAAAATATATGTGTATTCCTACTTGTAATGTCGGGTGATGTCTAAGGACAAAGACAAGTACACGAAGATTTTAATTAGGTTTGTATTATATTTCAAGATTTCGGTGCCTGTGAATACAAAACAAGGTAATCATAGTAAACAAATTGTGAGTTTTTAAAAGGTAAATTGTGAACTAACATTTAGTATATAAATTGTATATATATTATGTCGTTTTGAACCCGAGTCCATCTTGTAAAGTGGGTCTGAATTAACAGAATAATTTCCCGTTATTGCTGTGAAATTTTACCAATTACTTCCTAGTTGAAAAATCTAGTTCCATATGTGCGGTTTATAGAAAATTATTAGCTTAATTTAATTATACATATACTAGATTAATATATAAGAGTGCATGGGTGACTGCTGGGAGTTGTACAAAATTAAACTTTTCTGCATGACATCATTGAACATTGGTTGTTAAAATTTGAACATGAATACATACCCATTTTAGTAAGACATGTTGGTTGTTTAGTTTATAAAGTTTCATGGTCAAACAAATTAAATTAAGAATCTCGTTTTATTTATATGGACTTATTCAACCTTATACACTGCACACTTTCAAATGAGAAATACAGTCCATTTATCATTTTTCCTTTGGCAGATTTTCATCAATGAAGAAAGGGAAATAGATTATTATACATGTTCGTTTGTTGTCTTAAATGTATGTTGTCGTTTGAAAACAAATTATCTTGAAACATAAAAAGTAAACATTATGTTACACTATGGGCAAATTGTTCTGTGGACCCGAGTCTAAAATATATAATTTATATACTGAATGTTTACAATTCAAATTGTAGGTAAATATTCTGTATATGAATAAATACGGATTTACCTTGCAAGATGGACACGGGTTTATTATATAACTATTGTACAATGTGTGCGTGGGCTGAACATAAATACATAAGTACATAACTCTTTGCAAGTCCAGCCTATAGGCCCAGTAGGATCCAACTATTCTGTGTTTTTTTATACAACATTCTATCCTTATCAAGATAAGATTAATTCATATTTAATCTCAATTATACACGTTGAATTTACAAATCAATCATTTCATCTTTTCCACATTATAGTTACATTAGCCATTTATTTACGGCACTAGGTATTCTGTCTTTATTTTTTCAATAATAATAACAATAGAAGGTTGCATCTAGTCTTAGAGCAATAGAGAACGGCTTATCTAGAAATTTTATTATCTGTTTGGTTCGTGTAAAAGAAATGAGGGAAAATGAAATTTAAATTCTATGAAAAAGAAGTTATTTATTGAGAATAATTAGTATAAATTTCAAATGTGGCTACACAATTAAAATATGTGAGACTAATACTGTTCAACATTTTGAAATTAAATTTCCTCAACTTTAAAGAATTGAAATTCCAACAAGTTAATACTCCCACCAACCAGAAAGTTCGTTCTTTCAATTTGAAAAACTAAAACTCCAAATAATTTAATTTTTTGTGAACCAAATGGGTCATTTGTGGATGAGATAATTTGCTTGTGTTTTAACCGATTCTCTTAAAGTATTTATACATAAAATAATCATGTGGCTATCAACGAATTATAACTATTAACTCAAAAAATAATGTTGTCAATGTGCACGTGCACAGGCGGAGTTTACCAACCCATTTCATTGTAAAATAAAAGTTACGAAGCAAAGGTTATTTTCTTGACAAACACTGCTAGTTAATTTAATAAGGAAAATTTAAGAAATACAAAAAACATGTCAAGACTTTTTAGTTTATGGCTGCTAAGGTTAATTAACTTCGGAACAAACACCGCTCGTGGAAAGATAATGAAAACTATCCAATGACTTTGGTATGGCTGCTAGTAGCCTGCTACTATAAGTTATTGAAAAATTCATAAATTATTGCCCAGTTGCTTCACAAACCACCCTTCTTGTGGAATATAAGCTTATGTGTTAGATGGGGCAACTTCCAGTCAAGTTTCAAATTAACATCTTTTAAAAGTTGTTTATTGACTTGCTTGGTTTTAACTAATTAATTAACTATGGATAACTAAGGCTCTAGCTAGGATCATAAGGCCGACAATTCAATAAGCTTCATCCAGAGCTAGGATCAGAAGGCGATCGAGTTTCACCCAGAGCACATACACTTTCGAGTAATAGTTGTGGGTTTCTTATAAATCAAAGCTTTTGAATTAGATTGATTACATGGCCTTCTTTGTTTGAATCGCTCAGCTATAGACAATAATCATCTAAGCATGTTTACCTTCTTGTGATCCTTTGCTGACTATGGTCATAAGGTGAGTTTCACCCGGAGTGCTATTTAACTCCTTGTGATACTTTGTTGGCTAAAGTCATAAGGTGGGTTTCACTGAAAGCGTTGTTTACTTAGCTTCCTTGTGGTCCTTTACCGACTAGCGTCACAAGCTGAACATACATCATCAAGAGTGCACCTTTGGGTAGCGGATGCAGGCATTAATTTCCTAGAAATCATAGGCTGACTGCAATTTTTCCAATTCTAATTTAATTAGCAGGGAATAATGAGGCAAATTGCAGGAAGACAGGAAACTTCCCACCCAATGGGATTAAAATTTGACTAAGAAAACTCAGCAAGTTGATTATATTGATCAATTCATCACAGGGGAAGCCATTTATATTACACTGTGAATTAAAAGCTAAGACACAGTCAACTGAGAAAAGTCATCCAATCCAACCACCTTAGAGCAGTCTATAAATAGCAAGTTAATCATAACATTCCCCACATATCATCTCTTTTCCCTATACCCTCCAAACAATCCCTTTTCTAGACTGTACTAACACACATCAATGGCTACCATTACCTCCCAAATCAATCTGTGGCTCAAGAAAGGCTGCACCCATGGCATCCTGCTAGCCAAGAAAGCCCTCCCACTTCACAGATTCATGGAGGGCTCCTCCTTTCTTGGCCTGAAAACAAACGGGGGACCCACTGGGAACCTGAAACGCATATTTCAGCTCGCAAAAACCCTAACCACGGCGCTGCATGGCTTTGAAACGGCCGCAGAAGATCAAAACCCTACTGAAAGAAGATTAGCAGATTCCTGGGAACAGATTCATGGCAAAAATAACTGGGTTGGCCTTCTGGAACCCTTTGATTCTCTGCTAAGAACCGAGCTGATCCGCTATGGAGACATGGCTCAAGCATGCTATGACGCCTACGAGGAAGACCCGTCTTCCAGATTCGGCTACAGAATCAAGATTGAACCCCACATGTTCTTTAAGAGCCTGGGATTGACCAAATACGGCTACGATGTCACCAAATACATCTATTCATCGTACAACGTTGATGTCCCAAATTTCTTCACGAAACCCCTCTTGTCCGACGATTGGACCGACGGAGCAAGCTGGATCGGCTATGTCGCCGTCTCAAACGACGAATACACAAAACACTTCGGCCGCCGCGACATAACCATTGCCTGGAGAGGCACTGTGACAGGCCTGGAGATATTCGCAGACATCCAGGACTTCAAAACCTCCTTAGAAGACCATAATCTCCCCACCTGTGACCCTTCAATCAAGGTTTGTGTCACATTTTCCTATTAGTATTATAAAGCTTATTATATGAAAAAAAAATTACACTTTTGGCTTTCCTCGTGCTACAGAATTAGTCTTTTGTTATATGCCTGATCATATGATCTTTAACCTTATGTTATGCTCAAAGTGACGAGTTTAGTCTTGAATGACCAAATTTATCACTTTATTAAGTAACATATTGGTGGTAGATCAGATCAGAAGTATAGTAGTCTTTAAAAATTGAAACTGTCACTTTATTTATTAAGTGACATATTATTTTTATTGTGTATTGATGTGTTTACGGGGATTATGTGCTTACAGGTTGAGGATGGATTCTTGGATGTATACACCAAGAACGACGAATCCAACACCTTCTGCAACAAATCATCAGCAAGAACTCAGGTGACAGAAGAAGTCCAGAGACTAGTCCATGAATATTCAGGCGAGAAACTGAGCATTTCAGTGACAGGCCACAGCCTGGGCAGCGCTCTTGCCACCATAAACGCTTATGACATAGCGGAAATGAGGCAAGACAATGGAGAAATACCCATCTGCGTGTTCTCCTTCTCCGGGCCGAGAGTTGGGAACATCAGATTGAAGCAGAGAATGGAAGAACTGGGAGTGAAAGTAGTGAGAGTGGCGAACATCCACGACGCGGTGCCGAAAGTGCCTGGGGTTTTGTTGAACGAACGCTTGCCTGGGTTTATGCAGAAGGTTGCTGAGTTTCTGCCGTGGAGTTATTTTCATGTGGGGGAAAAGCTTATGTTGGATCACACTAAATCTCCGTTCATAAAAAAGTGGATCGACCTTGCAGAAGTCCATAACTTGGAGCTTCTTCTGCATTTGGTGGATGGGTACCAGGGGGAAGGGAGAGAGTTCTTGAGCGCCACTGGGAGGAATCTTGCGCTGGTGAACAAATCTAAGGATTTGTTGAATGATGATTTGCATATTCCACCGAAATGGAGGGACGCATTGAAGAAGAAAGCTGATAATAACTGATTAGGAACTCCAAGCTAAGGGACACGTTCATTGGTTGTTAATTAAATTATTTTATTTATTAACAGATAAGGTTGTAGTATAGGACATGTTCATTGTTGCGTAGCTATTTATAGTATTGTTTTTCTTGTCGATAGGAAACATTTGAGTTCTTGTAGAATTTTGGTAAATGTGTTTACACTCAATTTGAAGTCAATATAAAATTATAAGAATAGTACATTGTACTGTCTACAAATATTAAATGTGGAAGGACTACATGGACCAGTTGCATCTAGGGGAATAGTGAGAAATGGGCATGATGAGTGGTTACGTGGCTTCCCCTTCATACTGGAAATTGATTCGACTTTGATCGTAGAATTATATATGGGTACCCTTAGTGTTGGTCCAAGCATGTGCACTACCTGTGCCATGTGCGCGCGTTGTTTCTTATTGATCTGAGCTCATTCAATAACTCTAAACAGTCTGCATGTTCGCATTTGGAGACACTGTCACACCAAAACCTGCTTTTATATATATATATATATATATATATATATATATATATATATATATATATATATATATATATATATATGCGCTTACATAATAAAAATATGTCAAGAGTGTTATTGTCCAATTAACATGTTCTATCTCACTTCTCAAAAAAGTGTGAATTGGAATTTAAATTCCTCAACATTAAAGAATTGAAATAAACTTCAAGAAATTCATACTCCCACCAACCAAACATGATATAAAAATAAAAGTAAAAATAAAGTTTTTTAAATTTGAAAATTAAAATTTTAACGGAAGTTCTTAATTATCTCTCATATATAGTTTGTGAGCTATAACACAAGTGACAAGCCTTCCTAATATGACTTACATCTCATATGTGAATTGTGAATTATTACATAGGAGCACGGTTTATACGCTCATTTCACGGTAAAGGAAAAGCCAAGAACCAATCGTTAATTTCTTAACAAACACAGCTAATTTAATAAGGAAAATGAAAAGTATGTCAAGACTTTAAGGTTATGGCTGCTAAGGTTAATTAACTTCCTAACAAACAGTGCTAATTGAAGGATAATAATGAAAGTATACCAAGACTTTGGTATAGGTGCTAGTATAAGTTATTGAAAAATTCATAAATTATTGCCCAATTGCTTCACAAACCCCTCCTTGTGTAATATAAGCTTTTGAGTTACATAGAGCAATTCAACCAAGAAGTTGTATATTGATCTTATTGGTTTGAGCAGTTGGTTCTTGTCATGATTATAAGTTAATTAATTTGGTAATAACTAGCTACAAGTTAGATTTCAAGTTTAACTTTTCGTGAGAGTTGTCTATTAGTCTTATTAGCCTTAGCTAGTTCTTGTGTATTATAAGCTTTTGAGTTAGATGTGGCAACTCCAGTCAAGTTGGTCGAGTAATTGATTTGATAACTACAAGGTTTTAAGTTTAACTCGCAATAGGAACTGCATATTAGTCTTTTTGGTTTGAGTTGATTATTGTGTAAATGTGTAATATAAGCTTTTGAGTTAAATGGGATAACCCCAACCAAGTTTGTCAAATAGTTGACTGCATAACTACGTACAATAAGATTCTTCTTGGTTTGAGCTCATGAGCTAGTTCTTATGTAATATTAGCTTTTAAGTTAGATGAGACAACTGTAGTCAAGTTAATTGGGTACTTGTATGGTTGACTTGGTAGCTACAAGACTTAAATTTTAATTAATGGTGAGAGTTGTTTATTATTCTTCTTAATTTGAGTCGAAGCACTTTTGGGTACCCGCTGCATTTTTCAACTGTAATTTAATTAGTATAAAAAAAGGAGGCAAATTGCAGCCAGAAACCAACTTTCCATCCAATAGGTAGGATTGAAATTTGACTAAAGAAAGCTAGGTAGGTTGATTGATCAATTTATCACAGGGAAAGCCATTGAAAATACACTGAAATTGAAAGACAAAGTCAACTGTGAAAAGTCATCCAACTACCTCTGAGCACTCTAAATTGCATGTTAATTCTAACATTCCCCACACATCATCTCTTTTCCCTCTACCCTCCAAACAATCCTTTTTGCAGACGTACTGTACTAACACACGTCAATGGCTACTAATTTAATCAGGGAAAAAAATTTAAAATACAATAATAAAAACAAAACAAAACAAACATGTCAAGACTTTTTAGTAAATTAAAAATAATAATAATAACAAAACAAAACAAACATGTCAAGACTTTTTAGTTTATGGCTGCTAAGGTTAATTAACTTCCGAACAAACACTGCTTATGGAAAGATAATGAAAACTATCCAAAGACTTTGGTACGGCTGCTACTATAAGTTATTGAAAAATTCATAAATTATTGCCCAGTTGCTTCACAAACCACCCTTCTTGTGTAATATAAGCTTATGAGTTAGACGGGGCAACTTCTAGTCAAGTTGGTTGTCGATTAGTTGCCCCGTCTAACTACAAGATTTCAAATTAACATTCTGTGAGAGTCGCTATTGACTTGCTTGGTTTGAACTAGTTAGCAATGGGCAATTGAGGCTCTAGGATCACAAGGCCGGCAATAAGCTTCATTCAGACGAGGATTACACGGTAATCGAGTTTCACCCCGAGCACATTTTCGAAAAGTGATTGCGGGTTTCCTATTAATTAAAGCTTATGAGTTAGATTGATTACATGGCCTTCTTTATTTCAATTGCTCAACTATAGACAATAATCTAAGCATGTAAACCTTCTTGTGGTCCTGCTAGGGTCATAAGGTGAGTTTTATCCTGAGCGTTGTCTACGTCCTTGTGATCCTTTTCCGATTAGGTCATAAGGTAAACTTCACCCCGTACACATCTGGGTAGAGGGCCGTGAGCTTTAATTTCCTGTAACTCAAAGATTGACTGCATTTTTTTAATTCCTAATTTAATTAGCAAGTTAAATGAGGCAAATTGCAGGCAGAGAGAAACTTCCCACCCAATGGGATTAAAATTTGACTAAGAAAACTCAGTATGTAGGTTGATTATATTGATCAATTCATCACAGGGGAAGCCATTGAAATACACTGTGAATTAAAAGCTAAGACACAGTCAACTATGAAAAGTCATCCGTTCCAACCAACTCAGAGCAGTCTATAAATTGCATGTTAATCCTAACATTCCTCACACATCATCTCATTTCCCTCTACTCTCAATACAATCCTTTTTTCTAGACTGTACTAACACGCATCAATGGCTACCATTACCTCCCAAATCAATTTGTGGCTCAAGAAAGGCTGCACCCATGGCTTCCTGCTAGCCAAGAAAGCCCTCCCAGTTCACAGATTCATGGAGGGCTCCTCCTTTCTTGGACTGAAATGCATATTTCAGCTCCCGAGAACCCTAACCACGACGCTGCATGGCTTTGAAAACGCCGCAGAAGATCAAAACCCTGCTGAGAGAATATTAGCAGATTCCTGGGAACAGATTCACGGCAAAAATGACTGGGTTGGCCTTCTGGAACCCTTCGATTCTCTGCTAAGAACCGAGCTGATCCGCTATGGAGACATGGCTCAAGCATGCTATGACGCCTACGAGGAAGACCCGTCTTCCAGATTCGGCTACAGAATCAAGATTGAGCCCCACATGTTCTTTAAGAGCCTGGGATTGACCAAATACGGGTACGATGTCACCAAATACATCTACTCATCGTACAACGTTGATGTCCCAAATTTCTTCACGAAACCCCTCTTGTCGGACGATTGGACCGACGGAGCAAGCTGGATCGGCTATGTCGCCGTCTCAAACGACGAATACTCACAACACCTTGGCCGCCGCGACATAACCATCGCCTGGAGAGGCACCGTGACAGGCCTGGAGATATTCGCAGACATCCAGGACTTCAAAACCTCCTTAGAAGACCATAATCTCCCCACCCCTGACCCATCAATCAAGGTTTGTGTCACATTTTCCTATTAGTATTATAAAGCTTATTATAAGAAAAAAATTACAGTTTTGACTTTCCTCATGCTACAGAGTTAGTCTTTAGTTATATGTCTCCTCATCTGATCTTTAACCTTAAGTTATGCACAAAGTGACGAGTTTAGTCTCTAAATGATCAAATTCGTTACTTTATTAAGTAACATATTGGTGGCAGATCAGATCAGAACTATAATATAATAGTCTTTAAAAATTGAAACTGTCACTTTATTAAGTGATATATTATTTTTATTGCATATTGATGTGTTTACCTGGATTATGTGTTTATAGGTTGAAGATGGATTCTTGGATGTATACACCAAGAAGGACGAATCCAACACCTTCTGCAACAAATCAGCAAGAACTCAGGTGACAGAAGAAGTCCAGAGACTTCTCCATGAATATTCAGGCGAGAAACTGAGCATTTCAGTGACAGGCCACAGCCTGGGCAGCGCTCTAGCCACCATAAACGCTTATGACATAGCAGAAACGAGGCAAGACAACGGAGAAATACCCATCTGCGTGTTCTCGTTCTCCGGGCCGAGAGTTGGGAACTTGATATTCAAGCAGAGAATGGAAGAATTGGGAGTGAAAGTACTGAGAGTGGCGAACATCCACGACGCGGTGCCGAAAGTGCCTGGGGTTTTGTTGAACGAACGCTTGCCTGGGTTTATGCAGAAGGTTGCTGAGTTTCTGCCGTGGAGTTATTTTCATGTGGGGGAAAAGCTTATGTTGGATCACACTAAATCTCCGTTCATAAAAAAGTGGATCGACCTTGCAGAAGTCCATAACTTGGAGCTTCTTCTGCATTTGCTGGACGGGTACCAGGGGGAAGGAAGAGAGTTCTTGAGCGCCACTGGGAGGAACCTTGCGCTGGTAAATAAATCTAAAGATTTGTTGAATGATGATTTGCATATTCCACCGAATTGGAAGGAAGCATTGAGGAAGAAAGCTGATAACTGATTAGGAAATAGGAACTCCAAGCTAAGGGACACGTTCATTGCTGTTCATTGGTTGTTAATTAAATTGTTTTATTTATTAGCAGATGAAGTTGAATTGTAGGATAAGTTCATTGTTGCATGACTATTTATACCATTTTTTTCTTGTGGATACGTATACATTATTCCTCCAAAAGTTTATAACTGAAGTTTTATAACATTTGGGTAATTTAATGCATTATAGTCCGTTTAGTCATGATTGCTCACTCCTATATATAGATTGCATAGCTTCTTGTTAATTTCGTTTTGCTAGTGCCTAATTGGCTAGTTGTTTGTAATTGCATTTACGTGCCATAAACTGCGATCCAATCTCAGAAAACGACATAACACACATACTCACCTCAAATATATTTTGCTTCACCTCCTCCCATGCAGAGAGTTTTGGACTAAAATATAAGCTTAGATCAATGGTTGAAAATCAATGAAAATTTGAAAAAATGCAGCAACATTTTTTAAATTTTGTGAACCATTTATATTTTTGTGGTGGTCTCTGATGCACTAAGCGATAGTCTATGATGTACCACCAAGTGCCTGATGAGAAAGGATAAGTTGTGGTGGTTCAATAGATCTATTGAGTAGTACCATTGGACTAACGATTCTATTCAACGTGTTTATTGAACTAGTTTATATGACCCTTGACCAACGGGTTTTGACCACCCCGTTTAGTGGTGCACTAAGGGCTAATGATGGTTGTTTATGGTGCACTATGGACTAGTCTATAGTGCATTTAGTGCTGGCCCAAGTGTATACATGCATGTGCACTGTGTGTGCCATGTGCGTGCGCTGTCTGTCATTGATCTGAGCTCATCTAATGACCCAAATCAATCTGCATGTTCGCATTTGGAAGCACGGTATATAAATTGTTAACTGTAGATATAGAATGTGTTAACTGAAGGTACACTTTTTTGTATTAGTGTTCATAATGTAATATGAACCATGGTCCATGGTATAACAATTGCACATAGTAACATAATGTTTACTTTTTATGTGTCAACATAATTTGTTTTCAAAAGACGACATACATTTAAGACAACAAAAGAACACATATAAATAATCTTTTTCCTTTCCTACATTGAAGAAAACTCGCAATCACAATTTGAAAGAGAAAATGATAAATGGACTGTATATATTACTCATTTGAAAGTGTGCAGTGTAGGCCGGGCCGGGTTGAATAAGTCCATATAAATAAAACAAGGTTCTTAATTAATTTGTTTGACCATGAAACTTTATAAACTAAACAACCGCAACATGTCTTACTAAAATGTATATACATTCATGTTCAACTTTTAACAACCAATGTACAGTGATGTCATGCAGAAAAAGTTTAATTTTGTACAACTCGCAGCAGTCTCCCATGCACTCTTATATATTAATCTTGTATATCATATATGTATAATTAAATTAAGCTAATAATTTTCTTATGAACCGTATATATGGAATTAGATTTTTGAACGTAAATGGTAAAACATTGTTATACTTTCAACTAGGAATTATAAATAGCTATACAACAATGAACTTATCCTATACTATAACCTCATCTGTTAACAAATAAAATAATTTAATTAACAACCAATGACCATCAATGGTGTCCCTTGGAGTTCCTAATCAGTTATATTATCAGCTTTCTTCCTCAATGCTTCTCTCCATTTCGGTGGAATCCGCAAATCATCATTCAACAAATCTGCAGATTTGTTCACCAGTGCAAGATTCCTCCCAGTGGCGCGCAAGAACTCTCTTCTTTCCCCCTGGTACCCGTCCAGCAAATGCAGAAGAAGCTCCAAGTTATGGACTTCTGCAAGGTCGATCCACTTTTTAATGAACGGAGATTTAGTGTGATCCAACATAAGCTTTTCCCCCACATGGAAATAACTCCACGGCAGAAACTCAACAACCTTCTGCATAAACCCAGGCAAGCGTTCGTTCAACAAAACCCCAGGGACTTTCGGCACGGCGTCGTGGATGTTCGCTACTCTCAGTACTTTCACTCCCAATTCTTCCATTCTCTGCTTGAATCTCAAGTTCCCAACTCTCGGCCCGGAGAACGAGAACACGCAGATGGGTATTTCTCCATTGTCTTGCCTCATTTCTGCTATGTCATAAGCGTTTATGGTGGCAAGAGCGCTGCCCAGGCTGTGGCCTGTCACTGAAATGCTCAGTTTCTCGCCTGAATATTCATGGAGAAGTCTCTGGACTTCTTCTGTCACCTGAGTTCTTGCTGATTTGTTGCAGAAGGTGTTGGATTCGTCGTTCTTGGTGTATATATCCAAGAATCCATCTTCAGCCTGTAAGCACATAATCCACGTAAACACATCAATACACAATAAAAATAATACGTCACTTAATAAAGTGACAGTTTCAATTTTTAAAGACTATTATATTTCTGATCTGATCTGTCACCAATATGTTACTTAATAAAGTAACAAATTTGGTCATTTAGAGACTAAACTCGTAACTTTGGGCATAACTTAAGGTTAAAGATGACCTGATATATAATTAAAGACTAACTTTGTAGCACGAGAAAAGTCAAAAATGTAATTTTTTTTCTTATAATAAGCTTTATAATACTAATAGGAAAATGTGACACAAACCTTGATTGAAGGGTCATGGGTGGGGAGATTATGGTCTTCTATGGAGGTTTGGAAGTCCTGGATGTCTGCGAATTTCTCCAGGCCTGTCACGGTGCCTCTCCAGGCAATGGTTATGTCGCGGCGGCCGAGGTGTTGTGAGTATTCGTCGTTTGAGACGGCGACATAGCCGATCCAGCTTGCTCCTTCGGTCCAATCGTCGGACAAGAGGGGTTTATTGAAGAAATTTGGGACGTCAAGGTTGTACGATGAGTAGATATATTTGGTGACATCGTACCCGTATTTGGTCAATCCCAGGCTCTTAAAGAACATGTGGGGCTGAATCTTGATTCTGTGGCCGAATCTTGAAGACGGGTCTTCCTCGTAGGCGTCATAGCACGCTTGAGCCATGTCTCCATAGCGGATCAGCTCGGTTCTTAGGAGAGAATCAAAGGGTTCCAGAAGGCCAACCCAGTTATTTTCTCCATGAATCTCTTCCCAGGAATCTGCTAATCTTCTTTCAGTAGGGTTTTGATCTTCTGCGGCCTTTTCAAACCCATGAAGCGTCTTGGTTATGGTTCTCGCGAGCTGAAATCTGCATTTTAGGTTCCCAGTGGGTCCCCCGTTTCTTGTCAGTCCAAGAAAGGAGGAGCCCTCCATGAATCTGTGAACTGGGAGGGCTTTCTTGGCTAGGAGGGTGCCTTGGGTGCTGCCTTTCTTGAGCCACAAATTGATTTGGGAGGTAATGGTAGCCATTGATGTGTGTTAGTACAGTCTGGAAAAAGGATTGTTTGGAGGGTAGAGGGAAAAGAGATGATGTGTGGGGAACGTTAGGATTAACATGCAATTTATAGACTACTCTGAGTTGGTTGGATCGGATGACTTTTCATAGTTGACTGTGTCTTTTTATTTCATAGCTAGTGTACTTTCAATGGCTTTAATTTCCCTGTGATGAATTGATCAATATAATCAACCTACCGAGTTTTCTTTAGTCAAATTTCAATCCCATTGGATGGGAAGTTGCTTGCTGGCTGCAATTTGCCTCATTTTTCTATATATGAATTACAGTTTGAAAAATCTCAGTCCGTAATCTCAAATTAAGAAGGTTAATAAACGTCTTTCATCACGAGTTAAATTTGAAACTTTATGGTTAACAACTCAACCGCTCATTGGCTAGAATTGTCTCGTCTAACTCAAAAGCTTATATTACATCAGAACTGGCTCGAGCTCAAACCAAGAAGAACTTGTAGTTACGAAGTCAATTATTTGACCAACTTGGGTGGGGTTATTATCCTATTTAACTCAAAAGCTTATATTTTACAATAACTAACTCAAACCAAGAAGGCTAATAGGTCGTTCCTATCAGGAGTTAAACTTAGAACATTGTAGTTACCAAGTCAACTACATGACCAACTTGACTGGAGCTGCCACATCTAACTCAAAAACTTATATTACACAAGAACCAACTCAACTCAATAAGGCCAGTAGACAGCTCTCACGAAAAATCAAACTTGAAATCTAGCTAGCTTGTAGTTACCAAGTCAATTACCTGATCAACATGGCTAAAACTAACTCAAACTAATAAAACTAATAGGCAATTTCTACCCGGAGTCGTCAAACTTAAAATCTTGTAGTTACTAAGTCAATTACCCGATTAACTTGGTTAGATTGCTCAATCTAACTCAGAAGCTTATAATATTACACAGGCTATGTTTGGCAAACCTAGCTGAAAAGGTAGCTGAAAGTTGAAAAGTAGCTGAAAACTGAAAAACTATAAGCTCGAAGCTGAAATCTGAAGAGCTGTTAAGCTAGCTGCTATGCTTAAAAGTGTTTGGTAAAATTAGCTTTTTGATAAGTTGATAAATGTAAAAAGACTAAAAAGGACATCTTCATACAATTTAAATAGTTTTAAATTTAAATATTTTTGTTTATATATTAAAATATAAAATAGTGAAATTAATATATTTTAATAAAATATAAAGTAAGAACATATATTTGAAAACATATAAAGTAAAACAAAATGTTTATAATTCATAAGATTAGTTCATACAAAAAATCAATGTTCAAACACAAATGTCAAATTGAAATTACAACCAAACATATTGAAGAGAAAAAGTTAAAAAGGTTTAGCCAAAAAAATTTTAATTGGGAAGGGTAAATTATGGCATTTCTTTAAAATAATTAGGTTAAAGATGGAAAAAAAGTTAGGAAGCTACTAGCTTATTTTGAAACGCTACCTTAGATAGCGTTCAAAAATAAGCTCTTATTTTAAGCTACTAGCTTATTTTAGGAACATTACCAAACAGAGCTTATAGCTTATTAGTAGCTTAAAATAAGCTATAAGCTCCTAAATAAGCTCTGCCAAACAGAGCCACAATAGGGAGTGGGGAGGGTTGTGAAGCAATTGGGGCAATAATTTATGAATTTTTCGATAACTTATAGTAGGGTTTGTTAAGCAATTGGGGCAATAATTTATAATTTTTTCAATAACTTATAGTAGCAGCCATACCAGAGTCTTGGGATAGTTTTCTTCAATTAGCACTGTTTGTTAGGCAGTTAATTAACCTTAGCAGCCATAGCCTTAAATCTTGACATATATAGTTTTCATTTTCCTTATTAAATTATTGGCAGTGTTTGTTAAGAAATTAACGATTGGTTCTTGGCTTTTCCTTTACCTTGAAATTAGCATGTAAACCCGGTCTACTCCTATGTATTAATTCATAAATCACATATATATGAAATGTAGGAACACATATGTAATAACTCACAAATTACATATAAGAGATAAAGAACTTATGTTGGAGTTTTAATTTTCAAATTCAAAGAGTTTTTTATTTTTAATTTTTATATATCATGTTTGGTTGGTGGGAGTATGAATGTCTCGATGAAGTTTCAATTCTTTAAAGTTGAGGAATTTGAATTTCAAAGGCCCTTATTTTAAATTTCACAATTTTTGGTAAGAGAGATACACTATGTTGGACAATAATACTACTCTTGTATATTTTTTTTACATAATGACTAGGCAATCAAGGTTTGTGTAACATTTTATTGCATAATTGGGATTTTTGTCTACCTAATGTCCTTGAGTTTATAAAGGATTTGTGTTTGTAATGCTTGGTGTACAACATTCATTGGCATGTTTTGAAGGATTCTTGGTCTTAATGAGAGTTGCGTCAAAATTCAAAGTCAATCATTGTATATATCCGATTTCTTCCCATGAAAATAGGGAGAATTGAGGACTCTTGGTGCTTTGTGTTCTTGAAGATCCAATTTGGAATTGATGCATCACGAAAGTGAGACAATTCATTGTTCTAATTTTTGTTTATTTATAGAACGATTTATACATTAGGATTCCTACGTGCATTCTCTCATTTCCTTGGTTGTGTGATTTTTTCATAATAATTAGGTTCTGTTATGCATCTAGAAGATAATACTCCATAACTTAAGTCTTATTTCTTTGTTTCGTGTTTATATCTTGTTAATATGTGTTTGTATTACTTTGTTTAGTTATTGTAGCCTAAACTTATTATGGATAACTTAATTTCTTGTTGATTTTCTTATGTTATTGCCTAGTTGCTTGTGATTGCATATTACGTGTCATAACATTCAATCATATAGAACAACATTTCACATTCGTATACTCTCTATCACTCATTTTTGCTACAACACGTAAATTGGATTCACTTCTCCGGTCACTCTAGTTCGAGTATTAAAAAACAAAAAACAAAAACAAAAAAAAAACAAAAAAAAAAAAAAAACATGGAACGTGACTATCACGTGATGCATTTCACTTTATTCCTTGCACCCATTTCATCTCTCTTCTTTCAGTGGCCGGCTGACGGAATGCTGGCATCTCGCTGAGCCACCTTCACTGAACTAACACTTTTTTTTTCTTGAAATCCTTAGCCGCAAAGATCAAAGCTTTTGGTTCAATAGTCTCACTGCAATTCCAGATCTCCCCTCCGAGAATACCAAATCCCAGATAGGGGTTTTCAGCCCCTTAAGCCCTAGCTACCCAAATCTACAACAGTACTGAATTCTTAATGCAATCGACCCAAGTTTCCGTCGAATTCAGCTGATTTCTCGAACTGGGTCGCCCATGGATTTCGTGGAGCTGGAGGCGATCGAGGGCCTCCGATGGTCGTGGAACTCCTGGCCCGTTTCGAAATCCGAAGCTTCGGGTCTAGTAGTCCCTCTCGCGATCATGGCCACGCCGTTGATGGCTTTCAATGAGCTCCCGGTGCTCCCTTACGACCCTCTCATTTGCTCCGACTGCGGCGCGGTCTTGAATCCCTACGCCCGCGTCGATTACACGACCCGGATTTGGTCCTGCCCGTTTTGCTACCGGAAAAACCCGTTCCCCAAATCGTACCTCGCCATCAGCGAGAACAACATCCCGGCGGAGCTTTTCCCGACGTATAGTACGGTGGAGTATCAGCTGGGGAAAAAGGGGTTGGCAATGGCCCATAACAACAATCATTCGGCTCCGAATTTGGTGCCCGGGTTCGGAAACGGGTCTCCGAGGTCGCCGGGGGCGTCATTTTCTTCTCTCCCTTCGTTTTCCGGCTCCTCCTCTTCTGTGGGGCCCGGGGCGGATTGGACCGGGCCGGCATTCGTGTTTGTCGTGGATGCTTGTACGCCGGACGAGGAGCTGAGGGTTGTGAAGAATGAGCTGTTGCACGTGATTGCGCAGCTGCCGGATTATGCTTTGGTGGGGTTGGTGGTTTTCGACTCCATGGTTAGGGTTTATGATCTTAGCTTTGCAGATTGCTTCAGAGTGGTGCTTTTCCATGGGGAGCGTGAGCTCTCATCTCAGGAGGTATAGTATACTCTACTAAGATTTAGCTTCAAAATTTGTTGAGCCACTATTCCATTGTGTGTAATTGGTAAATCTCGCCTTCTGAGCTGCCCGGCTCAAATCAAATTAAGAAGACTAATAGGCTGCTCACGTTGAGAGTTGAACTTGTAATTTCGTTGTTACCAAGCCAACAACCTTACCGAATTGGCCGGGTTTGCCCCCTAGCTTCAAAAGTTGGTTTACTTATCAGCTGTCATGTTTGTAAAATTATACCAAACAGCTATCAGCTAATACCTAATTTACCAAACACCTAAGCTAATGTTATCAACTATGTATAACCTCTAACCCAAACAGCTATCAGCTAACAGCCATATACAGGGCCATAATCTATTACTCAAGCTCAGAGTTTTAGATAGTGAAGATGAAAGGAGTAAGGTGCATTGTTCTACTGTGTGAGTTTTATGATCTTCTTTAGCCATGCATTATTTCATAGAAGTGAGACAAAGCTTAGTGAAAGTGAAAGTGTATAGCTTTTGGAATTGGTACTAATATATTCTTGGTGTGAAAGCTGAGAATGTTATCTCCTTTCTTGTCGTTATGGATAATTGATACTTGTTTCTGAAGATTGTTCATCGGTCTCTTGTTTTCCTAAGTAGAAATGTAGAATTACATTCTGTTTGGTTAATCTGTATCTTTGAAAGCCAATTATTATGCATTGGAGCATGTAGTGGATGGGGATTAAGTATGTGCTTGCATTTTCATGTGTTGTTAGGTACTTGATTTTTATGTTTTAGCTGTAGATTAAATCCATAGAACAGAATGCTTACTCTCAAATTCTGTATATGAGTTTGAGAATTTGATAAATGAAAAGACTGATGCTACGGGAACTTGAGAATTTGTCTTCTATGTTTTGATTCTTTGTTGTTTCCGTTGTATTTCCTTATTATACAGACCAAGCAGTTACTAGGCATTCATCAGGTGAAGTACCAAATGGGAATGATGCCAACTGTGCAGAAAGAGGGATTCCTTGTACGGTTGTCAGATGGGGAATTTAATATAACGGCTGCAATTGAGGATATCCAATCTTCACCAAATGTCAGGCCAGGCCATCGTCCTGTTAGAGCCACGGGAGTTGCAGTTTCAGTTGCTGTTGGACTTCTAGAAGGATACTTGGTTAACACGGGTTCTCGTATCACGATTTTCACCTCGGGGCCAGCAACCGTTGGCCCAGGGAAGGTGGTAGATTCAGATTTTCGAAATGCAATCAGAACCCACAGAGACGTGGATAATGGTCATGCAGCTTATTACAGGAAGTCTTGTGGATTTTACAAAAAAATCTCGGAGAGACTTTCTGATTCGTCAATTGTTCTTGATCTGTTTGCCTGTTCATTGGATCAAGTTGGAGCAGCAGAGCTTAAGGATCCTGTGGAATGTTCGGGAGGTTTCATGATGTTAGGAGAATCTTTCGACTCCGACCAATTCAAAAAGTGTTTGCGTCACTTGTACAGCCGCGATGAGTTTGGGAATCTGAAGATGTGTTTTGATGCAACCTTGGAAATAGTAACCACGAAAGATGTAAGAATCTGTGGAGCCCTTGGCCCTTGTGTATCGCTACACAAGAAGAATGGTTCAGTGAGTGACAAAGAAATTGGTCAGGGCGGTACCCATATCTGGAAATTAGGTACACTCACCAACAAAACGTGCATCGCCTTCTATTTTGAAGTCGGGGGCGAACAGAAAGCGCAACCCAGCTCCGCGTTCTTCATACAGTTCATAACACGCTACAGATGCGGAAACATGGGATTTCGGAAAAGGGTGACGACTGCAGCGAGAAGGTGGGCTGGGAACCACTCCGCGGAAATTGTTGCCGGGTTCGATCAGGAAGCTGCTGCATCGTTAATGGCTAGGCTCGCCATCCATAGACTCGGGAGCAATTTTGCGCCCGATGTAATCAGGTGGCTGGATAAAATGTTGATACGTTTCGCTTCAAAGTTCGGGGATTACGTGCAGGAAGACCCATCTTCCTTCCGTCTCTCGTCCACGTTCTCCCTATACCCACAGTTCATGTATTATTTAAGGCGGTCTCAGTTCATCGAGGTTTTCAACTCCACTCCCGATGAGACCGCATTCTTCAGGCTGATGCTAAACCGCGAGGGAGTGGTAGGGTCTCTTATAATGGTCCAACCCACCCTCTTCCAGTACTCATTCGACGGCCCCCCTGTCCCCGTTCTACTCGACGTGTGCTCCATCTCCCCAGACGTTATTCTTCTCTTCGACTCCTACTTCCACGTCGTCATACATTATGGCTCTAAGATCGCACAGTGGCGAAAACTCGGCTATGACAAGGACCCTAGCCATGAAAGCCTCCGGAAACTGTTGGAAGCTCCAGAAGTCGACGCTGAGCAACTGGTGGCCGAGCGGTTTCCTGTTCCGAGGCTCATCAAATGCGATCAGCACGGTAGTCAGGCAAGGTTTCTCCTCGCGAAATTGAACCCATCTGTAACTCATAATTCTACACATACAGATGGCAAAGATGTTATATTCACAGATGATATTAGCCTGCAAGTATTCATAGAGCATTTGCAGTCTTTGGCAGTGCAGGGTTGATTGTCTGTTGTATAGTTGTTTGGGGTTTTTTTTGTTTTGTTTCAGTCGCAGGTCGTATAAAGGAAACATTGTACATTAGTACTGAGATAGAACAAGTATCTTTGTTTAATACTCCCATATTTTTTTCTTATGTGGAGAAGAAAATGAAGGCTTTTTGCCAAACAACTTGTGCTCAGATGACATGTACTGATTCTCTCATATGGGAGGTCATGAGATTGAGTTTTAGTGGAGGCAGTATTGACTCTTTGTGTTTCAATAGGTCAAGAAATTATGTATGAACAGATAGTAAATGAAGGCATCCAACATAAGGTATACACAAATAAAACGACAAATTATTTTGTGCAAAGTGGACTCGAATCTAAATTACCGAATTTACACATTGAATATTCACAATTTATATACTGAATCTGGGTCGATGGTATAACACTATTAACTATTGAAATAATTCCCTAAAAAAAAAAAAACTATTGAAATAAAACTCATATATGTGTGCTACAAAGATATTATAGCCCAAATATATCCAGGCCCATATCCATATGATTAATCGGGCCTCCCAAAACCCTACCTTTCTATCGTATATAAACCTATCCCGCAGTTTCTTTCCCTTTTTCATCGCCGCTAATCGGAGTACTCTGCAGCGAAGGATTCAGCTTGCATTTCCACAGCAATGGTAAGTTTCGCTATTTTTCTATATGCTGTATGTATGTGCGAGCTTTTGCTATGTTAATTGACGGCGGTGGTGTACACAGGCGGACGCAGAGCATGATGTGGCGGCCGGACAGCCAAAGAAGAGAACGTTCAAGAAGTTCAGCTTCAGGGGCGTGGATCTCGATGCTCTCCTCGACATGTCCACCGATGATCTCGTTAAGCTCTTCACCGCCCGCGCTCGCAGAAGGTGCTAATCGAGTCCTTTTGTTGTTTAATTGGATTTCTGTGCTTTGTAGTGTTATATGTCGACAGTAATTTCGATTTGGCGAAGAAATTGTATTGATTTGGTTTGGTGATTTTGGTTAGGTTTAAGAGGGGATTGAAGAGGAAGCCATTGGCGCTGATTAAGAAGCTCCGCAAGGCGGTATGAATGCGATTACCTTTTTGGATAAGCTTGTTTCATTACTTTTGTTTCTTGCTTAATAGTTATATGCCATTTTAGTTGAATTATTCTATGAATGTGGAGAAAAATGTTCATGTCTGCACTGGTTTTTACTGAAGTTGTTATTCATTATTGCTCTGCTAAAATATGTGTATATAAAAGATTTGAATTTGAATTGCACTTGTTGAAATCTGTTGCTGAAAGTACAATTTAGATGAGCAAAATTTGTCTTTTTGTGTTATTGGTGAAAGAAACAATCACGCACAACATGATCTCTGGATTGCCATTGTGCATTTGTTTTGGATCATAGTCCGACTTGTGCCCTAACTTGAATTTTTTTGGTTTTTTGGTTCTTAAGTAAATTATTATTGTTTATGCCAGTGATTAGTCCACAAAATTCAATCTTTCTCCATGATTTAAGGGAACCCCAAGTCCAGCTTCTAAGTTACAATTCACAACCATACCTGTTGTTGGACTGGTCCTATATCATAGTTTTAGAGTGCAAATTTTGATTGAAGTGGCTTAAATAAGCAAACAATAATATTTTTAATCAATGTTGATAGTATTATTTGATTTGTGCAAGATTAGCCTGGTTAACTCTTATCCTACGTTCTTTCATGGACCTTGCTACACTTCCTAACATTTACCACTCACACAAACTGTGTTGAAATATGAAATAAAAAAGAAAACTGATAAAACTAACTACACAAAATAGTCACATTTGGGGATGGCAAAATTTGTGTGGTTTTTGTAGGAGTGGGAAGCATTTACCTTCTTTCACTTATTGCATGGCTCATATGGTATGGTATCTAATGTTTGGTACATAGAGATAGAATATGTCTAGCTAAGTGTTTGTTGGCTGACTTAATATTGCTTAGAGGGGCAATGGAAAAGTGAGAATGTGTAATGGCTTTCCATGATATGGTTTGTTTGATCACACTTCACGTTCACTCTGCATCTCCAAACTGAAGCTGTTTGTAGCTGATAAATATTAGCTCTTAACACTGATCTTTTTAGTTTGCTGCTCGGTTTTGGACAGCAATCTAATGCATTTGTTACTTGCTGCAGAAACGTGAGGCCCCACCTGGTGAGAAGCCAGAGCCTGTCAAGACTCACCTTAGGAACATGATTATTGTTCCCGAGATGATTGGAAGCGTCATTGGTGTTTACAATGGAAAAACCTTCAACCAGATTGAGGTTAAGCCAGAGATGATTGGGCACTACTTAGCTGAGTTCTCAATTTCATACAAGCCCGTCAAGCACGGTAGACCCGGTATTGGTGCTACTCACTCTTCGAGGTTCATTCCACTCAAGTGATGGCGATGCAACTACCATTGCCCAAGTGCTTTCTTAGGGGATCTTAGCAGTAACATTTATTGCAGTTTCAATGAATATTATGAATGTGAGAAACCCTTTTTTAGTTTATGTTCTTAGCTCTTGCTGATGAGTGAGCATAGTGGATCTATTACTTGTGTTCTATCAAATTGGTTTTGTACTATGCATTTTCCAAATCTCTGAAGTTTTATCTTCTTGTTGGCTTTCTGGTTTATACTCCTGGGGTTTATGTGTGTGTGTGTTTGCATCTCTTTATATTTATTAACTATTATATTAAAGGGTGTTTGGATTGAAAGATATTTTGAGATAATCTAACCTTCATTGAGTTTCACGAAATTTAAGAATATAATTTTCAAGAATGTTATAATGCGCATAGTGAATTTTAATTCCAGTGATATGATAAAAAAAATATACAATAAGATAAAGTTGGTCACGTCTTATCAAATGATTAAACAAATATTTTCATTGAGTGAAATTTTGTCATGATTCAACAATTATTTTTCATTTGAGACAAATTTGGTTGCGTTTTGCCACATTAAAGAAACAAATATTTTCATTATAAAAACAAATTTAGTTACGTTTTACAATATGAATAAACAAATATTGTCATTTAGAAACGGATACAAAGTATTACGGAGTATTATACATGATAAAATAACGAGGGAAAATAAGTAAGACGGGCATAGAGTCTAAACCTAATAGACGGTAAAATGTAAAATATTCCCAAATTTAATTTTATCTCTCCATTTTCACGTGCCATAAAACTTAAGCTTAGTATTATACATACATTATTATTTAATTTACACAGGTGAATAAAGTCAGTTTCCAGCCTCCTTCCAGCGTCGTTATCCAGCGGTCACACCACTCTTACAAGTTTCAACACTCTAAGGTCACTACTCGTGAAGGAAGTTGCAATGAAAGTTCGTCTCAGCTTCCATCAACCTTCTCTGCACTGCATTTTCAACTTCTGCTACTCCTACCTGCACACCTAAACCAATCAACATTTTACCCACCCCAACACCCAACCCTAGCTAAATGACTAGTCTTCACTCATGCATCTAAACTCGACTAGATTAGTCCGATTCTGCGGATGTCGATATCAATGCAGTATGCAGACAAATACGGAGTGACAGGGACAAGTCTGGTTAAGTTGGTCAGACAATTGGCTGATCACAAGGTTTCAGGTTTGACTGTAAGGCAGTCTATTGGCCTTTTTTGTTTGAATCTATCGATTATGGACAACTTAGACTGATTTATTATTTTGTGATCATTTGTCGACTAGGGTAATAAGGCAGGAGGGAGTACGGGATTGATCAATTATGGACCATTTAGGCTAGTTTATCTCCGTAATCCTTTGTAAATCAGACTAGAATCACATGACAAGCTTCGGTTGCCCAACTATGAGCATTCTAGACTTGTTTACCTCAGCTCATTGTGGTTATTTACTGACTAGGGTCACTAAGCAAGTTTAGCCGGCCAACTATGGACAATCTAGTTTTACCTCCGGATACAAACTTCCCGGTAAATCAAAATAATAGAAGATTAAAATAGAAATTTCACTGACCTTGGCTTCTATCTCTAGCAGAGCAGAGAATTCTTGTGGTGAGAAATTGGAGTGCATGGATCTTAGTTTGGTTCCACTGTTCTTCAAGCATTTTAGAACTTGCAGCATGGAATCAATCCCACAAGAAGGATAAGCCACCTTTACATTAATCATCTTGCCCTTATTGCTCACTCCCTCATTATTCTCATTGTTACTTGCTGATAAAGTCATCTCAATTTCACTGTTTCTCCTCATCAATTCTTCCTTGCACACTTCCAACTCCTGTATCCTCGCAGCTGCCATTTGGATTATTGTGTTCTTGTCACCCTGCACAATCACATGCACAACCTAGTTAAATAACTTCCAAAATCAAAATTGCATCAAAAACTCACAGCTCCAGTAAGCAAACTACTAATGCAACTGTAGGGTCAGAAAATCGATTCTTAGCCCTGAAAAGGAGCTTATAGCCACACCAACCCTAGTACTCTTTCAATAGTCCTTGAGTTAACCCCTCATTGTTTTTGGCAAGACGGTCTAACTCAGGTGCAACTTGAGTCAAATTTTTGGATGACAACGAAGAAAACTCGCAGTTACTGTACTGTCTGAGGTGTACATAGGGCAAATCCTGCCTTGTGACCCTATCGGGTGCTGTACACGGAGCAAATCCTGCCTTGTAACCCTATCGGGTGGTATACACAGAACAAATCCTACCTTGTGACCATATTAGGTACTGTACACAGGGCAAACCCTGCCTTATGACCCTATCGAGGGCTGTACACCAGAAGAAAGAAAAGTGCATGCTAACCTTGGTCCCAAGAGGCAACAACCTATGCAAGGCCAAGTAGCTTTGCTTTTGCCTCTCCCTCCTCATCCTCTCACTGATCATATGCCTATGCACCCTTTCCTGCGCCGTCTGCATTGTCTGCAACGCCGGTTTCCACATCTTCCCCAGGAACTCCATCATCCTCTTGTTCGCATTTCCATCTCGACTCGACCCGCTCCCACCCCCCTTTGACCCCACCCCTCCAACCCTTAAATCCACATACTTCACAAAGGCACTTGGGTTCACCAAAGGGAAGTCATCAAACCACTGTAGTGTTGCAGTTTCTTGATGACTACAGCCATTATTCTGGAAGAACTCATCCATGGCGGCTGGTTTCTTTGCAGGTTGGAAGATGATGAAGAAATGGGTGGCAACGGACCAACAACTAATGTAACGGTTATATATCGCTTTACCTTCTTGGGTACAAGATGGATCAGCAGAAGATGCATGGAATAAACATTGCATAAGGTCCACATTTAACATGTGGTCAAATGGAACAAAGGAGAATAATTAAAAGGTGTAGTCAATTGTTGTGTCTTGGTCCAATAGGGTTTCTGGTATTACTAGTCAAATGTAGCGAGTGCTTTAACGTTGGTTGAGTGTTTTTCACTCT
Organism: Ipomoea trifida; assembly: GCA_003576665.1. NCBI lineage: Eukaryota > Viridiplantae > Streptophyta > Magnoliopsida > Solanales > Convolvulaceae > Ipomoea > Ipomoea trifida. Next base: position 21,426,113 of record CP025656.1, read on the forward strand.
ATTAAATTAATCTTAAAAGACTGCGCCGGTTATGGATGACGAGTAAATAATGGTCCCATTTGGTGAATGATTGTTAGCGTTGGGTTAGATGGTATAATTGTATAACTAGTCAATAATATTTGATTGTAAAAAAGTATTTGATAAATTAGTTGTTAGCTGATTGCAGATTCCGGCCTTCCTCGACACGGTCGGTTGGGTTCCGCTTAGGTGCGATTTTTGCATCATCAGGAATATCTACCCATTGACATCCGATCCCTAATAACATTTAACCCTAAGTGTAGATAATAAGATAAATATATAAATAGATGAAAGTATAATAGATAAAATAAAGTAAAAATATATATAATATTATATGTAGTGCGATTGTGCTAAAAAAAAAAAACTACTTTTCAAATGGAAAAAAAATGAAAAAATCGTTTTCCAAATAGGAAAAAAGAAGAAGAAAATAATGCTAAAAATTACTCTTTTTGTTTTCCATTTATTTATAAAATGATTTTTTTTTTTCAAATTACTAAGTGCATATGGACCCTTAATTGTCTTATTCATTTAATGTAGGTTGTCTTATTCATTTAATTTAGGTTATTGTTGAGATTACAATCCATAATGCTATTCGACAAGATCCAAATATGAATTAAGAAGAATAAATTCATATTGAAAGGACCACTAATGAAGTGACTTGAGGGATTTTTTTTTAATACAACCGACACTATTAGATTGCAATATATGATAATCTATACTTTCTTAACCTGATGAAACATAAAAAGTCAATTCACCTCCATTGAGGTTCAATCTCATGACCTTCCATATGAGAGAGTTACTACATGTCATCTTAGCACAAGGTATTTGACGAGTGGCTTGAGAAATTATTCCTCGATTAAGTAAATTTTCTTTCTTCTTTTATTTTTTTTTTTAAATTAAAAATATCAGTTATAAAACAAGTTAGTTCGACATTTGTTCGGTAAAAGACAATGCATGAGATACCTAAACTCTTTCTACAAACTATGTAATGATTTAATTAACTTAAAACGTGAGTTAACCGCTTAGTATTCAATGAATCAAAACTCGTCTAATTGTAGTACAAACTTAGTCACTGAGTTATATATGTGACCATCTTTAACCTCTAACTTAGCACGAAGTGACGTTTTTAGTCTCCCGAAGACTATTCCTACCACCAATTTATCGGTTAACAAAGTAGCTTATTTGATCCTTCAATAACTAAAATTGTCACTCAGCTCCATGCATAACTTAATGGTTAAAGATGATTATGCATGTAATTTAGGGACTAAAGTCTATATCAGAGTATACCTAAAAGACTAAAAATGCAATTTACAAACAAAATTCCATTAGCATCTGACAACATCAGCCACATGATATTCAAAACGAAAAGTATTTTTCAACAATTAGGTCGAGTAACATATATGTCTTGTATCTATCGACAATGCAATTTTCAAACTCAGTTTCATGATTGTGTAGATATTAATTAAATAATTATTACTATAAAACAGACAATATTGATGTCAATATTATAAACCACAGCATGTTTCCTACCTGCTTCCTATATATTGAAAAGCAAATTCTTAGGGAATAGAATTCCAAATGTTAAGACAAATGGTCCCGTTTACATGGTAGTGGCAATAGGGTTACATGTTTGGTTTCCATGTGTAAGTGTCTAAAGAATAATGGGTTAGTCCTATGAGGTCGTCTCATGAATCCCAATATGTAAGACGGTTGGATCTAATGAAAGTTGATCATAACAAAATTTCAGATATAATCAATATTTTAAACATTATATATAATAGCTAAGATTTTGTAGCCTAGTGGCACCAAGTTGCACTCCTGTATGGGAGGTTGACGGTTTGAGCCTCAGTGGAGGCGTGCTTCAATAGGTAGGTTGAGAAATATAGATTATTTAATCTGATTTTCATGCATTTCTACTCAGTTTTTTACCCCTCTCGAACGCTATGCGACTGAGAGCTATTGTCTTTCATTTCCTTTCATTATTTTAGCTTTAGATTTAAGTTCTTTATCATATTGGAAGCTTGTATTGAAGGATTCGTACATGCTTGGATTTCAATGATTGTTCTTCCATTGTCAATATAATAGAGAAGTTTTTCTTTCCTTTATCTATTTCATTTGCAATATTTATGCTTTATACTTGTACGTACTTTTGCTATTATATAATTATGTTTAATATGTGTGAGTAGTTAGTTTGTGGGCTTAGATTAGGGTTGTATTGCCTATCTTGATGTTAAGTTCCTTCAAAGAATTCAGCTTCAAATTTGTGAAACAGTCTGCGAATCAAGTTTTCTATACTAGGAAAGTTGTTTCTATGTCTGACTGTAAGGAATGTTTTGACCATTCCATGGATTTTTATTGTAAACGTTTCAGCCTATGATTAATGAATTAGCTTCTTTATTTCAAAAAAAAAATTGCATAAGAGGGATAAAACCCAATTTACGGTTCTTGTTGTGTTGGTGAGTTTGCGCACACTTTGTCAGTGCATTTCTAGTATGGTATTTGACAACCGTTTGAGCATGGAGTCCATGGGTTAGCATACCCCTAAGCTAGACTCATTTCTTAACCGTCAAATTCTCTTAGACCACATTTCATCATGACATTCCGGTTCACTTACGAGAACAAAGAACGTTGAAGGTCAAGATTACTTGTGCTTATTGAGGGAGATTGGTAGCATCCCGAAAGTGGGACAACTCCCTTGTTCCTGTTCAACCTAACATTGGATCACGAGAGTGGGGTGTTAGTACACCGAGTTGGTGTTGGCAATCTTGGAACCCAAGGTTGTTGGGTTGGGCTTCCCTCCTATGTGGTAATTTGGAACAAGCTAAGCCTTTTTTGTATCCATTATATTTTTGTTGGACCTCCGCTTGAGCCCTAATTATTACTCCATATTAGGGATTATGAATTGTAAGCCAGCGGCACGTGAAACCAATTCTTAAATTGTGAAATAGGAAATCGGTTCAAATTTCCTTTTTGGGTTTATTCACCCAATATATATATTCCTTAAAAGGACGACTATACCAGAGAGGCGTTGAAGGGCAGTAAAACAAAACCCTATTTTGCTTCTTTTTCCATTATTTTTCGGTGGCACAGCGGCAGCGTGTTCGACGGATTTTGTTGCACGTTTGATGATTTTTCGTGAGTTTGTTGAGATTTTGGGCGGTATCTTCATCAAATATTTTAGAGAGGTCAGTTTATTTGTTCCAGACATCTTTTGGGTATTCTCGTAATATTTGTATTCTTTTCACCTTGCTCGTGGTAGTTGAATATTTTAAGTATGAATTAATATTCATTTTTAGGCCTGTGAATTATAATAGAAGTCTTTGGCCTAAAATTTGTGTATTTGATGATTTTTGGATGTTTGGCTCTTGTGATATCCTGAAACTTTGTACCCAAGATTTGTTATAGTGGAAACTTTGTTGGTGGTGGTCCCGTGGTTTTAGGATTTTTCACGTAAATTGTGTGTCTCTCGTGTTGATATTTATTTTGTGCTATTGTGTATTATCACGTATTTGTGCACCGTGTCAGGTCTGTGATTTTCATTGTCATAAGTAGTGAGATTTTTCCCGACAAGTTTGACTCCTTATTTATCTGAATTAGAAAAACCCCATTCATTTCTCCATTTCCACATTCACCAAATTGCAATTGCAAAGGTCATGATCCACATCTCATTTCCTCAACCATTGAATTTGCATAAAATATTATCATCCAACCAAGTGATAATATTTTTACAGCAACTAGACATTTGCCAAAGATATGTTCCACCTTTTTCCATCCTATCACCACAACACAAACAAGTGAATCAACTACTATATCCTATGTTAGTTTTAGTTTAGCTCATTCTCCATTACACATAATGCATCCATTCTTAACCAACCAAAGAAAAATGTGATTTTGTTTGGAAAGAACTTTTAAAACATTGTGAAAGAGTTATCAACAACTTCCTTTCCTTCCCCTATCAACCTTAGTACACCAAAGTCACCATGACATTACCAATATCTTCTAGACCCCACCCAATATACACCATCCCTCATGCCTTAATCGCAACAAACAAACACGACAACTATCCATCCCAATAACATCATCAGTTGCCCAAGCTTGGAACATCTTAATCACCATCATTAATCCCCCACTCTTTTTATTGTGGAAACCTTGGTTTAGGGGAGTAGTTTAATCCTCCTCAAAGTCATAATAAGCTCAAATCTTAAGTAAATATCTCTGAGTTATCGCACAATATCGACTAGTCTTTGAGTCATTAGGCTCAACTGCTCAACCCACAAGGTTAGCCCATTGCCAACCTAGGCTTCTTAGGTGCAGAGCTGGATTTTAGGGCGTGCAAGATGGGCAACAGCACATGCCTCAAAATTTTGGGGGCCTTTAGTCCAGCCCTGAGTTATGTTTTACATGTGTTATGTTTAGATGAACTTATTAAATAAAATATTTGTAGTTTGCATTATGTTTAGAATTTTGTTCATAATAAATAAAATTTGAATTTGTTTCCTTTTTTTTTGCATTTTTCTCTTTGTAATTTTTCTTCAATTCGCAATTTATTTATACTTTGATAGAGTGTCACTTATTTACCAACATACGGTCACGCTCAGGTCCACTCCAAACACTCAAATAAGTCCATTTTACATATTTGTCAAATGGGCCCCGCAATGATCACTACAATAGATTTATAAAATACATAAAACTAATTATTATCCTAAGAACATTTAGTTTGGTCCTGCATAATATTATATATGTTCTTGCAATCTTGCATTATAATGTTATTAGGGTAATCACTAATTAACCTAGTGAAGTATGCGTTGGCACCTGAAATTTTAGGGGCAGTTGAAAGGTTATTTGAGATACGAAAAAATTCGAACCCAAAACAAAAGTTGAAATGGAGGGAACCACCTTTCCTCTGTAGATTATATATATACACCTTTGTCGACAATGTCGTACAGTCACTTCTCTGCAAAAAATCGCCTTTCTATGTACAATTCCCTCCGGTATAGGCTTCAATTCCTCGATTTCTCCAACTCCATTGCATTCAAATTTCTGGGCATTTTTCTATTTCACTGTTTCACGATTCTTGAAATTCCGGCCAGGGGAAGAATTGAAGATGATTTGCGAGTGCGAGCGCATCCACGTCGCGGCGTTTCCGGTGGAGGAGATCCCGGCGGGCGGCTACATTTCGACGAGCGCGGTGGTGGGTCGCGTCTTGACGGAGCTCCGGTGCAACAAAGCCGGCGAGGGCTGCGGGTACATCCTGTCGGTGACGAGAGTGATCAGCATAGGAAAGCCGAAGCTTTCGTCGGCGGCGGCGGCGCGGAAATCCGTCTTCGTCCCGGTGAAATTCCGGTTCCGGAGCTTCTTCCCCACCGCCGGCGAAACCATGTTCGCCACCGTGTACCGCGTTATGCAGCGCGGCGTGTTTCTCAGCTTCGGGCCGATGAAATACATTTATCTTCACCCCTCGAAAATGCCCAAATTCCGGTATATCGACAGCCCGGAACGGCCGTGTTTCGAGCGCGAGGATTTGGCGAGGATTGAGAAGGATGTGGTGGTGTGTTTGAAGGTGGTCGCCGTAAGATGGTCGGACGTCGGAATGGGGAAACGGGGGTTTCAGGTTATTGCCACCGTCGACGGCGATTCCCTTGGGCCGGTGTCGCTCGCCGGCGACGGGTTTGACTTCCCGTCTTCTGATCTGTTGTAGATAGTTTATTACTCCGTATTAGTTTTCCGCTCATATTGACAATTCAAAATTTCTGTCTTTATATTTTGTTAAATGTTGTTTAGACATATGTTGTATATGCACTTCTTTGGAACTTGGAGGTGGTTTTTGGTAAATGAAAATGTATTTGATGAAATTAGGAGTATATTTTTTTATTTATAGGTAAATTTCAAGTAATTCATAGTATAAATATTACACCATAATATTCTGTGTCATAATGAATAAAAAAAATAGTGTTGTTATCAGAAAATAAATACATAGTTTAAAGACAATGTCCTTATAAGAAAAACTTTTCGTTTCTACCTCATAGTCAGAATAAACAATTGGAATTTATTTTTTAATCTTTATTTGACTAATGACTAAAATGTTTATTAAAACTTATCTTGTTTTCAGCCTACTCTAGTAAAGTATGATAGCTTTTACGATTCCTATGCACCCTTAAGACTTTCTCAATAGTGGTCGTTTTTATGAGATTTTGTAGATGTGATTATAAAATAGAAAATGAGAATGAATGAAAAAAAAATTGAAAATAAAATAAAATAAAAAACTAAAAAAATAAAATTTAAAAAGTGTATTTATGCGCCCACCTAGGCGCAAAAGTTGCGCCTCATGCACGTGAGGCGCAACTTTTGCAGGACAGTGGGCCCCACATTAGTCTGCCAAAATCTCCATATTTGCAGGAGAAAAGTATCTTCGAAATCCACTTTCACATTTGTTAAAAACTCGATATTTAGTTTTTAGTATTCCCAAAACACACCCAATATCACTAATGTAGAAGGCCTCATTAGTTTGGATTTAAGCATTGATTTGTGCATGCCATGTAGAAAAGAAAAGGGAAAGAGAAGTTGATTTTTGCGTGCTATGTAGAAAAGAAAAGGGAAAGAGAAGAAGGAGAAGAAAAAAAAAAAAAAAAAGAAAAAGTAAATTTGACTCAAAAATGAAAAAGAAAAAAAAAAACGCAAAGCAATTACTGTACCAGCCAGCGCATGATTACATGCGCCACGTTGGGCGTTGTATATGCGCCACACACACGCAACACTGCACCTCGCTTATGTTGTTTCTCTCTTCAATGGGATCCACACCAAATTAAATTCTTGGAAGGCAATCCCAACCTTCTCTCTCTACTACATGGCAAAAAAAGTCGCAAAAACCATTGAAGAATGAAAATCCTCCTATTAGAGATGCTTTGAGCATTCATAATAGTGTAGTTCTTTTGTGATTTTTGAGAAATTTTTGTAAATGTAATTAGGAAATAGAATATAGGAGGGAAGAGAGAAAAAGAGAGAAAAAATTAAAACAAACCTGATTTAAAAATAATAATAATAAATATTACTTTTCAGGCGCGCCTCTGCCCCTGTAATGCACCTAGCGAGCACATGCAGTGCACGCGCTTGCTGGACACAATTGTGACAGTCATGCGTAATTGTCACAATTGGTCCTTAAATGATGTGTGACCAGTATTTTTTAAAAAACCATTCATTTGTAGAAGGAAATCTAAATTATCTATCTTGCTCTTCTCTCTTCTATATTGGCACAATTTTTCTTAAAAATTGTGAAAGGACCTCTACTAGTCTACTATAGATGCTCTAAGGTGACTCATGTTTCATCATGACTCATCATCACTAAGTTGGTTCATTGGTATGCTACTTTAGTCTTCTTTTTTTTTTTTTTGAAAGTAAGACAAAACTTCATTAAAGCATCAACAACTCAGAAATACAATCATGAGGGATAGACACCCACGAACCTAGGCCAGACGAAGAACCAGTTGCCCGTGCAAGTACATGAGCCACTTGATTCACTAACCTCTTGACATGGTGAACTGAAACGTTCCCAATGTCATTTGCCAAGGAATGACAATGTTTAACTAAACAACCAACATAAGAAAAGTCCACAGAACGAGAATAAAATGCATGAACAAAGTTTAAGTAGTCGGATTCAATAATAACGTTAGTATGCTACTTTAGTCTAGTAACTCTTTGTGCTTCAAACAGAAATAAAATAAACCCCCTCTTTGTACTTCAAACATAGATAAAAACAAACCCTAAGAAAGAAAAGATGTTTGAGCGTATGAAACATTATTTTTTTACTAGAAAATTACCGAATTTATTATTGTAAATATTCTTTCAGTTCAATCCGTCGATAGTTAATTCTGTTGGTTAATTGAATTAATTGAAAAAGAATTAAGATTAATTAATTTTAAAATAAATATTTTAATTTGGTAATCGATTTTATTAAAAAGAAAAATAACTATAGAGAGCCCTAATATTCCGCATTTCAGTGGCGGTCTACTCTACCTCCTCTCTCAGTGTCGCACGGTGAACTCGCTCTGCTCAAGATTGTAGACAGGAAGCAGGTATCAAGTCTATGACCTCATGCGCTCATGTATTACAAGCAAATTCGTTTTTTTTTTGCGCTTTAATGGAGTTTACAAAAGTTTTTGGAATGTTATGATTGCCGGCGGAAATCGCATGTCGATATCTGGAATCGGAGGGTTGTGTTAGTGTAAATTATTGATAGGCAGAGAAAAATTTAAGTGCATTGCCCTATCGCAAGCGTTTCAATGTCTATTTGAGTGTTTGTTGAGGTTTTTGGTTGGGATTTAGGGATAGTTGTCTTTGTGCATTTTGAACTAGTCCAATAGATTCTTAAGAAACCTAATTTCTCAATACTTGGGCAGATGGATTGAATTGTTTCTGCACTTCAAGCTTGATGACTGAAAATGAGATTTTTTTAATGTGCTCTAGCAACATCTGTAGCTTGTAACTCATGGTGAATTGGTGATGCCCTCTGTTTGCCTTTTCGTGTGTGTGTGAAAAATGCTCTTTTTATTATGGAGTATTGCTTTGATAGAAATGCTTGATAGTTGATACCTCTAGCTCTGAAATCTCTATTGGCTTGGATCTTTAAAATAGCCCTTGTTTTCAATTGAATGCTGTGAAAGAACAGAAATTGGGGTGTTATTTGTTAATTTTCTTTCTTCATATGTCTTTAGTTATGGTATTTGTACTTACATTGTTTTCAAGCACTGGAAAGCACGGGAAGCAGTGATGTACTCCAGATCCTTTTCAATTGCTAAATATGATATTGAATAGATATGTTCAGGTAGCTTGACTAGACTGAGTTCAAATGTGGAGATGTGAACTAGAAAAATGATGTCTAGAGGTGTGATTGTCCTTCTGAAGGTCTGGTGATGCTGTAAAATAGATTTCTGTGCAAAACCTTTTTGTTTGGATGTTTGGAAAGCCTCCTGATAGTGATATTTCTTTCATTGATTCTTAGATAGGCTTAAGTTTGTTTAAATTGTTTGGAGGGATGATGTATTTCTGGTTTTGTTATCTGTTGTGCCCATTGGTGGCTTCATGCCTTAATGAATATGTTCTCTCCATTTATCAGTGTATACAGAGGGGCAGAGAGAGAGAGAGAATGTGATCATTTGATTTCTGAATTTCTGAGTTTCTTTTCCTACATTAATACTCCAAAAAGAATATATCTTTTAAAAAGTTAAGAAAATCTGTTCCTTATGTTCACAGTTTGATGTTGCTGTTCTCCTTATATGATAATGCTCCATACATTTTTTTTTCTTGGGGCTCTTAAATAACTTTTTCTTAACTACAGTATGATGAGTCAGTTCATGTTTATTATTGATTCATCACCTCCCACCCCCCCCCCCCCCCCCCCCCCCCCATACACACACACACACACACACTTATTCCTCTTATTTCTAGCACTGGCAAGATGATCACGAACAGACTGACAAAATTTCTTTACTACATTTTTTATGTGGCAGAGTTTTCTTACATGTAGCTCTACTGCAGTGTTACCTGTTTTAATTGACATTATATATATATATGATGAATATACCCCATTTTCCTGACCACATGATGGCTGTTTCTTATTGTGATAGGAAAGAACCAGAAAATGTATCTGAAGTCGCATTTGTCATGGAATGTAGTAATTCATGCTGAGAACCTTGATGCCAAAGGTTTGATGCTTCAGAAGGCAATTATTATTCGCCTCCTAGATGACTTTGCTGCCAAGAAGGCCACAAAGGCCCTTGGCTACTATCTTGCTGTGACCACATTGGACAAGGTTGGAGAAGGCAAGGTCAGAGAGAACACGGGGGATGTACTCTTTCCTGTAGAATTCAACTGCATCTCATTCAAGATATTCCGAGGAGAGATTCTGGAAGGTGTTGTTCACAAAATTCTGAAACACGGTGTCTTCCTGAGATGTGGACCCATTGAGCACATATATCTCTCCCACCAAAAGATGTCCGATTACCGTTATGTACCAGGAGAAAACCCCATCTTCATGAACGATAAAATGTCAAAGATCGAGAAAGAAACTGTAGTGCGTTTCATCGTGATTGGGGAGAAGTACGTAGAGGCTGAGAAGGAATTCCAGGCCGTTGTCAGCTTGGAGGGCGATTACCTCGGCCCCGTTTCCCAGAACTCCGTTTGATTCCAGCCTGTATGACTTTAGTGCTTATGCTATGTGTAGACTCTTACTTTCAACATTAACCTGTCTGCTGTGTAAAGAAAGCTACTTGACTTTGCAAAACTATGCATACCTGTAGCCCTGTGTAGGATATTATGATGCTGACTTAGATGCTGCTGTTTGTGGACACCCTTTTAGGGAGCTTATCTTTGTGGCCAAAATGTATTTAGGTGTCTCCTTATATAATTATACATACGGGAAATTCAAAGGTGTCCACTGACATCAGTGCCTAATCCAAAATTGAATGTAAAATGTTTTGGGTTTGAACCAGGTACTATGTGGGCATTATCCTCGTAGTGCACCTGGTTCAAAAGGCACTGATGTTCGGGCCATATTTGCAGAGTTTGGCTCACGCTTGCTCCTCTTTTTTAACATAAGAGGATCGAGTCAATCATTTGATCTTGCAGTTGTATTAGCAGTTGACTTATCGATTATCTTAAATTGTTGGGTTTGTATTTATGTTTCTTAGTTTTGCTGGAGATGTTCTGTATGGTCATCCCTACACCTCACATTATCATGAAACCAATTAAAGTTTGCCAGCATGACATGCAAAAATACATGAACCACAAACAGCTCATACTCTCTTGTTTATTCTAACATGTGTTTTGTAGCAGTGGGGGGGGGGGGGGGGGGGGGGTCGGCCAGCAATTTCATGAGATCCACACGTTATACTAAACAACTATTGTGAAGTTGAAACTTGGTTGAGAATCTCACTCAAGAATCTGAGCCCCCCACCCCCCTACACAGCATAGATGCCTTCACGTAAAAAGCACCAATTGAAAATGTACAACAGGTAAACCAAAGCAAGCCCAAAGGCATATTAGTTTTTATATCTTTAACTTGCCTTTTTCTCTCTTATTGTATTAGCCTGCAAGGCCCCAACAAGAAAGATCTCTCCATGTTGTGGAGCACTTAGCGTGAAAATATAAAGTGGGAGAAAAAGGTTCTGTCTTCGCTGCAAGCTGTTAGAATCTTTCAGATCATTTACTTAATTAATATTAACAAAGGAGTCTCATACTCTCCTACATTCTTTTAACTTATCACAATTGTTGTAAAACTTTTAACTATTATTACACTTATCACATGAGATCGAGCTTCAGTGGATGCTATAGTAACTGTTTGTGCTTCAGATATTACAATGTAATAGAGTCAATATATTTACATAAATTCAGTTCCATCAAAATTGTACAAATGTAAAATTACGATTAATTCTTATTTTTCTCCTATGGTATTATTATCACATGATTCTTAGCCTATATATTTAGTTGCAGTATCTAACTACAACTCTAAAACCAAATAAATTTAATTTGGTTTTATAATTTACACAAAATTTACCCTCCAAATTCTATGTGGCCAAAAACCCTCTCTTCTCTCTCATAGGCGCACGGTTACTTCCAGGCTCCAGAGTCCAGACTGCTCTCTCTCTCTCTCTCTCTCTCTCTCTCTCTCTCTCTCTCTCTCTCAATCACAGAGGTTAGATCTCTCTAGCCGCTCTCCTACTGCTCTAATTAATTCATTGTCGTCTTCATTCGTACACTTACCGTATCTACTCCTGCTAACCGCATAGTATAAATTTCGTGTTTGCTTTGCGTGATTGATTTCCATTGTACTCTGCACCACTTGGAACTGAAAGCAATAGAAGCTCTTGTTTTTCCGGTAATTTCGAGGTGGCAGCTCTGTGAAGTAGTTGTTAATGTTCAGTTGTGTGAATGTGTTGTAGCTGCTCCGCGTGTTTACCGGAGTGTCTTAGGGTTTATGGATTGAATCCTGGAGTGCTGGAGTTTGGAATAGGTTTTTCGTTTACATTGGACGCGTATTGTTTACTTCTGTTTTGAATAGCTCTGCCTAGGCTGTGTTTTGTTTAGGATAGTGGAGGTTATGAGGTTTTTAGTTTTTTTTAGTTATTACCTTGAGACCAATGATTGGCTCTGATTGTTTTTTGTGCTTTGGACTGTTGTTTATGTCAGATACTGCTGTGTATTAATGTGCAAGTGAATTGCTTTGTTAGTGGAGGGAGACGTGAAGACGGAAGATATGCAGAAAGATAGTAATCCTGGCTCCCAAGGAGGGGCTGGTGGACGGTTGCGACGCCGCAGAGGCTCGAATGAGGTAAGGGCGATTTCATGGATTGATGACTGTTTTAGCTGTGTGGTATGATGGGTGGGTGGGTGGGAGTAGCTGTGTTTGTTGCTAGAAGGAAGACTTTAATTTTCGAGTATAAAGATATTCTTTTCTTTGTGGGTGGTGTATTCTCAAAATATTCTCCCACAGTTCTAATAAAGGTATAGTGATATTTGCCCTGGTACTTAGGGAAAGGCTTTCCTGCTCTAAATTCACTGATGGCAATTAGACATTGGAGATCATTGTCATCTTTTACTTGCTATTATATTTGGAAAGAACAAGACTGGAGTTTTTTTTATCACGAATAGTCAAGGGAGAGTAAAATCTTAGTAGTCTTGTTAACTGATTAATCTCATATCAATAGACTAATGAGTCAAAAATGATGTTCCCATCAAATTATAGCCCACTAATGAATATTCTTCCACAATTTTGTGAAAGGTATAATGGGTTCCCTGCTCTAATTCACTGATGATTGGACTTTGGAGTACTTGCTAGAGCTTCTTATATTGTCTAGGGAAAGTAGAATATCAGTGATCTTATTAGCTGAGTAATCTGATATTCATAATGAGTCAAATATGATGCTCCCATCAACTTATAGCCCTCTATATTATTGCACTTGATTGTTATGTAGAGAGTTCTCAGTTTTACTTGGGTTATAAGTAATTCCATTTAGATAAGTTACCCCTGAAATGACAGGTTCCTGCTGAGGTTGTTAAAGCAAATGGTGATAATTTACTTGTCAATGATCGAAACAAGTACAAATCGATGTTGATCCGGGGATATTCATCGGTTTGGATGATTGGTGGTTTTGCCTTAATAATCTACATGGGTCACCTTTATATATGCGCCATGATTGTTGTTATCCAAATCTTCATGGCAAAAGAGTTGTTCAATCTACTTCGGAGAGCACATGAAGACAGACAGCTCCCTGGATTCAGGCTATTGAATTGGTGAGTAGAACCCGATATACGTTAGCTGGCTATTAATATCGTGAGCTTGTTGACGTATTTTGTATAATATTAAAATGTTTAGTAATTAGTTCTTTTGATATTCATGTGGCAGACTATACTAAATAATCTAGGGTCACTTTATATATTTTGCATTTCAAGCATTTGACCGTTTTGAAGATATATTATGCTGGCATTACCCTGTGTGGTCTTCATCTAGGGTTATTATTGGGTCAGTCCAAAATGTACGAGTATCAAAACTCATTGCATATTTTAAATTTCTTATTTATCTATCCTGATTACAGTTATTGGATGCCTGAGGCATTTTTAGGTGCTTATGATAGTTCAAAGTTAACAAAATACTCGCAATATTGTTGAACTCGCTTATGCATATATTGATAAATGTAAGAACTGAGTGTTCCTAAATTTAGATTAGGAAGGTTGCCTAAAGTTATTTTAGGAATATTATCAGTATATTTATTACTTTACTTTTCTAGTGGTTTATGAATTTTAGAGTTGGAAGTTTTCCTAGTTCCCTATCATGTTTCCCCTAGTTTACTATTCAGGCCCCTCACTATTGTGATTTCATACAATTCAATGTACATATGAGAGCATTTATTCCCTTAACTTGTAGACAATTCAATACATGTATGAGGGCCCATGTACCTCTAGGCTCTAATTAGTATACAATTAATCTTTGTAGTTTATTAGTATAAATGCAAAATGCCCCTTGTTACATCGCTAATCTTATGCACGTGGGTGGTGGCTGTTTGCTATCCACAAGATCACTATCTCATAATTTTGACAACAATTTCAACAATATATAAATTAAGGTCTTGCAAAATCAATTAAATCCAGTCTCATAGTGACTAATAATACAGAGTAATACATTTTTTAATTTCCTTAGTCTGGCGGTTTGCTTCACAAATTGCTAACTAAATGCACTCCTTTAGCGTTTCCCTCTAGAGTTCCTTGTGGAACGTTGAAGGTGGAAAAGAAAAGTTAAGCCATAGAAAATTATTTGTATGGATTCTAGAGAGCTGAAAAATGGAAAATCAAGAAAATAAAACGTAAGGGAGTTAAGAGAATTATTCTAATGACATTGAGGAAAAAGGAGTATGTTTCCAATGATTTTTTTTTTCTTTTATTATTCTAATGAGTCATGATTGATGTAATAAGAGAAAAGCCGACTGTGAGAGTAGAATTAATTATTTCACTTCTCATCCCTAAGTTTTTTCTTTAGGGATCTACCTGCTAACCACATTATTTGAGATCTACCTGCTTTTTTCAAAGAAGATTAAAACAGTTTTGGATCAGTGATCATGGCATTATCAACGCCTGTTATAATGTCATTATGCTGTTTGATCATTCCCTTGGTACTTTCAGGCACTTTTTCTTCACAGCAATGCTATTTGTTTATGGCCGCATCCTCAGCCAAAGGCTCGTCAATACTGTTACTACAGACAAATTCTTATATAAACTTGTTGGGAGATTTATCAAGTACCACATGGTCACCTGTTATTTCTTGTATATAGCAGGTTAGTCCTAGCTTTTTATGTTGTATTCTTCAGGCAGTGGTTGCTACGAATTTGAACTCTAAGGAGTTCCTCATAAAGTCATAATATTAATTGCTGCCTAGGGAATATAAAATGTTTAAAAATTGTTGTTATATGGTCACCTTTTATTGCTGTTATAAATGTACTTGTAATCATTGCGGTGTAATATTATTTTTGGTCCCAAGTTTAAATTATGTTTCAATTTGGTAAAAATGTTTTAAACCTTAGGTTAATTTTTGATCCATTTTTTCAGCAAAATCAAGCACCACTATGCATTACACATGGCATGAATAAGGGTAGTTTTGGCATGTCATAAATCTATTTTTACAAAATTGCCCTTATTTATTCCAAATATTTGCCTGATCTTGCCACAAAAATTGACCCGGGATCTAATTGAAATCAATGCATAAACTCCGAATGAAAATGAAACTATTATTTTGTAGAAAGTTGGAACTTTAACTTCTTGGAGTAAAACTGAAATTTACTCAATGTGACCTCATCGTTTGAGAGTTCTCTAACACTTCTATTTGGTACTCTATTGATTGATTTGATACTGAAGTTTCCCATTCTTACTGGAAACAGGTTTCATGTGGTTCATTCTTACTTTGAAGAAGAAGATGTACAAATATCAGTTTGGCCAGTATGCATGGACCCATATGATTCTAATTGTGGTGTTCACACAGTCCTCATTCACAGTGGCCAACATTTTCGAAGGAATCTTCTGGTGACACTTTCAAGAACTACTTCCACTATATTGTGCACTATTTTAAAAACATTCCTCTTCCTTCCTCTTATATGCATATCAACACGTTTTAGGAATTAGTTGAACTTTATTAAAAAATATCATATTTTAAAACTATACTATATGGCCAAGTTTGATGCCTTGTCAAAGATGGATGTTTTTTTTAATACCTCAAAGTGGTTTGTATACAATGCACTACAATTAACTAACCAATGAATATCTCCAATACAATCAATGAATATTCCTAGTACAATTATCAGGAACCAAATAGAGCATCTCAAACAAATGAGGAATAATTACGCTTATAAAGGAGTGACTAAAATATGCCTCAACAAGATTGCTTTTGGTGAGGTTAAAATCCCTGACCATTTGGCCAAGGGCCCTGGCCTCAAGGCCTTTGCCAACTGGGCAAGGGTAAGCTCTTTTACTATTATTCATTTTTAGGAGTTGTTCTTTCTGTAGCTTTACTCAAAGTTTTTAAATAAATTGTTTTGCCTTTTCCCCTTCTCTTCTTGATCTTAGTTTATAGAAATTATCTTCAAATGCAAGTGCTTAAGGGAAGTTGTTATCATTAATTGCAATAAATATGTCATCATATATTGGAAATGGATAAAGAACCTAGAACTTGGTACATTATGATGCAGGTTCCTTCTACCAGCTTCACTCATTGTCATCAATGATATTGCTGCATACTTAGTTGGCTTTTTCTTTGGAAGAACTCCTTTGATCAAGTTGTCCCCAAAGAAAACATGGGAAGGTTTCATTGGAGCATCTGTTTTGACTATGTTCTCTGCATTTTTGGTATGCTGTTTTTCCTTTCATACAACTATAGCGTGTTGTTTTTTTAATTGTTAATTTTTAATAGTTGAGTAGTTTTGGTTATGGATTTTATTTTGATGATTTTAGTTAGTCTTACTCTACTTGTCTCTGCAGCTTGCAAATTTTTTTGGTCATTTTCAATGGCTGACGTGCCCAAGGAAGGTGATATGATCTTTCTGGTTCATCGATATATATATATTATTATTATTATTATTATTATTATTATTGAGTCACAACATCACTTTTATGTTATTTAGAAATTGAACTCCACATCTGTCTTCACTGATAACACAGGATTTATCAACTGGTTGGCTTCAGTGTGATCCTGGTCCTTTGTTTAAACCTGAACATTTCACTATACCAGAGTGGATTCCTCAATGGGTAAATCCTTGTTTGTCAAGTTTGAGTACATGTGCAGTTATGCTCTCTTTTTCTTATAGAAATAAAATTAAAAATAATTTTTAACACTCTTGAATCCTTGATAATTTTCTCTCAAAATTTTGCAGTTTCCTAAGAGAGAGGTTGAAATATTGCCAGTACAGTGGCATGCATTATGTCTTGGCCTATTTGCATCAATCATAGCTCCTTTTGGGGGCTTCTTTGCAAGTGGTTTTAAAAGGGCCTTCAAAGTCAAGGTTCACCATCGTGCTAATTGTTATTTCTTAGTTTGTTGATGCCCTTGTTATGCTATTCATTTTTCTCTTTGAACTTATTTCTTTTGCAAATCACTCTTTTTTTGGCAGGACTTTGGTGATAGTATTCCTGGGCACGGTGGCATCACCGATAGGATGGATTGCCAGGTGAATAGACAATATAGTGATTACATAGTTTGCTCAGATGTCTTTTTGTGCCATGTGCATTACTTAGCATTTTCTTGGCCAATTGACCTGCAAAGTATCTAAAGTTGCCTTGTTAATTAATTTCTAGAGAGAGAGAGGGAGTCAGTGTGATTGCCTTATTCTTCAATGGTTTTAATAGGAAGAAAACTAGTAAGTATTCTGTGAAGTCCATACAAAAGTAGAAACTACGATCTGTGCTGCTTCCTGCTGACTACTAAGAAAAACGCAAATGTCTGAATTTCCTTACAGTTCTTTAGATACATATGATCTAGATGAATGCTCGGTTGTGGTTCCTAATACAAGTAATTATAGACTGCATCTTAGGCTCTCTTTGATTCGATGCTTCAAATTCTCACCCATTGTTAGATTTCTGGACTGACCATTTTCTGAACATTTCTTGCTGACGGTACTCCAGATGGTGATGGCTGTTTTTGCATACATATATCATCAGTCTTTCGTGGTGCCTCAGAACCTATCAATCGAGATGATCTTGGACCAGGTATAGTATTCACGACATTTATATTCGTGTACCAATACAAAAAGTTACATTGCCACACCTCGGAATTTGGATTATACCTTTCGTTTTCTCTGTCGCCTCATCACAGATATTAATGAACCTTCCATTCGAGGACCAACTAGCGCTGTTCACAAAGCTTGGGCAGATCATCCAGGAGAGGCGGTTTGCAGAATCTTGAGTATGCTAACGGAACGCACTTGTATTAATGATTTGACGTAGTTTATTTACACACAGTGATTGTATATCTTAGTATTGGTTTGCAAGGGCTGTTTCTAAACCTTAATAGTTAGTGCTTTTTTTAGCTGCCTAAATCCTTATCGTGCAGATTGTATAGTGCTTGATAATGATATCCCGATTGACTTTTGTGTTAGGTTGCTTTGACAGGACAGTAAAACCCTTCAACTGTCATCACATTGCTCCAAATAAGCTTAATGAATCCAACTCTTCTCTAGTTGCTTTGTTCGAAAACGTGAAACAGAGAATAGTGATTGTAAAATTGGTGAAAACATATGCAAACATAGTTAGCAAACATAGTTATTTGAATGTGCGTTCTCTAGATTGTTCACAATTAATTGATTCAAATAGAAAAGGTTAACAAACAGTTTTTACATTTCTCTGAGCGCTCTCATATTCCAACTTGCACATATAGTTGTGGGATGAATCACTGTGACTCAATTGCATATTAAGTGATATGATTAATGTCTAGTGCACACGAGGAATTTATCATATTGAGTGTAGTTGAGGTCGGGACTGAGCATATAAGGGTACGAACAAGTGCTTCATAGACCTCGGAGAGAAATAATCCTCAAGTTAGGTCGGTTAGGTGATAGATCCGGTTAAATCAGGTTGGTAAATGTTCTTCACCTTAAGGTAATTTGTATCCGACTGATCCTTAGAACAAGATGGTCCGTAAATTGGGGTATATTTCCTATCAATAATAATTATTAACGTGAGCGCCTACAACCTATCACTCATGAAGAATTGAGGGGCAAACATGTGATATCTCTAATTCTGTGGGTTGCTTACATCCCATTAAAGTTCAGCAAATACAAATCAAAGTTACCGTCACCGTTAGTCTTCACAATTCATGAAATATTTTCATTTATCCATTTAGCAATATTGTATTTTTGGCATCCACAAAAACAACAAAAAAAAAAAAAGAAGAAAAACCATTTTTCATCAATCCCACCCCTCGATCCGTGTCACGAAGCAACAGACATCTGCATCCGTCGATTACTCCTCTCAATCCAACGCCTCAAGTTCAAACCTTTTACACATCATCTCTCGATCCGTGCCACTCTCCTTTCAACCTATCACATCGCTTTCTTATCTTCTCTCTCCTCCTATAAATTCACTTCATCTCCTCATCTTCTCCACCGCTTCAATCACGATCCCTGTCAAAATCCAGTGTTTTTTTCTAGCAAATCTTATCTATATCTTCTGCTCTCATGGCGTCCGCCACCGCCGGAAAAGCCGCCGCCGCTAAGCCTAAGAAAGCCGCCGCTACTAAGAAGCCTCGAGCTCATCCTCCTTACGTTGAGGTACGTATACTAATTCTGTCTTCTCTTTTTCTTTATTTTCAAATATATATGTCTATTAGGTTTGTGAGATCTGATTAGGGTTTTTTGAATTCCAGATGATTTCGGAGGCGATTGCGGCGTTGAAGGAGAGGACCGGTTCAAGTCAAGTGGCGATTGCGAAGTTTATCGAGGAGAAACAGAAGGAATTGCCGCCAAACTTCAGGAAGCTCTTGCTGGTTCAGCTAAAGAAGCTCGTGGCGTCGGGGAAGCTTACGAAGGTGAAGAACTCGTTCAAGCTCGCCGGAACTGCCAAGACTGCCGTCGCCGCCGTCGCCGCCGTCGCCAAGCCCAAGGCCGCGGCGGAGCCAAAGAAGAAAACCGCTGCCGCCGCCAAGCCGAAAGCTGCGGCTGCAAAGAAGGTGCTTGTGGAAAAGCCTAAGAAGAAGGTTTCAACTCCGTCTAAAGCTAAAAAGACGGCGGCGGTCAAAGCCAAGCCTGCCAAGAGAACTCCGGTGAAGAAGGTGGCTCTGTCTAAAGTAAAGTCGCCGGTGAAGAAGCCCAAGAGTATCAAGTCGCCGGCGAAGAAGGCGAGGAAATGAAGCAATGAAATTGGCGAAAAAAGCCTTTAGCTTTAGGCTCTGATAACATAGTTTGTTTTTGGGTTTGTAAATTATCTAATGTTTGAGATGGTGACTATATAGTTTCAGTGTAATCCCTTTTCTTCTTCTTCTTCCTTTTCGGCCATTGATATTCATAGGTGTTGCTTTCCTGTAGTTTGGTTTGTTCTATGTAATATAAAGCTTGAAAGGTTTGAAGACATTCTTGAAATGAAGCTATTTAGCAACTATGAACATTATCCAAAATCACATCAACATTACAAATACATTACAGGAAAGTTATAATTACAGAAATATATATTTTCAAATGCACAATTAGGCATTACAAGACAAGAAGTAGTTTGTAGTTTTTATTTGATTTCAATCCTATATATGTGTATTCATATATATGTTTGTATGTGTATATTGCAGACTGTTGTCACCTTTGGGACATTAACAAACCAGATGTTTGATTATTACAAACCAATAGGGAAATGGAAATGCAAAAAAAATCCGATCTTTGGCCTTTTTATGGCAAATCTCAAGTAATTTTGGAGCAGAAGTTCTTTAGTGCAGGATTTCAGAAGCCTAACTTCATCCTCTGTTCAACTTTCAATCTCAGTTCATCCTCTGATGGAACCTGCCCTCCACTTTCTGAGGTTTTGCACCACCAAGCCATGAGCTCATCCTGCAAATGGAGTCTCTATCATTCTATGGATTCAGTGTGACAAAATGAGCTTAATTCAAGGCGAATATGCAGCCAGGCATGTATATATTAGCAGGTGCTCGCCTTTCCTAGTTCAATTTCCCAAGGCTTGAAACACGTGTAATTGGGGGCAACCGTAGTCAAGTTAGTTAGACTGTTGACTTGCTAACCACAAGATTACATGTTCGATTATGGGGGCGGCCTATTAGCTTTCTTAGTTTGAGCCAGTCAACTATAAGAAACCTAGTTAAGGTTACAAATTTAACTCTCTATCGGAAGCGACCTATTGGTCTTCTTAGTTTGAGCTGGTCAACTATGTGAAATCTAGACTCATTTAACTCTTCGTGGTCCTTTGTCAGCTAAGATCACAAGTGTTGCCAGAACAACAAATCATTATTAGGACACGCTAAACCTGATACTAAATATTGTTACTCTATTTTCAAAACGATTAATTCTCTTGGAATAAGTTACATAAAGCGTAGTAGGAAGTAACAGTTCAAATAGGGATGAAGCATATCTACCTCCAAGAAGTCGTGGTTGGAGACGTACTGACTTCCAACGGAGCATGTGATGCCACAAATACTAACTGAGATGCACTTCTTAGCGTCTTTCGCTGAATATTCTTGTTGGGACCCTGCAGATTCCCAAAAGGATAAAGAAAATGTATAATGGCATGGAAGAGTAGTTTTACAAAATGAAGACTAGTACAAAATATTGTGTGATTTTTTTTTATTTTTTTTTAGAAAATAATTTTCAGCGTTTACTTGTGTAAAAAATGCACAAGATACTTGTCAAGGTAACAACATACCAGCTATGCGAGCAATGTAGTAGCCGGTTCCTCCTAGTGCACCTTCCCACTTGCCCAGTCTCAAGCGCAAGAAAAATCCATCTAAATGCGACAGTGGAGCATTTGAATCCAGCCATCTGAGAAAAAACACAAACACGGAATATAGAGAACTAGCAATCAGTTCCCGAGGTAAAATTAACTACGTGCAAGCAGTATAATGTAAGATATGGTATGCATAAGGACTGTGGTAGTAATGAAAACAATAGCGTTCCTTGTATGCTTACTTGAGGATATCCCCACGGGACAAACGAAGCCTCCTTATAGCATCAAAAGCTCCTTTCGGGACACTTGCAGTCTCTTTGCTACCAAAAGTGGACAAAGGTAAAACACCGGTCCCTTTCACCACATTCTCTCCTGGATTTGAAGCTACGTTTTCAGGAACATCACTCGATCTCGCTTTTCTTTCAACAGAGACTGATTCAGGAGTTTGTGCTAGGTTATTAGTGTCGGTGACAATGCCAGATTTCTCTTTGCAGCAACCGATGTGATTGACAATAATATTGTAAGTCCCTTCCTCCTTTGCCAGAAAGGCATCACCTGAACAGAGCTGCAAATTATTAGTACTGTTATGATTAACACGAGAATTGCCATGTCCTCGCCAGTATTGCTTGCCTGAAGATACGATTGGACATGTGGTAGCCCAATGATCAAGTTGTAAGCATCTACTGAACAAGGAGCGAGAATTTTCAGTCCAATCATATGAACCGATATTTCTTAGAAGATCCTCCCGCTTACTTTCGGTTGCCTCTGAACAGTTACAGAAACCATCCCCGCTTTTGCCACAGAATAAACAAATTGCTTTTGTGCAAGTCGCTTCGTTTCTTGCATCGGGAGGTATGTTGTGTTTAAAGGCCTCCAATCTCCTAGCGAACAAACAAGTCATAGCCTCTGAGCTCTTAAACTTTGGGAAGGGTATAGTAGGGTTTAATTTATGTATCGACTTCTCATAGTTGTCGAAGCCAACGGAAGCATCATCATTTAGAGCATAAGATGGCATATCCTTGAGTATATCATTGCCTGGCTCGTCAGGGAAAGACACCTTTTGTTCAGAATCTTTATGATAAATGAGAATTTCCGAAGTTATCTGAGCATTAGGATTGGACTTTGCACCGTTAGTTGTTTCATCTCGGTTATCTCTGCAGTCGGCTAAATTCAAGGCAGTGATAGGGTCTCGAGAAGAAAAGCGAGTAATCCAAATGCTTTGAAGAGAACCTCTATCAGACATGTTTTTGAGTGTTTTGTTTTCGGAAAGGTGACTCGGACTGCTGCTCTCTCGATTACCGGTTCTAAGCATACACATAGAACAAGAACAGCACCCTCCCGTTTTTGCTTTGCTACATTCCAAACTGCCCGAAGCTTTGTTTTCTGCCGAAGTGGATTTACAAGCCTCCCATGCCAATGCAACATTCTGAGACGTTATTGGGGATTTAGTTGAAACCCCCTCCACGTTTGCTGATGCAGATGTGTTGATTTTATCATTCGACACGAAAATCTGTTCATCCGATCCATCATTTTCCCAAGGGCACTGTGTTGGTGAAACTTCAATAACCATCTTGTCATCCACGAGAACATCTTTAGATTCTCCAGCAGAAACATCGTCTTTTGATATTCTTATTTCTGGTATTGCAAAGGTGCTCCATATATTGTGATTACCCTCGTGCCCGAGATTAGAATGAGCAACGGCAAGAGCAAGCGGAGGAACTTCTTCTTGGCAGGGTTTTGATAAACCGTTCACCATATTTGAGATCCAAGTAAGAAACGAGCTGCCGTGCCCAATGGTGGATGTTGGAGCAACACTTCTTTGCATTTGCGTTTTGACTCTTTTGCTCCCCGAATATAATGGCTGTTCATAGATTTCTAGATTCTTGCTTTCGGGAAACATCTTGGCACTGTTGCAGCTTTCCACACTCTCGTGGCTGCCTTCCTCGCTACTCGACATTTTGCCGTTGGAATCATCACTATCAGACAAAGCTTTCCCTTTACCTTTCCTTTTACGACCAGAAATCTTGATGTGCCTTGGAGAAGCTTCAATTGGTACAGAATCGTTCCTCAATAGTGTTGCTTCGTTCTGCACACTCACTTCTTTTATAATCGAGCTCTCCATATTTTCACCTGCAGCAAACGCATGTTTGAATAAGACGCAGTTTCTGAAAGCAGGAAGTTCTCTCAATATCATATCCTCTCGTTTATCGATTAAAAAATTGATGTATGCAGTTAATTTATAGGAAAAACTGTGTTCAGACCCTCGGACAGTGACTGCTGGTTTCCCTCGTCACCCAAAAAAAAAGTGTGTCCTAAGCGTGCAGACCTAATTTTCACGCATAGATACACAGCATGCAGACATTTGAAAAATACTCTCGGCATAACATAAATTGAGCAATAGTACATACCGGCACAATTTTCACCACGTTCACCCTCTCCTATCGTCTGAATTTTCTGAAGAACGGAGAGATCCTTCTCTTCATTCTCCCGTTGAGATTCCTTATTTTGATTGGTATCATCAACATTACCATCTATCTCTGCGGGATTTATGTTCTCCATTCCATTGACGCTCCCTGCCAAAATAAAGTTGCAATTTAGTAACCAAACTAAAAGAAAAGCGGTGAATATAGAAAAAATTGAGATATCTGTCAGCCAATAATCATAACTCAAAATATCTAAGACGAAAACATTGCTTGTTTTGTTTCTTTTGAGAAGATTTACGCAACTTAGTTGTCGGAGCAAATTCCATAGCTACACGCGGGAGGTTACTTGAGTCACTAGCAAATTACCTTCACCGATATCGTTTTGATCATTAATACCATTGAAACTGATAATTTCTGGTGGTGTAGAAACCTCGTTGCTCGGTGCCACATTCCATAGAAGAATGGGTTTTTTCTTAGCTGAGCTGTTATCAGCGCGTTTCAGACTCAAACCTTTTCGAGGAGTCCATACTAATTCAGATAATGGATCAGGTGCTGCAAATATGTGCAATCCTGAGCCTGCATTTACACCTGCACCTGAATCATCGTTCAGTTTCGTCTTAACAGTGCGATCGGAAAATCCCATAGCAAGCGCTATATCCACGTTGTTGTTGTTAACACTCATCATCAGCAACGCACAACTATTGGCAAGGTCGCAATGAAGCCTGAAAGTATAAGTTGAAAAGAAATTAGCCATTGTCATAGGCCAAAATCAAACAATCCCGGTAAATAAGTGGCTTTACAAGGAGACTCTCGAAACATTATGGTTCTCGGAGTGGTAGTCCTTGTGTTCAAGCCGATTTCAAAAAATAGCAACTTGAAAATGCAACTTTTGTTAACAAAAGGTGTCTGTGAGATCTCATTAAATCTCGTTGGAGTTGCATTTTCTTATTGCGTCCTTCGAGTCGCATTAAATCTCTTTAAAACTTTCTTGTTCAATCAGTTCGTGTCTTTTTAATGCAAAAAAAGAGTCAATCCTATCGAAGATCATATCGTATTTCCACATTGAATTCAAGCCTTTGTTCACGTTTTTTTATCTACTGCCAGTTTTAAATATCCTATTAGCCTCCAAAATTATCCACCCAAAAAAAAAAGCAAAGAAACATCACGACAAGGATTCTAGAACTTACAGACAACGGAATAGCCTATCCTTCAAAGCCTTAGCCTTTCAGAACCGATGTTTCATCTCTACAAAAGGTACTCTAGATGATCGTCAAATTTTTTCCTGTTCATACATCTGTACAAAACTTATTAGAATATATCTAGGTAATTCGAAACTGCTAACTTTCTCTCAAGAACTCATAGGAAAGGAATAATTGCTAATTCACACAGTTTAAATACGCAAAGATTTCACATAAATTGTATCCGAAAAGCAGCAAGCCCGTAAATGGAAAGCAATACGGAGCATCAGGAATCAATTTTGTAAATCACGCAGGATAATCTACAGAGCACAGCCATATATAATCTAGTCGAAACCAACAACCATCATGGAATCTAGTCGAAACCAACAACCATCATGGAATCTAGTCAAAACCAAGAACTATCATGGTTACATTCACCGCTTTAACACACACACACACACACAAGTGAAGGTAAATAAACATTGCCATAGCTAGTTAAGCTTTCTTATTTTAGCAGATCAACCTTTTCATATATCACGGCTACGAGCAAATTATGGCGACTTTGGAGAAACAAACAGCTCAACAAAAACCTGATCAACCTTATTCATGAATTTCTGATACTTAACCCTTTCCCATGAATGATTTCAGTCCAAGTATTAGCATAATTTCTTCCTCAGACAGATTAGATTTGGAGGATCATATTTAGAAACAGTCTGTCATGTCAATTGAATCTATAAGCAAACATATACAGATAATCAGATATAGATATAGATATAGTGCTCTCTACTCTCCATACCAGGAAAACATAATCTATTGATAGCAAATAACAATTCTCAGTACAGATCAACCTGCAATTAATCAGCCTCAAAGGGATATTTTTGCAGCAAGAACCCAAATTTCACAACTATATCATGGCAAGAAAAGATTGAATCTTGAATCAAGTTTCAAACCCAGAATTCACACAAACAACACAAATAAAAAAGAGATGCAAAACAGAAAAGAAAAAAAGGGTGCCCTTTTGCTTCCTGAAATCAAGCTTTATTTCAAATTTTTAGTACCCTAAGCACAAAAGATCAGCTCTGGTCAGCCAAACAGAAATCATAACCAGGAAGAACAAGATTGCCCAATGAAGGAAACAAGAAATTAAGAGAGACCCACTCACCCACATACCTTTTGAGCCTCAAACCCCATTACAGAAACCCAGGGAAAATGCACCCAATCAGAAACACAAAATGGAAAGGCAATAAATTGTTGGGAAAACAGAGATGGGGAAGGAGGTCTGTGTATACATGAAAGCATTAATACAGAGAGGAGATGAGCAGTGGCGGCCAGGCTGCCACGTGGACTGTTGCATGCCAGTGACCTCTCATAGAAGAAGACCTGCACTCTGCTATCTATCTATCTATTTCCTGTATCCATCACTGTCAAACCCACTCCCATAACTGCATGAGTTGTGATCCAAGTGGCCAAGCTGGGTTTCTGAGGAAAAAGATAAAAGGATAAATAGCTTATAGGGAAACCATCCATTCCCTTCTAGATTGGGAATCTAAGCAATTCCCTATCACTTTACATTCTCCTCTGATCAGGGAGAAATAATTAGATATCATACCTCAATTTTGTTTGTAATCATGTAAATTTTGTGTTTTTATCCATAGAATCAGTCAATTTAATGAATTTATACTCCTATCAATCAACAAAAGATTGACACGATCTAACTTTTTTTCAATTTTAATTTTTTTTTTTTCAAAAAATTATTGGGAAAGCTCACGACCATGATGTCTCTTTGTTTGAGTTGGTCAGCTATGACTAATTGTTATCTTTTGACGATTAGGGTTATAAATGGACTTCACTTATAGCGCACTCTCGAATTTCGGCGTGATGAATTTTTTTTGAAAGTTAAATTATAATTAAAAAAATACATAAATAATTGTATCGAGTAGGTAAATACATACATAATATCAATGGCGATGAACACATTAAAATTTCTTATGTTGGACATTATTGGTGATGTGTATGATTAGTTGATTACTAGATTGTAAGAATGCTATGAAGACCAGAGTTATAGTATTTTTTGAGTGACGAGAAAAATGTACCATTATTTCTGATATAATTATATTTTGATATAAAATAACACAGTGTCAATCGACATTATAGAGTTTGCGGGTAATAATAGAGTAAAATAAGTGGTGTGGCGTGGGGGCAAGGAGGGATAAAGTCATGAATGACAACTTTGCAATGGGGTCCTCATGATTCTTTCTCTGAACTGCCTGGAAGTGCAGAGTGGATAGATTTGGGATTTGGCGTTGCTGTAAGAAAATTCTCCGGCTAGGGTCTTCTATGGTCCTACCAATTTTCATTTTTTATTTTTATTTTTTGACGACGAGAGAAACCGATATACATTAATATAATATTTAATGTATATATCAGATAAATAGTATTCTTGTAATAGTTTACAAATTATATAATAGAGAAAAATTACATTAGAAAGACCTTTGCGAATTGCAATAGTCTCAATTGAGAAGGTATTGACAATAATCAAACGCAATTCAACGGTCTGGGATATTTAGCAAATTAACAACTATTGCAATTGTAATACTAGGGTTCAATGTAAAAGAATTTTGAGTCAGACTTTCTTCTAAGTTAAAATCGTATAAAAAAAAAAAGAAAAAGAACCAAATCAATAAATGACCATTCGAGCATTTTAATTAATTGATTCTATCGTGAATTTTTTTTGAAACCCGATTCTATGTGAATTAATAAAGAATTAATGTAGTAATAAAATACAAAAAATAATTTTAAATAATACTTAAATCTTTAAAATATATATAAAAAAAAAAATTAAAGAATTAGTTTCACCATCGCCAACAAGGCACCAATCAAATAGTACATAATAAAAAAATATTTTTTGTTAGATTTGCTGGAATCTTGGAGTCAAAAGTGAGAATGAAAAACACATGTTTGTATCAAACTAATTAGGAAATGATTAATGGGGGAATAAAATAATGTTAAAATTTGTTACATTCCCCTTATGTATAATTAATTAATTCAGGTCTCTTTTTACTAAAATAGCTATATATATATATATATATATATATATATATATATATATATATATATATATATATATATATATATATATATTTTGTTTTGTTTTGTTTAATCATAAATTTTTTCAATTAATCAACTAGGACTATACTTCAAGATTAATAATATTTGTGTCGGATAGAACTTATAAATTATAACAAAAAAAATTAAATTAATATATAAAGAATCTTACAATTTATATTATTGATGTAAGTGTGAGACTCTATAAGATATTTTAAGATAAATTTTTTTTATATATGTAATAAACAAATTAAATAAACTATAGCTTACAATTGTAAACTATAAGTTTTAAAAATGATAAAAAATAATATGTGTTTGTATCTGGCCAACACGACCCATTTTTGGCTTGGCCCATGTGATCTATGGAATTGTTTCCATTTCGATCCATGTGGACCTAACCACATTGTTATTAGTGTTATCCTCACAACACGCTTTAAGCACAAGAATCACATTTGTAATCGGCAATACTCTATATTCATTAAGAGACTAACTAATATAAGAACTTGGGTAATATGCATCTTTTGATCTTGATTCGCAATAATTTGATGCTCCCGATAGAATTATTAAACTCTTGTTTTCTGATTGTTTTAGGTTAAACTTATTTGATATTATTTCATTTTTTGCTCCTTCCTCCCACATATAAAAAAAATCTTATAATTTATATAATTTCATTGACTAATACTATATTTATTTTAAGTCAAACACACTCAATCATTTATACTTGTTTATCAAAATCTCTCACTTGGTCCACCACCTCCATCGGATATCATATGTATTCCACCTAATGTTATCTGCCTAATGTCATTGCCCCACACGTCATGTCTTACTATACACTTCATTTTAATCATTATTTATATGCAATTAATCATCTTTATTTGATTTCATATTTGCCATTTTTTTTTATTTGCAGCAAAGTAATCAATCATTATTTATTTAAGAGTGTACACAGAAAACTGACTATGTTAATTACAATGTAATATATCGGTTTCACTGAGGCTTAAATCCATGACATCTTATTTGGGAGAGCCTAACAAGGTCATTGACATATTTTATATTTATTTACATTGGAACATTGAAAAAAAAAAACAGAGCAAAAATCTCATTTATTTAAGATTCATGTTGATCAATAGCACTGTCTTTTATATTAGATATAACTATATATGTACTCAAAAAAAAAAAAAAAGATATAACTATATATGTTGTTTAGATTATTCTTTTTTCAAACTCCAAACTTAAAGGCCCCCTTACCGCTTTTGTCTTGGAGGCTGGTAATGAATGGAAATCATCAGATATGTCTCAACATGTCGATACACTCCCGAGTACTTGTATACTAGTGCTCACAACAAGGTCAAATTTATACTTCCATTAAATTTTGTCATTGGTAAACTAATATATAAATCTTGCACCTTGCGACTGCTAAAAACAAAACTTATGAACTTATATTTTACATTAACATTTGTTTCTATAATATCTTATACAATTAGATATATATACCACATATATTTACATAAAATACAAAAAATACCAATATCAATCAACTTCGTAATAATTTTCATATCTTATCTTTGGTCCTCATTCTACAACAAAGTTGGCAGGCTAGCTAGTAGCTAGAACATCAATGTGGGTAATTAAGACAGGTATATAGTATGGGGGAACATGTGATTATGTGAACATATCCAATCAATATGAATTGACTTTTAGCTGAAAACACCTCAAATCAATATAGAAATTAAAGCCAAATAAAGCGAAACTTACCCCTGAGAAAAATTTATAACTAGAAGACACAATTACTAATTTGTTTAAGATACAAAATTTATACTATTAAAATATAAAATTTTATAATACAAGACACAAAAAATTAACAATATAAGACATATACACATACACCTGAATTCACAATGCACTGTGAACATTGATCCATGGAATAAGGATTGCAAACTCAGGATACTTGTGGCCGGTAAGGGTTTGAAGTTCAGCTTCTCAAATCTCAATCATTGGACCATTCCTAGGGCCAAAAACAGCTTGTCAACGGTAGCATTAAATCGGTGTAGTTGTCGAAGATGGCAACCTTTTTATTTTGTCATTTTTAATATGATTTATTGGTTTTATTTGCATTTTCTCCAACTTTTCTTGGTGACTCTATTCAATTTTTTTTTTCTTTTTTAGTTTCTATATCTTATCCAATCACTGTTTTAAGCAAAGACTTCTTATACTGTCCCCAGGTTAAGCTAGAGTACAAACCAATTTCTAGTGTAAAAACTCTTGCTAGATGATGAACTCATCACTGGTCACACCATATTGTATAGTAGTTTCCATTGCAATTTAACAATCCATTTAGTTTAAAGGGTGTTATGAAGAAGCATTGGATGATCATACATCCAGTTGTGTTAAGATTGACGCCGTCTGTGGGGATCAAACCCACGGCCACGTGGTTAAAAGCCACGCGCTCTACCACTGAGCTAAGACGGCTTGTTTAATTAATTATGAGAATGACGATTAGATTATGATTACGATCACAATAATGGGTTTCGCGGTCAAGCATGGTTGGGAGCGAGTGAAGAAATGCAAGGTGAGATGCATTTATCCAACTCGGGTAACTGGGTCGGCAAATGGTCCAAATTTGATTGGCTCAAACCGGTATTGCTCGGATAGAACCTGCCATATTCGTATAAAATGGATGATAGAATCTTGAAATCCAAGTGTAAAATTTTCAATCCAAGCTTCAAAATATGTAAATAACCCTAAATCTAGCCTAATCTACCCTAGATTGATGATAGAAAAACGAGAGTAAACAAGCTCATCCACTTAGGGTTTGAGTTCGGGACCAAAGTCAAAGAGAAATGAGAGAAATATGCAATTTATACTCAGGGAAACGTGTGCCACAAGGCCCATCATGAGATAACGAGCCTCGTGACACCAAAAAATCGTGGCTGTTGGGACTCGGCGTCATGTGGCTTGTTACCGCGTGGTGGTGATGTGCGTGAGACAGCAAGAGACAACTACTTGAAATGCACGCCATGATCCTTGTCACAACATGATGGGGTGCACGACAACCGAACTGACCATAATTTTCTTTTTCAAAGTTGTAGCCCATTGAGTTTTCTTTCCAATGGCGCAAAAATCACTTGATGTGGATAGTCCTAGGCCGAGATATGGTCCAAATACCGAATAGTGGTCAATCTATGCGAGAATATATATAATTTCAACTTTTTGCTCTATTTTGTTCCACTTTTGCCTTGGTTTGTCCAAGAGATAGATCAAGACCATTGAATACATTGCACCACTCTTAGCTTTTACTCCCTTGATAGTCTTTTAGTCATCTCCTTATATTCTTCCCGACTCACATTATATTGTAATTTTATCCTTAGCTTGTTGAAATTACTGTTGTCGGTCGGTAGAGAATGAAGTATCATTGGTCAAGATTTAATTTTAATTTCACATTGTACAAATTATGAGAGTAGGGTGTTAAATTCATGTATATTAAGTATTTAGGTTTTTTTTTGAGTGATAAGTATGTATTTATTATTAACATAAAAATAAAATAAAAATAATAATAATATTTTATTATTATTATTATTGTATTGGTTCCAGAAGAGGCATGCATGAAGGAAGAATCCAATAATGTCAAAATGGAATTTAATAGGTTCATGGTCCAGTGCAAAACCAATCCCTATTGTGCAGTTGTAATGACAACCACACGAAGCTTGAGTGACTATGGAATTTTGGTTTGAACATTTATTGCAGCAACCTTACCTCTTTTATATATATATATATATATCGTCAAGTTAGGTGTGTAATGTGAACTAGTAGCCCGTGAGAAAATGTTAACTAATCTTATTCTTATCTAAAGACCGAAAATTAAGAAAAAAAAATGCAGTAATGCATGTCTCCATAATTACGATGATGTACTTAAAAACACTTAATAGTGCACCCACGAATAACGAATAGTGCACCCACGAATAACGAATAGTGCACTCAAAATTTATAATAGTGCACTCACGTGTCTGCACTATTAGTTATCTATTGATACACTATCAATCATTTTCAATTGCACCGTCATAATTATAAAAATGTTACCTCAGTTTTTCTACCATCATAGTTATATATCCATCAACAGCGACAACACGAGAAACATCTACCCTGACATTTCCTATCCAAACTTTTTTTTGCTTTGTTTGGTTTCATCGAAAAGGTCTGGCATTATGTTTCATATAACTGATAATGTTACGAATTTGAATTTTTTTTTTTCTTTTTCATACCTTAACACGATAGGGCTTAACTTAGCTTATATTGTTTCGTCACTGTCGCAAATTATGTTTAATTTTATTTATGACAACGATGCATCACTTCATCATTGTGTCTCACCTGCAAAATGGTTCGTATTACACTATTTTGTCAAAGAATTTATGACTTTAACATGTGACTCCAAAAAATAAAAATTAAAAATTAAAACACCATATTTTAAAAAATTATTTATATAGGTTATATGTAATTACCTATCCATCATTTTGAATTTGGTCTTGTTATGTGAATTAGTGTATATAAGAATTTGTGGGTTTGTTAGTCAGTTGAAACATATCCCGCAAGTTACCTCATTCACCCTCTTCAAAACATGAGAAGTGAGTGACCCTTAAGTTTAGGGCTCAAACTTTATCTATCTATCATTTTCTCCTTTTCAAACTTGTATATACATATATGTATGTATTTACACATACTAAGTACTCTATTTTTTAATTTATTTTTTTAAATGAGAAAAACTCGTAATTACTAAGTGAGGTTGTACACAAAATAAATTACGTTTTTGTATAATAACTATCAAGTTACACAGGTTTTTTTATTCAATTTTGACCCACCTCGTTTTACATAACTGTACTCTTCCACTACCTCACGTTTGACATTAAATATGATTCACATCTATTCCTCCTTGACCTCGTTATGCATTAATTAACCAACCCCTTCCACCCACCTTGCTATATTTTCTAGAACTTTCATTTCTGATGCTATGATATAATTCAATTCGTCAATTAACTCAAAATAAATTGATAGCTTTACTTTGCAACTTGCAAGTAGCCGTAAAATGCAATGTTAGGTTAAATTTTAGCTTAGAAATGAGTTTTAGATTTTTAAAAATTTTAATTATTAATTAATTCGATTCAAAATTTTAATTAACGAAAAATTCACCAAAATATAATTTAATAATATTATATTATACCCCATTATATTTTGAACAAGCCCATTATTTGGCCCAATATTCTGTATCCCATTACGCTTTAATTGTTTCAACTTGTTCATTGTTTTAATTGTATGACTTTGAAGTGCTAAGTAATGCAATTACATGCCTTCTTGGAAATTGGTAATATGTCCAATGGAATTTATTTGTTATGTTTGGTCCAGTGCTATGACCAATATAGATTGATTTACTTGCTTGTGATCCGTCCAGCATCCACGAGAAGCTATCAAAAAAGAGCATTTTTTCACTACTTAAATTTCAAGAAAGGCCTTGTAGTCAAGCGGCATAGTTGTGGTCGTCCCAAGTGAGAGGTCACAGGTTCTTTTCTCATCCAGTGGGGTGTTGGCTCTTTGTACTTACTACATTGTAACAGAGTCAATAGTATTCAAAAAAAAATCAAGAAAGAGATATTGACCAAATACATTTATTTCAAAGGATATGATATAGCAATCCATTACAATCATAGAAGTCTAAGGATCGGAGGCATCCATAAGGCAATGATCCCTTTATTACATGATCGATATTCGATCTTAATTTATTTTTAGGTTTTAATTAATCAACACAATTCACCAATTCAATCTCAGCCTTTGTGATGTTCATAAACTCACCCTCACATTTAGGCACCAGAGTCACCACCACCGTATCCTCTCCCTCAATCCCCAAATTCTCAAGCACCTCCGTGATCGGCAATCTCCACGTCGTGGTCGTCGGCGCGTCGCCGCCTTCACCTTCGCCGTGGCCTTCGTGAACGTGCGGCAAGATGGCGAAGCTGCTGACGAACTCCGCCCTGTCCAGCTCGAACAGAATCACGTCCTCGTCCTCGTTCAGAAACACGTCGAATCTAATGTACTTTGTGTCGTCGTATTCAAGTCCCAGGTTTAGCAGCTCCTCCATGTCTTCCTTATCTGCTTCTGTCCTCACCGGCCTCGCCACGGAAAACGTTAGGATCTTGGTTAAGGTTGCCGGTAAGACGGTTTCGGTGGAGGGAGTTGCCTTGGCGCTTTTTATCAGCAGTTTCGTTCTTTTACGGGTCAGCTTGAAGCTCTTCCATGGCGTTGGCATATCCTGAAAGAATCAGTGCATGCATAGTAAACAAAGTTAAATTCTACGTAGCTGATCAGCTCAAACCAACAAGTAGGGAATTGTAAAGTTTAATTTGAGCAAATACTAATTTTGATTCTATTATTATTAGTAAAATGGCAATTTTAATTTACATGTTTAATTTCTATCAATTTTGATTCCACGACTATTGTTTTAGTACCAATTTTGGTCCAGCTATTACTGTTTTAGTGTAAATTCATCGCACTGATCACACATCCGCTTATAACGTGACAGAAATTTAAAAATTTTAAAGATATTTTCGTCCTTTTTCAACACAATATCTCAATTTGAGCATGAATAAATATATTTAAGCCCTAAGATGGATCACAATTCACATCTCTACTCCTCAAATTAAGATAAAATGAGGAGGAAAACTACGAATTTTGATCGATCTTAGAACTTAAATCCATTTATTCATGCTTAAATTGTGATATTAAGTTGAAAATGACGAAAATACCCTTAATAATTTTAGATTTTTGCACGTTTTAAACGCGGGTGGGTGACCGACGCAATGAATTTTGACACTGAAACAATAGTCGTGGATGAAAATTGGTACTCAAACAATAGTAGTAGACTAAAATTGGTAAAAATTAAACACGTAGACCAAAATTGTTACTGATTGTCGTCGGACCAAAATTGATATTTGCTCAGTTTAATTTGAGTTGAATCGAATACGGAGAAGAATATACCTGGAAAGTGTAGCCAAGATTTTCGTTGTCCAAACAATCTCCAATCTTGACTTTCACAAGATTCTTATTTTCATCATAGAACAAGAACTCCGAGTTCAGATAATCCGGGTCGGCGATATCCATACGTTTGCCGCCCAGAGTCTTCCAGATGGTCCACATCCGGTCCACATTGGAGTGGTGGCAATAGAAAACCGGGTCTTTAGCGGCGGAGTAGAAATTGCCCATGTCCTCATTATGAGACGTTCTTGGGTCACCGACCCACCGGTGAACAGAATTGTGCGGAACACTGACAATGGTCCCGTTGGCGAAACCGCCGGGGCCGTAGCCGTCGGCTCGCAAAGGGGCGCCGAAAAAGAGTAACGGGCAGGGCGCGTTAGTGACCATTTGGCGGTACATGATTGCCAGATTGTTGTTAACTATCTGCTTAGGTTCGGCGGCGAGATCTTGGCCGGCGTAAGCGAGGTCCATGAGGTAGCCGCCGCGGTGATCCGCGTTGCGGAACTCGTCGTAGAGCGGTGATGACTTGTCGTCGAAGATGTCCGGGAAATACATGCCCGGTGGGTTGTCCCAGTTCCAATATGGCAAGGCGAATGTTGGGTCGCCAATCAGGGACTGCAATATCCTCTCGAAGAAGTACAAGTACCTGCACAATTAATTAAGTTTAATTATTCATAACCATGATTTATGATAGACTAGCACCTAGCAAGTAGGCGGTCTTAGCTGCACTCTATGAAAATAAAAAATAGTGCATGTAAGTGAGTGTATTGTACACACACACACACACATATATATATATATATATGTTACTTCTCTTATTTATATGAATATATAAATTTAAATATATAAATATAATAAAAAATTAATAAGGTTGACTCGCCCGAGTTAACTCGACTAACTCTGTCGAGTTCGGCGAGTTAACTCGGCCTAGTCGGTCTCCAACTTGGTCCAATCAGCTGAGTTAGGTGTTAATCAGTGCCTATTTTTGCAATCGTGTTCATAACATGCACCCACCACTGCTGCAAAATTTGTCAATATTATAAGTTTGATTGTTAAAGTGATTTCAGTTTCGCTGCATTAATCATAAGTTCACCGGACCTGCCCTTAAAGTCACTGCAGACATAGTGATTTTTTGCCAGCTAGCTAGGGTCACAAGATGGGCGGGAATTACTAGTGTAAGGTAAAGTTTACTAGCTAGTGCACAATCTCAGCTATAACTAATTTCTCTTGTCACCAAAAATATTACTACTTATCATTTTGAATGATTGAAATAAATTAGTTAGAGAATTAGTCGACTTGGTAACTAACAAAATTTCATATTAGTTAGTTAGAAACGGCAAGATGTTCTAGTAGAAATAAAGGTACCATCTGTGGAAGGGGAAGAAGAGCCAAGAAGAGTGGACATCATAAGGTTGACCGGCGAGTTGATAAGCGCCGTTGCAGTAAGCGCAGTGGACGTTAGCTTGCTGGTAGAAGTTTCTGGGATCATCACAAGGAAGCTCCTTCATTTTCTTAATGGCGGCCTCGTACTTCCTTATATACGATTTACTGACCTTGTGAGCCGCCGGACGGACGTTAAGCCTTGTAAAACTGGGCACCTTATAATCAGAAATGGTGCCATAAAGAGGAGGGCAACAAGAATACGGCACATTATCCACACTAAAGCTTATAGTAGCCCTGCTGCACTTTGTAACGTCCGGGGCGGGGACCGGAGCGGCCAGGGCAAAGGGGTCGAAGGCGTAAGCGCCGTACAGGCCGCCGAGGCCTAACAGGACGTTTCTCCGGTCAAGTTTCCGGTCAGAGATGTTTTCCGACGACGGAACTGGGTTTTTGTGACCGTCCTCATCTGACGACGAGGCTGCACAGGAGATTGTGTTGTGACGTTTTGGTGGATTTGAATTGAGTGAGATTTTGGGATGTTTTCTGGGGAAGGGGTGGGGAAAAGATGATGATAAATTGGTGGTGATAATGCATGAAATTGAAGCCATGGCTGCTACCTTATTAGCTCGATATGATCTACATTACAATAGATAGTGTCCCAATTTATAGAGTTGATGGGGAAGAACCAGACAAAGGCCCTGTTTTGTAAATGACTATTAGCTGATTGGGTTAGTTGATTGGGTTTAGAATGTATGATTAGTTGATAATATTAGCTGATTGTAGAAAGTTGTTTGAAAGATTATAGCTGTTAGCGGATAGTTGTAACTTTGAGTAGCTTTTTGAATTTTATTATTTTGAAGTTACAAAAAAACTTATTAACCAAACAACTAATAGTAGTCAAATAAAGCAAAATTGACTGATAGGCTAATTATTTATCAAATGGGCCAAAATTTGATTAATTAAAATGCATGATTGTTGCCAACAGTCCAACACCACTCGGTCAAGGCTGTTATTACACAATAGCATAGCATGCAGCAGCCTTAGCTTACATGCAATGCAACGTGAATTTGATGGTGAAGTGTACAACGTACATTTGTCCATCCATTAATGGATACGCATCATATCAATATGTCGTATTACTATATTTTCCCTACTTGCCAGTTGTCAATGGTCCCGTTGATAGACTTTATTTTATTTTATTTATTTATTTATCCATTCATTTCTCCTTATAGAAAAAACTAAAACAAATAGAAACTATTAAAACTGATATCTAACTCTCCCAAATAGGAGGTTATGGGATTGAGCTTCAGTGGGAGTAATATTTGATTTGCATAAATACTGGTGCAAACCATTTCCCAAATCAATGTGGGACAAAAATTTTTCTCACTCATTATCCGTTTTGTGCGTATAATATATATTTATACTACAAAATAGCCACTGAAAATATCATTTTATACTATTTTTTCCAACATCTTCATCTTTGGCAGAGACTAAGTTTTTATTTTAAAATAATTATTTTACTTAAAAATTATTTTTTAAAAAATATTTTAAAATTGGATAACTTGTTAAAAACTGGAAAAATTGACAAATTAAAAATTTTGCATGAAATGGGTTAATTTAGAGATTCAATTGTAGCTTTATTTATTTATTTATTTATTTATTTAAGATTCAGTGGTCTCTTTGCATTATCATATGTAGTTTGGGTTTCTATTTGACCCTTAAAAATAAAGAATGAACTGCCCTGCATTCTCTCCCAATATGGCAAATTCAACAAAATTAGCACTAAGCTAATGAAAAAGTATTGTGCATCCATTTATGTTCTTGATAAAGTTGTCTTATTGCTTGCATGAGCAGTTCAATTGGTCACATGAGTAAAATTTGAAAAAAAGACTAAGCTAAGAATTGAGTCTTGTTAAGTAAGTACTAACTTGAGATGTTGCTCCAATAAGCAAATATCTAGATGCATAGCACTAATCCAAAATTAAACCCCACATTATTTTATTCTTTGGTCATAGATAGCACTAATATAATCCATTATTGTATTCTTTGGTCATAGATAGCACTAATCCGATCCAAAATTAAACCCCACATTATTGTATTCTTTGGTCATAGATTTCTGCATGTACACTGCACCATCCATAATCGCCAAATGGGAATATAGCAATGACAATCATATCGATCGCTTGAGATCAAATTCCATTTTGTTGGTACGTGATAGGTGCATTGATCCATCATTATCAACCCCCAAAAAGAATGTATGTGCAGTGATGTTAATTTGGTTTACATTTTAGAATGAATAATCATTTTCTTGGCGTTATTTGGCAGTGTGAATCACATTTAAAGGCTTAATAAAGCAATGAAACAGTATTGTCTGAACTATTTAAAAAATCCAATGATTTAACGATTAAAGTTGAATATTTTTTATTAGCTGCATTTTAATATAGATAATGAATTTTATCGTAGGAAACTAGTTTAAATATAAATTTTATTAAAAATAATTATTCAAATCAAAATTTGAATTGGGTGTACTTTTTTTGGGGCCAATTCGGCCAAGGCCGTGCCCATCTAGGCCACTCGTGCACCAATTCGGCCAAGCTTGTGCCCATCGTAGGCACCTCGTGCGCCAATTCGACCAAGGCCGTGCCCCATCGTAGGCACCTCATGCGCCAATTCGGCCAAGGCCGTGCCCATATCGTAGGCACCTCGTGCGCCAATTCGGCCAAGGCCGTGCCCGTCGTAGGCACCTCGTGCACCAAGGCATAGCACGCCATCGTGCCCATTCTACGCACCATCGTGCCCATTTGCCATCGTGCCTATCAATTGCTATTATTGATGTATAATTATATCCCCGGAAGGTCAAATGTCCCTTGGAAAAAAGTAAGGGTCAAATGTCATTAAGAATAGTAAGAGTCAAATGTCCTTACGAATAGTAAGGGTCAAGTGTTCCTTGGAGAATATAATATTCTTGAAAGGTCAGGTCCTATAAATATATAAACTAACGGCCCTAATCTTCATTGTAATTTCAATCCAGAATTCAGCATCCAAACATTTTATACTAGATTCACTACAAAATACAATATCTCTCTTATATATTTTTGTATATATGGAAATGTTGGCATGCCTGTGACTAAGTTCAAAAGTCACAATACCAACAAAGATGATGGGGATATGATGGAATTATGAAGAAGGTGATGAACAGTGGCGAGGTGTTTTGAGCAGGCCAGGATGAAGATGATAATGGAATGATTAGAATAATGATTGCTAATAATAATAATTAATGATATGATAATGATTCATTGATCTTAACAAGCCACCAATGTAATCTCAGCCTTTGTGATCTTCATAGCCCTCCCACCACATTTTGGCACCAAAGTCACCACAACTTTATCATCTCCCTCGATCTCCAAATCCTCAAGCAGCTCCGTGATCGGCAAACTCCACGTCGTGGTCGTCGGCGCGTCGCTGCCACCTTCGTGAACGTGCGCCAAGTTAGCGAAGCTGCTAGCGTACTCCGCCCTGTCCAGCTCCAACTCGTTCACTTCCTCGTCGTCGTTCAGAAACACGTCGAATCTAATGTACTTTGTGTCGTCGTATTCTAGCCCTAGGTTTAGCAGCTCCTCCGTCTCTTCCTTATCGGCTTTTGTCCTCGACGTCGCCGGCCTCGCCACGGAAAACGTTAGAATCTTGCTTAAGGTTGCCGGTAAGACGTCTTCGGCCGGGGGAATTGACTTGACGCTTTTCAGTGCTTTTGTTCTTTTCCGGGTTAGCTTGAATCCCTTCCATGGAGTTGGCATATCCTGAAAGAATCGGGGTATGTATTAAGTTGTACATAGCTGACCAGCTCAAATCAATAGTCTCGTTTAATTTAGGCATATCAAAGAATTAGGGTATGCATTAAATTGTACATAGCTGACCAGCTCAAATCAATAGTCCAGTTTAATTTTGTTTGAATGGAATAAGGATTAGAATATACCTGGAATTTGTAGCCAAGCTTTTCGTTGTCCAAACTATCTCCAATCTTGACCTTCACAAGATTCTTATTTTCATCATAGAACAAGAACTCCGAGTTTAGATAATCTGGGTCGTCGATATCCATACGTTTGCCGCCCAGAGTCTTCCAGATGGTCCACATCCGGTCCACATTGGAGTGGTGGCAATAGAAAACCGGGTCTTTAGCGGCGGAGTAGAAATTACCCATATCCTCATTATGCTCCGTTCTCGGGTCACCCACCCACCGGTGAACGGAATTGTGCGGAACATTCACGACGGTTCCGTTGGCGGACCCGCTCGGCCCGTAGCCGTCGGCTCGCAGAGCGGCGCCGAAAAAGAGCAATGGGCACGGCGCGTTGGTTACCATTTGGCGGTACATGATTGCGAGATTGTTCTTGACTATTTGGGGTTCTTTGGCGGCGAGATCTTGGCCGGCGTAAGCTAGGTCCATGAGGAAGCGGCCGCGGTGTTCTTGGTTGCGGAACTCGTCGTAGAGAGGGGATGACTCGTCGTCGTCGAAGATGTCCGGGAAAAACATGCCCGGTGGGTTGTCCCAGTTCCAATAGGGCAAGGCGAATGTTGGGTCGTTAATTAGGGATTGCAATATCCTCTCGTAGAAGTACAAGTACCTACACATACATACCATGCACAATTAATTATATGATCCGCCCCACAGAACATCTAGAACTATATAAATCACCACACTGTAACTGGTTAAACTCGATTCCTGATATTTTTTCTCAAATTTCACCCTTATGATTAACTAAGTTGTCCATACAGAGAGCAACCTAAACAAGTTGTTCAGCCTGTTAACTTGTTAGCACGAAGATTACAAGTTTGATCCCTATTAGAAAGAAGACATTATTTGTTTGAGCTAGTAATTAAACTATGTGCAACTTTTTAAATTTGTTTTTTAAACTTAGGTGATCACAGTTTTGTCAGACTAATCCTAGGCGCATAGGACCTGCCCCTAGAGTCAATGCAAAGGTAAATTGTGAATCGCCCCGTCCCTAAGGTCACAAGACAGATTTTACTTCTTAATTTGAGGGGATCAACGACTATAGGCATATTAGAAGTTGCAAGAAGGAGTTTATTTAGTGCACATCCCTGCCAGTTTCTTTTGTTAATACAAAAATTATAATTTTAGACAATTCAAAGGAGAAGTGGAAGTACCATCTGTGGAAGGGGAAGAAGAGCCATGAAGGGTGGATATCGTAAGCTTGACCGGCGAGTTGATAAGCGCCATTGCAGTAAGCGCAGTGGACGTTAGCTTGCTGGTAGGAGTTTCTGGGATCATCACAGGGAAGCTCCTTCATTTTCTTAATGGCGGTCTTGTACTTCCTTATATACGCTTTACTCACGGTGTGAGCCGCCGGCCGGACATTAAGCCTTGTAAAACTGGGCACCGTATAATCAGAAATGGTGCCATAAAACGGAGGGCAACATGAATACGGCACTTTATCCTCACTAAAGCTTATAGTAGCCGTGCCGCACTTTGTAATGTCAGGGGCGGGGACCGGAGCGGCCAGGGCAAAGGGGTCGACTGTGTAAGCGCCGTAGAGGCCGCCGAGGCCTAACAGGACGTTTCTCCGGTCAAGTTTCCGGTCAGGGATGTTTTCCGACGAGGAGGGTACTGGGTTTTTGTGACTGTCCTCATTTGACGACGAGGATGCACAAGAGATTGTGTTGTGGCTTTTTGGTGCATTTGAATTGACTGAGATTTTGGGATGTTTTCTGGGGAAGGGGTGGGGAGAAGATGATAAATTGGTAGTGGTAATGCATGAAATTGAAGCCATGGCTGCTACCTTAGCTCCATCTACATTGCAATAGTGTCCCAATTTATAGAGTTGATGGGGAGGACAAAATTTGATTAATTAAAATGGTTGTTGCAACCTGGTCGAGGTTGTTACACAAGATATTTGTTAATGTGCTTTATCTGTTGTATATATGTGATTTGTGAACTATTATACAGAAACTAAGTTTACATAGTACAA
Organism: Ipomoea trifida; assembly: GCA_003576665.1. Classification (NCBI taxonomy): domain Eukaryota; kingdom Viridiplantae; phylum Streptophyta; class Magnoliopsida; order Solanales; family Convolvulaceae; genus Ipomoea; species Ipomoea trifida. Next base: position 21,468,623 of record CP025656.1, read on the forward strand.
ATTCCATTAGTGGTCGTCTCGAGTTTTTTTTTTTTTTTGTCATCCATAAAAAATTGTGGCTAGTGTTAAAAAATAATCTACAGTTGCTAAAGCCTGTTTTGTAACCCTAATTGACAAAGGACTGTCAAGATGTATGTAAGCTAGCTATTCTAAGTTGCGCATAGCTGATTGACTCAAACCAAGAAAGTCCATAAATTGGTGTGCTCTTATCAGGAGTTTAACATGAAATTAAATTTTGTGGTTATTCAGTTAACTGTTCCACAAAGATAGATATTATTGGACCATAATATCTGAAATGGATTTTCGAAAGTGGGGTCGAAGAATCCAAAAAGTCCAATGAAATGAATTTATTGGAGTGTTGCCCCAGTGCTAAACCAATGGATATTCACCAATAATAGCAGGCTAGCAGCCAACAATTTTAATTAATTCGGAAAATATTACTTTGAACTCCAAAGTTCTATTACCTACTTTTATTTTCTCACTCAAAATTTAGATGCTTACATTTTTTTAGGGTAAAAAATTAGATTCTATGCTGTAAAACTCTTTTAATTCATATTGGAATTTTGATTTGTACTAAATAGCATAGCTTGCAGCAGCCTCACATGCAATGCAACGTGAATTTGATGATAAAATGTACAACATTTGTCCATTAATGGATTGGCACATAAATATCAATTTGTCATATTCCTATATTTTCCCTACTTGCCAGTTGCCAATGGTCCCGTCGATCGACTTTATTTTATTTATTTATTTCTCCTTTATAGAAAAAACTAAAGCAAATAGAAACTATAAAAACTGATATCTATTCTCAAAAAAAAAATAAAAACTGATATCTCAAACCATCAATAACTTTATGTTTCGTATGGTTGTATGTAACCAATCTCTCTGGGAGGAGAATAAAAAAAAAAAGAAAAAAAAAGAGTTAAATAAGTCAAATAAGCGAATCTCTCTAGCAGCATGGACAATTCAGTTGGTTACAGGATGAAATTTGAGAAGAAAAACGAGAGATTGAGTCTCACCAATGGTAGTATAGAAACAATAAGTTCAGTTAAATTACCATGATTTACATTCTCCCAATGCTCTGTTGGAGGCTTGGGGTGGTAAAATATAATATCTTTACTTTAAAAATGTGAACCAAATTAACACCAGGTACAGTCTTGTAGCCGTTGTTGGGGGTTGATAATGATGGATCAATCACCCATCACGTACCAACAAAATGGTAATTTGATCTCGAGCGATTGTCGTTGCTATATATATATATATATTACATTTGGCGATTATGGATGGTGCAGTATACAGAAATCTATGACGAATCAAAGGATCCAACAATGTGGGGTTTTGGACTGGTGCTATACAAAAACACGTGGGTATATATAATTCAAATTTTTTGAAGTATCAATGGATATTGTGTTATTTAATTTGGAATTAATGAACATGTTCCTCGACTATGTTATAATTACCAAATTGATTATCAACATAATGATAACGGACAATGTAAAAAAAAACACTAATAATGGCAATTAACTTACACACATAATAATATGATAATAACGCTCACCAAAAAAAAAATGATATTAACACCTTAAAAAACACTAATAAAGCTGGATCTTAACCAGTGATGTCGACACTCTTGACGGTGACCAAATCACCGTTACTTTTTGGCACTAGAGTCACCGGAATCTTGTTCTCGCCGGCGAGCGCCAAGTCCTGAAGCACTTGGGCGATTTCCAGGCTCCAAGTCGTCGTCTTGGTCGGCTCCGATCCCTGGAGCGGCCGCGCGAAGTTGATGAAACTTCCGGCGTACTCTGCCATTTCGACGTCCAGCGAATTCGCGTCCTTGTACTCGTTCAAGTACGCATCAAACCTAATATTCTTTGTCTCATCGTACTCCACGTACAAATTCAGCACCGCCTCCTTGTCTTCCGTCGCCGGCGGCCTCGTCACGTAAAACTTGACAGTCTCGTTTAAGGTGACCGGCAAGATCGCAGTGGTTGTGGGAAGACTTGATTCAGAACTGGTCGGATTTTTTCCGGTGAACGGTTCGAACTTCTTGCTTCTTGGCTTCGGTAAATCCTGGTGGAAAGCTAGGGTTTATGCATGCTAATTTTAACACAATTTTGAACTATCCCATTTGTCAAAATTAATAAAAACTTATGCATGTCGGTAAATAACTGTTAGCTGATTGGATTAGAAGGTACGATTGATTGATAACATTAGCTGATTGTAAAAATGTGTTTGATAAATTAACTGTTATGTATAATTTCTTTTCTCAAAAAGTTAATTAAAAAGATTATTTTGAATAGTCTTTTTAATTTTGGTAGTTTAGAGCTACAAAAATCTTATTAACAAAACACTTATATTAATTTTTTAATCAAATCAAACAATTAATAGTTGCCTGATATGCTGATTATTTAGCAAATAAAGCCTATACCTCATAAGTGTAGCCTAACTTCTCGATGTCCAGACAATCTTCAACCTTAATCCTGACAAGATTATTGTTTTCATCGTACAACACGAACGACGTCTGCTGCAATTCTGTGTCGGTGATACCCGCACGTTTGCCGCCCAGAGTTTGCCAAACGGTCCACCACCGGTCCACATCGGAGCTGAACTTGAGGTTCTCCATGCCGGAAACCATGTCGGAAAACTGCAGGCCAGCGGGCTCAGGTAAAGCACTTTCTAGCTCTCTTTCCCAGTAAGGCACGGAGATATTTGGATCATCAGCCACTTCTTGAAGCATTTTTTCAAACAAGAGCAAATAACTGATACACAACATACAAAAACATTATTTATATGATGATCATGGTTGCACAAAAACATTATTGATATGATGATGGTTACAGTGACACTAGGGGCTAGTAGGGCGGTAAACTAATGCTTAGCGCCTAGGCCTTGCTTAGACAACGATTTATAAAAACAAAAAAGTAATGCCTGTGTTTATGTCATATATTATATTATATATTATATATATATCTCTCTTACTTCTTTTATTTATATAAATAAATAAATTTAAATATATATAAATATAATTAAAAAAAAATTAACAAAGTTGACTGGCCCGAGTTAACTCTGCCAACTCTGTTGAGACAGAGTTTGCCCGAGTTAACTCGACCGAATCCGACTGAGTCGACAGTCAACTCGACCAAATTAGGCGCTAGACAGCTGTTAGGGAGCAATTCATCTAGACCTAGACAAACAATTTTTGCGACAGTGGATATGATCAATCATCATCATCAGCTAAAATATTTTTGCAACAGTGGATATGATCGATCATCATCAGCTAAAATATTAGAGAAGGAGCAATTCAATTCCGTCAAATTCTGAGCAAAAAGTAGAAAATCAAATTTGCAGAGAATTCATGGGAGATTATCAGTAAGTATACACTCTGTTGAAAGAAGCGAAGTTGGATGCGAAGTGAGCTTCAGGGGAGAATTGAGCGTGGTGCAAACGTCTAATGAGATCATATTCCGCAAGATTGACGCGATTTTCCTTCAATTTTCTAACGGCGGTCTCAAGCTTCTCCTTGGCCTCATCGCTTAAGACGCGATATGGCTGCCGGACGATACGTCGGGAAACTGTGGGGAGCTTATAATCAGTAATAGTACCTGAAAATGGAAGAATAGGTGAATCCATTCCTAGCTCAGTCATCTAGGGGAGAATGGGAGATCATATATATATATATATATATATATATATATATATATATATATATATATATATATATATATATATATATATATATAGTAATGTAACAACCATCCAAGTTGGTCAGATAATTAACTTTATTATATTTTTTGTGATTGTTTGTCAACTTGGATCATTGACGGTAATAATGGTTACCGGTATATTTTATTTGAGTATTATGATAGTACAATGAGTAGTCAGTAGAGTAACGTAGTGTGTTCAGTACAATTGTGAGTGTTGGTTTAGCAAAATGTCCCCCCCTTTGCAAGTGTTGTATGTGAGCGTCCTTTATATTCCTGAACTCAACGTTCCATCTTCAATGCGCAATAAATGGAGCATAAATGTTGAGCGCCGTTAGAGTGTCGTTAGAGTGTTGAGGAGCCGTTGGGCATTAATGCTGAGGAGCCGTTGAGCATTAATACTGAGGAGCTGAGGAGTGAAGTGCTGAACAGTGTTGAACGGCTAGTTCTTGCCTGCCTTTGGGTTCTGAATGTGGTTCCGGGTCGAATGCTGCGGACCAGATTACTCTGTCAATCATAAAACCAATTTTATTTAGTACGCACATTTGATTAATAGCAGTAGACTTTCTCATAATTAATGAGATTATATATTTTGTAGAATGAGTTTAATATGCCTCAAACTTATATCGAAATGTTTTTGTGATTTAGTGGCAAGTGTTATGATTGAATATTTAGTTCGAATATGATTGAAAAATCAACTTTGAGTGAGCACAATGTGGTGATTAGAAGGCTATGTTTGGAGACTAGCCGTGTTTTAGGTTGGCGGATTGATTTAAGTTGGAGAGGATAATGTACTTAAGTTGAAAACAATAATGTGATTATGAGTTGGAATTAGAGGGTTAAGTTTTAATGTGAAACAAGATAAAAAGTAGATATACATCATAGTTATATGTGGGGATGTATATAATGATAATAAGGAGTAGATATATTTATTGGGATGATTATCCGGAAATCCTTAATTATTGAGGATGTATATAATGATATAAGGCCCTCCCCAGTGGTTGAATTTCATTTGGTTTTGGAACAGTAAAACACGGTTCATCAGCTTTTGTCAAATGGGAAATGGATGTTTTTATTGAATTCTTTCTCCTGCAAGTTAGGGTATTTTGCAGGTTTGAATGGGTCCCATTCAACAACTTTATTGCGCCTCACGCACGCGTGAGGCGCAATATTCGCGCCCAGGCGGGCGCGTCTGGGCGCGTAAAATTTATTTTTTTTTAATTTTTTATTTCAGTTTTTGTTTTGTTTTTTGTTTTTCCTTTTCTTTTTTTCCTCCACCCACATTTTCTCTTTCCTAATCACACTTACAAAAACACCTCAAAACCCACACCCAAGTTTAACTATTGGGGAAGGCCTAAGGACTCTCTACACTAGTACCGAAGATTAAAAGTAGATATAGATCATTGTCGTAGGTGAGGATGTATATAATAAGATAGGGAGTAGTTGTGCATTAATTTATTGGGGTGGTTATAGGGAGAACTGAGGATGTATATATTGAGATAACGAGTAGACAAATAGTTGTGCATTAATTTATTAGGGCGGTTATAAGGGGACCCTTGATTAATGATTTTCTTCCAATTATAAGGGGACCCTTGATTAGTGATTTTCTTCCAATATTTGACTTTATAATCACCACTTGTACTCGGTACAAGTGATACCAATATTGATGGCAAATTATGCTATGGACCCGGGTCCACCTTGCAAGGTAGACCTTGGTCCATATTCACAATTTTAGAACTGTATGTTCACAATTTTAGAACTCTATATTTACAATTTTAGATCTCAATATACAAAATTACATTACTCAATATTCACAATTTTGTTATATACATTAAAAAATAATAGAATTATAAAATTGTAAATATAGAGTTATTAAATTATGAATATAAAGTTCTGTAATTGTAAATATAAAATTTTGTAACTGTTAATATAAAATTTTATAACTGTTAATATAGAATTCTAAAATTATGAACATAAAATTTTAAAATTGTGAACATGAATCCGAATCTACTTGCAAAATGGACCCTAGTCCGTGGCATAACAACAGCAATATCGATAAACTTCTTTAAATATCATGTATAACAAGCTGGGTTAGACAACACGAGTACAATCTTAAAATTCAATCCAAAAGCTGCCAATGGGCCAAGAATTGAAGGAGAAGAAGAGGCGGGGTGAGCCTTGGGGTTTAATAATGTTGTAGCGCCTACCAAACGAACAAGGCCCACTCACAATGTTAAAATAATTAAAAAAAAAAAAAAAAAAAACAAACAAACAAACAAACAAACAAACAAACAAATTGTAAATATAATCATATTTTTATTTCATTGCAATAGGGTACAACAAATGGAAGATGGTTTCCTGGAAAACACAAGTGAGCAAAATCCTCACCTAGGATTTCCTCGTTTCCGGCCAACTCTTTGTCCTGCCCCAATTAACAGAGCTTTGCCTAATAATCCTGTGTGAAGGCTGACCAGAGCCACAGTTCCTCCTATTACCACCCATTTCCAGTCAATTCCGCCGCCATTTCTCCCGTGCTCGACGTTTGAAACCTCACCACTTTGCTCTTCCCGGGACACGACCTCCTGCTGACCATACTCCTGGCTTGATAGTTTCGTGGTGATTCCTGCCATCGTGGCACATCTTGATACCGGTGCATCGGTTTTCCTCATGTTCTGATATGCTCTGAAGCCAGCGTGCAGCTTCTTAACGGTTCCCCACATACCATGACGAACACCTAGCTTTGCGACGTCCTTGGGAATTCCCATGTCTTCGTAATGGGTAAGGGTGACTTCACAAGCAGAGAATTGTCCGTCTCTCTTTTGTGATTCCACTACATCAAAATTTTAACAAGTCAAGGCAAGTTGCATGAATTTGCAGCTGCGTCCTTGGGAATTCACTTGTTTATGAATGATAGAACCTACCAGGCCTGATAACCCAACTTGAGAAGTACACATCCACACGCCTAGGTTTGTCCCGCTTTGACAAAGCTGGATATGGAACACTCTACAGTTTGGAGTTCGCATGTTAGAACATATACAACATGCACACTAATGTTAATGGCAAGTTAAAAAATGATTGCAAAACTTAATCACTGCTACCCATATTTTGAAACAATAGAAGATTATAAGATGTAAAGAAACACACATAAATTTGCAGTTTGGTGTGTAAGTTCTAAAAAATCGTATTCAAGAACCTCGTACCTTTGTTACACAATAATATGCTCTTCCTGATTCCCATATTCGTTTACCAATGATATACTCACGATCGCTGCAGAAAAATGGAAACTGCATACAGCAGTTTCAAGTCATCAGAGTGTTACATATTAAACTTGGACCAGGGAATTTTAATAGAATTATGTAGCAGATATATGTAGAAACTTCTCATCTTTAACAAACCTTTTTGATCCAGTGAACTATCATGAACCCGTTATGAGAACATTCCTGCAATATCTTGAAGTATGCAAGCATAGGATCCCATTTAGGCCTAAACTCATCATCCCAGAAGAAATCTCTGACAAGCTCCGGAGTTGCATCCTCAAACACAGTTTTGCTCCGGAGTAGCAATCCAGGTGGGCCATTCTGGGGAAAAAAGGGATTCAGTTAAAAATAAAATAAAATAAAAGAACAGACATGGAAGAAGAAAGTCATGTTTACTGGTATCAAGTTTGAAACAAATTAAAACAAATGCTCATGTGTGCACGTGTCTATAATGTGTACAACGAATGTCCTAGCAGAACCAGGCCTAGGACTACAGCTCAGCAGTCAACACAGCACAAATCAAGGTTATAACTTCATTTTTTTGCTGTTTTGCAAGCCACGTATATTACCATTTTAGAAAATGTAAACAAACTTCTATGGAACTAATGAAAGCATGAAAAGGTCTGGCTATAAGAGATTACCAGAAGAAATACGGAGTGACTCTTCACACCAATGTGGGAGAAAGAGAAACAAAGAGAATTGAGGTTAAACATACAAATATGGTTTACAGGATGGTCATGTAATTCTAGTTATTTTTCAAAACGAAAACTATAATAATGAAGGAAAAGCTGATCAGGAAAATACGGGGAAAAAATATACATCAAAGACAAGTTTAAACAAACCTCAGCCTCATGCCGCCAAGCTTGGTACGTCATGTTTGAAGTAGACCGTTCCATCATGCTTTGCCATGCCATCTCCCCATCTTTGCCATCTAGAAGTAGCAAAAAATGTTCCAGATCATTTTCTGTTACATCCTCTTTCTCTTGGCCAGAATTTCCAGTAATGCACCTGCACAACCAGTAAAGCTAAATTAAACAGCTAATAGTCATAACCCAAGAGGACTGTGTTACTTTAACAACATTAAATAAAATAGGACAGTTTTCTGGCCCAAAATATTTGTCAAATCAGGATTAGCATGGCTGATACAACCTAATCTTTTCAAAAATACATCGACTGTTTGATCAAATTAAGTATAAGTTCAAATTGCAGGAAACAATTGGACTGTTGCCTATATACCAATTCATACTGAGGTATGCAATACCAAAGGATGTGGAAAAATTGAGAGTTTGTTAGGGCTTAGGAGGATGTTGTAACTGTAAAGACAATACTCACTCCAAAGTAAGTTAGGAAGCAAGAAATTCAGGTGCATCATATTCTAAAGTGAACAAAAATAGTATGAATCACAAGCAAGAGTCACTATATGAAGCCATGGTCATGTTAAGCCAGTATCTGGAAGAACAGATATTGACTAGTTATTGGAATCTCACCTGTAGTTTTTGCCCTTCATAGAGGATGAACAGATAAAGCATTAATGAGCAAAGGTGCGCAAAAATTTATATAAGAGGTGGAAAATCACACAAATAGCAGCACCTGCAAGAACTTAGTGGTGCATGCATTCAACCAAAACACACAAAACTTGAAATTTTTCTCCAAGTATTTGGTTCTTTATGTAATTGTAGTTGCAAGTACTACCTTTCCTGGACAAGCTTGTTTCTACCATATATGTTATTATTTTGCAAAGCTCTATATTTAAGAACAGAGAGATATGGTCCTTGTTCCCAAAACAAATGGGAACAACTTCTGACATCACATGAACTATATGACAATATTCTCAATGTAGTTAGAAACTTCAAAGAGCTATGCAGAAAGCACATATGTTGTGTTAGAAAGGAATGCAAACCTCTATACCTCATTGAAAAACCTACACAACCAAACAAGAAGAAATTTATGCATACTGCCTTTACATGGACAATGACTACTATGCACAGTTGCACACTATAAACAACCAGCCAAAATGGATTGATACCTTCTTAGTAAAATGACAACCAAGCAAAAAGTAAGTAGCAGGTTCCTACTCCCTTTAAATCTCCACATTAAAATGCAACCAAATAGAAGTAATCAATGCTAGTTCACTCCAAAGTGATTGTGCCTCAACACATAATCTAATAATCACATAGACAAAGCAATATCAAATCTTTAACTAAATCAGACAAATCCTTGGATCATTCAATGTTGTTATCCACTTTAACACCACCTTACTCTATTAACCCAAAAAAATTGTTGAACTATCACTGGATTTACACTTCTGGACAACATTTGATTGCTTAAAGTGTTATGTTTCTCTTTTTCCATATGGGTTGTGGGTGGAAACTGGAAAGTTATCTTACCTTTTCAGTTAAAAGAAAATTATTACTTGAATGCCTCCACAAATATCTAAATTCTCTATATTTCAAATGTTTATGCAATTGCAGATGATCTTGTGGTCTAATGGCACGAAGTGATTCTTCCAAATGGGAGCTCATGGGTTCGAGTCAGCAGTATTGACTCTCTTTGTGCTACAGCGAGTTGAGAAAGTAGTTATGAACCTATACTACATTGTATCAGATCGGTAGTACTAAAAAAAAAATTGTTTATGCAATTAAGGTGCAGTTAATGAACATAAAGCATTACCATAGTTGCTCTTCAATTTCTATAAATCAATATCAAGCAGAAACATAAATGCATAGGTACTATTGTTCTTAAATTGACCTATCACTTATAGACACACAGACAAAAGTGCTTCAAATTAGAACATACTGGATAATATCCTCAGTGCTCCTCCTCTCAACCAAATCCGAGGCTGTGGTCGTCCAATCAGCACCTTCTCCATCCACCGGAGCCAAAACATCCACTGTCTCGGAAGACGGTTTCCGCGTCCTACCACGGAAACTATTCCACAACCTCCGGCCAACCGAGAACGCAGACACAGCCGTGAATGCGAACCAGAGGCGGCGAGCACCGAAGCCGGGAGGAGCGGTCCAGACGATCCGGTTCAACTTAGCCCTAAGGCCGAGAGCGAGAATCCCCGTCCAGCGGGGGCGCCAGGACCAGCCAATCATGAGGCCGATCATCACCGCCATCCAAATCGGGACGATGCAGACCAAAATGTCGACGAATGCTTCCATCACCGCTGGCTTGTTGACCAGCTCCACCATCCCCACCCACCACTCCACCTCCATTTCCTCTTAACGGTCCCCGACGGAAGATACGCGTTGTAGTACGCCGACGGACGCACCTACTCGTATCGGCATTAATAACGAACGTGATTGAAGAGATGGAGCTGGAGAAGCTTTAGATTACATAGATAGATAGATAGATAGATACAGGCTAACTGAATTTTGGCCGGAGAGAGAGTCTAGAGAGAGATGGGATGAAGGTTTGAGGGAGGGAGGGAGAAACTGAACTGGGAATTCGTGGCGAAATCACGACGGTGTCAATTTTGACGGTCGATCACTCATTTCGTTAATCCTCGCTGTTATCTATCTGAGCTCGGCGCGTGGACACAAGTTGTTCCGCAAACGGGTCCGGAGATCCGAATATCCGATTCTCTTCAAGTTGTGACTTGAGATAGGGACACTTAAAACTTAAGGAAATTACAGTATAATTTATGTTCTTCTATAATATGTCAATTATCAATATTACTCTTGATAATTGATAATTAACATATTATGGATGATATAAATTATAATTTTTTCAAGAATTTTATTTTTCAGAGATATACGACTATACGGGTTGCTAATTATTAATACAAATAAGAATTTAAAAAAAATTGACTTTTATTTTTATTTTTTTGAAATAAAAATTGACTTTTATAAGAATTGAGCTCTACACCATGCAATTTAAGTCAAATTCAAATTAATTCTAATATGGTAAAAATACCAGATGTCGTCAAGAAAAATCATTTCAATCTGTCCAACTCAATCATGTTTGTGTGTGAATTTTTAATACTCACTTCTAATCCCATAACACTATTCGCTCTATCACAGACAATTTAACAAGTAAATTTAACAAGTAAATTAGTCATTGTATCTGATGGTGACACAGGGTGAATGAACTACTAATACAATTGCAAAATAGAGTAAGAGTCAAATTCTACGAGAACGACCAGAACTAAACCGAAAAATGTCACTTTATTCTCAGAGTATGGGAGAGTCAAAATAAATTACATACATACATAAGACTACATTACAACAGGTGTAGCAAGTTTCTTTTTTTTTTTTACATAGAAATGAATGTAATTACAACATGGTGAGGTTGAGTTCTTCTTTTCACACAATATATATGGATGGGCATATATAACTTAAAGGAGAAAATTTACACTTCCATAAATTAACATAAACAGACCACTGCAGAGGGGTCAAGAGCCTTGATACAGCAACCAAAAGCACCACCACAAGAAAAGAAACAGAAGAAAGGAGAGAGGCTTTCCGCTTAGGAGAAAACTCGCTGATGATGGATCAAGAATGAACAGCAATGTCAACATTTATCTCTTGATGTCTCTCGGACATAACGGGCTCGGTTGTCTCCGCTTTGTTGTGGTTGGGATTGTCTTCTAGTTCGAAAGTTTTGGTGCCATTTTGGACATCGGCACAGTGTTTTCTACTCTTTGAAGCGAACATGGCGATGGTACTGTCCCTATAAACGCTGAGACTGTGACGATTTGCTTGGCCGCTGTCTCCTATCCCTTTGTCTGAACCAGCTGCATCGCTGCAGCTCTTTCTTCTTCCCAACTTTGGCGATTTTGCACGAGTTGGTGGGGGCTGCCATAGATACGAGGCAGTTAGAGATTGGTTTCAAAAGGTGATCCATATTGTTCCATTTCATACCACAACTCAATAATCAAATATACTTCATGTGCCAAGCACCTTGTGCTCAGATGGCATGTAGTGACTCTCCCATATGGGAGGTCATGAGATCGAGCCTCAGTGGAGGCGATATTGACTCTTTGTGCTTCAACAGGTTGAGAAAGTATAGACGACACTACAATGTAATAGGGTCAGTTGTATTCAAAAATATATATATATATACTCCATGTAAACTGTTGAAGCTTCCGAAACATGAATCGATGAAAGGAGAATGCATCATATAAGCATTTTATCCATGATATTGTAGTACCTTCTTTAGTTCAATCTTGGGCGGTGGTCCATCATGGTAGAAGCTTGGCATCGGGTTTGCTTTAAATAATAAACTCTTCCTCAGTTGCTTTATAGCTGCTTCAGTCTCTTCCTGAAGTGTTAAGGGATAAAAATCATAAAATCGCAAAGGGATACATCATATTGCTGTGGTTCATTATTTCGATATTTATTTCTTGCTTTAGTAGTTTTTAGCATGAGTTTTGCGGGCTGGTATTCCTAGATAGCGATTAGCACGAGTAAAATGAAGATGGCGACTCAAATAATACCTTTGTTCTTGCCTCCCACTCACTTTTCTCAGCCTCCAGAGCTTGATGTTTCTCCTCCAACTTCGAGTAAAACTGATCAACAGAAATAAATAAATAAATAAATTCATTAGCTAAGAATTTTGTATCCTAGATTAGATTGAGCAAGGTCGTTGTGCACACGGGAAACTCAAAATTAAAATTTAAAACGAAAGAAGAAAAAACAAAACAAAAGAACAAAAATCAGGATAGTGAGTTATACCTCCTTCCTTCTCTCTGCACGTTTGGTGCATCTAAATACGGGCGCTGATGCAACAGTTGTCCTAGGCTTTGTTCCCGATGCAGTACTTCACATGGTCAAGGAAATTATTAAAAATAGAAACAAAGATTTGAAGAGAAGGGGCCAAATCAGGGACCCCAAAGAAGAGATGTTATCAATTTAGCTCAAAGAGAAAGGGCATACAAAGAAGTAATTGAGCATGAATCTTCATCATCAGGATGCTTGTTATCAGGTTGCAGTGGCTTTCTTGTTGCCAGGGGTAAGACTAACTGCACACAAAAAGGTAATCAGTGATCTATAGGAGCTAACCTTACAGCCCGAGCAAAGGCAACTACCTGATTTTGTTTGGTACCGGTTGGATTTTGCAAGGTGTTTGTTTGAGATGGCTTATTCACAGGTGTGATGTTATCCCCATCATTCCCAACAAGACGGTTTCCATTAGAAGCACGTTTTTCAGTTGCCAGAGCAAACGGCTGAGGAACTGTGAGCTTTGTTTTGCAGTTTCCAGCAACCGATTTGGTTGCAGTTTTTACAGAAGCTCTTGATTTTGGGTTAATATCGGTTGCTTTTGAAACTTCAGAGTCAATATCCTTCTCGGGCAACATAATCTCAGATTTCGAGCTCGGCTCATCATGTTCCTTAAACTTATCATCTTCTTCAGGAGGTCTAGAAATCGGAATTGATGTTTCAGCAGTGCATTCCTTCACTTCATACTCCTTTCCTTCAGAATTCTCTTCCAGCATACCGGTTTCTCCTTCCACACTGGCATGCTCATGATCGACATCTTGATTACTACTTAGATCCTGTGAAATAACATCCTGAACGCTCACAACGCTATCAAGCTCTTTGTCCATACAAATATCAATAACTTCCATCCCCATAGATCTGCAAAAATTTAAGCATGCATTAGATGAGAAAACATATTTTTCGGTTTTTTCCATCCCATCATTCAGTCGTAGAAACTACATGCTTGATAAAAAAAAAAAAAGTACTTCATGAAGCAGTAATCACATAGATCTTTACTTAGGTTGATCTCCGAAAACAAATGTCCATTCAGCAGTTGCCGGATTTGATTTCAGCCGAAAAACTTAAGACATGAACATCAAAATACAGCAGAAAAGAATTATCTATTCACCATAGCATCTCAATGAGGATTTACATCTTTTCATGTTCTTAAAAATGACAGAGACACATATACACATATGCCGGGCATCCAAGCACTCACCTACCACCCTTAAAAACTAAAACACGAATTGATTTCACATAAGAAACAGATTTGAAATGCCAGATTCAAAGGCAGATGTACCGAAGAAGGAAGAACCTATTGATACTTTAACAAAAGTTAAACAAATGTATGGATTAAGCAAAATCAAAAGGAGCAAAACATGATTACTAATAAAGTGGAGGAACAAGCAGAATCATTCACCTTCCTAATTTAAATATAAAGATAAACTATCTAAAATAATAGCACTAAAAGTAAAAGTATACACATCAAATCATTATATCAAACACCCTTCCCCCCCCCCAAAATGTAACACCTTGTCAGATATGTACCCAAATCAGTGAAATCACCCTTTTAACTCCAACAACAACACAGGAAAAAGCTCTGTCTCAATTGAAACAAAATTTAAAGCTAAAATTTAGATTTCAACTAATGAAAGATAAACATAGTTCTTCAAAAGTAAAAGACCAATGTAAGTGAATAAATCAATTACACTAAAACTCTTTTAAAAATCCAATCTTTAATTCAACCCATTATAAAGTTCTACTTAATTATACTTCACATTGTATTAGCTAAATCAATTTCTAATTTGACTCCCACCTGATAATCAATTTCCAGTGAATCTCCAAATCCCATTTCCCACATTCTAGAATCACTAAATTAAAACCCTGCAAGAACCCTTTGAGGATTGCATCTCACACAGATCTACACTTAAATTGACAGCTACCAAAGGCACATTTCAATAGAAAGACAAACAACAACAGATCAATGGAAATGCAAAGAGAGAGAGAGAGAAAAAGACTGAGAATTTCAGGTCTTGGAACTGACCCAGGAGAAGAGAGAGCAACTATTTGCTTCTTCCGGGTCGGTTTGATCTTTTTCTGTGCTTTGCCTTATCGAGGAGTTGTGGAGCGGTGTCTCTGTTTGTACCGTCTCTGTTGCACTATTTATATGAGCTTGCATGCTTTATAGATGAAAATACATTTGATAAAACAGATAAAAACAAAAAAGTTTAGGTACTGTATTTTATAATCATGTTTCTGTCTCTTATATACCATAAGAAATCAAAAAATAAAAATGGTTTAACAATAATCATATAAAAACATTCACAATGGTGACACGTTAAGGAGTTAATAAACTCTTTAATGTGTTGTTGCGGGCTAAACAAATAGACTGTTTGTAAGAATAGAACTTGTGAACTTCTAATACGAGAATTATATTTTATTCACTCAGTCACTTCTGATAATATTAAATGATTATTATTGAAACTTTTGTGAAATAATGGATGGTATATGATTGAATATAATTGCACTTCGGGTAGTGGTGTATGATTAATTATTTTATTTTTGTATAACTTCTTGGAGTTTTGCATATGGTAGTTCTGACTTTGTGGCGGTGTGCCTGTTAGGCAATGTTTTGTATACCAAAAGACAAGTTACAGATACTTATCAAATTTCTTATTTTATGCATTCTTAACCTTCATCCAATTACATTTTTGTTTTTTATCAGGTCACGAGGTGTCATGAACATGCCTTAACTATTGAGATAAGACTATACGACCACTCACGCCAACAAAGCTGGTTTCCTCCAATTACTTTTGAATGGTTCTTGATTGACACTTTAAAATTTTCTTAATTAATTAATTAATATGAAAGTATAAATTGAAATTAATCACGTTTGAGAATACGATATGATTTGAGAATGACTTTTATTAATTGAAGTTTTATTATTGATAAGATTTCTCAACAATATGGTTTGAGAATTGAAGTGGAAACTCAACTATAATTAAATCTCTTTACAACATATTTGTAGTTAAAATTGACATTCAAGCTGTTGCGTATTGAACTTTTGCAACACAAAATTTGTATGTTTAAATCTCATTTTATTACATATATTACAACATAGTCGATCGCTTCATTTATCTGTTTTATTTTTTGTCAAAATGATCAATATAACACAACTAATATACATATGAAAGAGCAACACTCGTCTCTGTAATAGCCTTGCAAGCCACATTAGAGTGGTAAACCACATTAGGAAAACATATTACGACGGAAATCAAACTTGTGACCTTTAGATACAAAAATAATGCTTCACTCACTCGACCACCTTTTTCGGGTACTCTGGGTCAATTCTTTGTACATTTTTACCATGAGTATAAGATTAGATATTTGAACCAAATAATGAAGTTTAAAGCATACCCTTCACCTGCATTAAAGAACCATATATGATAGGATAGATAATGCTATGGAAGTTTGAGAAAGTTTCAAGCAATCTTCCAATTAGGTTTGAAAAGTACAAAAGGTTACAACTATTGATCAACATGCATTTATATATTCCCAAGTTTATTGATAACATTATATTGTGTAGTTCAACTTCCAAATGTAGTTAAGGTTGCCCTTATGCCTAAATGTATTTTTTTTGTTATTGGGATAACGTACAATTTCTTCTATTCGAGTCAAAGAAGAAATTATGAATAAATTCAAGAAAAAAAATAAAAAGCTAAATTGAGGTAGATAGATGAATCCCTCCACCATTCTTGATTACAGCTAGCAAAGCAAAAAAAATTTCTTTATCTTGATGCTCTAACCACAAGAGAGTTGGGTTGTCAAATGTCTCAACTAAAACATAATTAGTGGCATAAGTGATGTGGACCAATTATTGCTTAGTCCCCTCCCTTAAGCTCTCTCCTTCTAACCCTTTTGATAACACCCCCACAACCTCCATTTCCCTTTTTCTCCCTTAAAATTGAGTGAACCATGTTGCGTTTTGAGATGTTAATCTAGCTAGAAATCTATAAGTTAATTCGAAAAGATTAAAAGAAATAGTAGGTTAAGGGTGAAAAGATTAAACACGATAAGAAAATCAGTTGGATTAACTCGATGGTCTGAGCTGATTGGTTAATTAAATTGATATATCCTTAATTGCATTTCTTCGTTTTTTATTTTTGTGCTATTTAGATCATGATAAATGTTCTCTGCACACCATATATAGATTTTATCTACTTATATCCACGCTTCCATGATTGATAAAGTTCCATTAGCAATTGCCAACACTCTCTTGGTTGAACCCGTTACACGTAGTTTTTCTATCGTGGTTTACATCTCTTGTACGGTGCATTTACGAACTATTACACATGAGTGAGGTTTATGTAATGCCTACGTACTCTTAATTTGTAGCTGTGAATTTTCCTCATCACCAAAAAAAAAAAAAAAAAATCATTAGGATTATTTAACATATTATGATTACATAAGTGGTACATGTTTTAAATAATATAACATGTAATAGCAAGTGTCAAATTTAAAATGCCTCGAATTTAAAACATGTAACATTATATCTAACGGTCATTGCTCATTTAAAAGATTATAAATCATGTGTGACGGAATTGACTGAAAAGGTGTTAGTAAGAATCAGACTTGTGACATTCTACATTCTAGTACGAGAATCATGTTTTACCTACTTGGCCACCCCTTTTGAGTATATATATATTATTTGTATTGGAGTGGTTCCTAATTTAATTATTTAGAATTTTAGATACTTTCGCTTTTTAAATCTGTAGTGGAGACTAAAGTGTATACGTATCCATAGAACTTTGAATAAATCTGCATAGATACAAACATTTATACACCAACCAATACATATTGTAAACAAAACCAAAAAAAAAAAAAGAAATTGTTTTGAATAGTACTTTAATATATGGTGATCATTTAGTTGGTGCATCGTAATTAAATAGAATTATTAATTACTTAATTAATTAAAGAATGGAACAAAAAAAAAAAAGTTGTATAAATTAAATGGTGCCAGTTGGTTCATAAACAAGACCAGATTATATTGCAAAGCTATTATATTGTTGGTATGAGAATAAAGGAGTTAGGATCAACAAACCCAATGCAATATAATTAGGTGTATAGAGATAAAGTTGCAGGTGCATAAAGATCGATAAAGTTGCAATATATATATACTTTGCAAACACCTACTACCAAATACTAATAACACATTCCAAAGGTGCCCACGAGTATGATATATTCTAGCTCGTATAAGAAGGTCATGAGTTTAATTACCTTCTCGATCACCCTCAGATAATAACCAATTCTTGTAATAGTTCAGTCACCCTCAGTGAGTTTATAATTTGACTAGCTCGTTTAAGAAGATATTAAAAAGAATCAAATTTATGGGATAACTTAAGAGATCAGAGAAGCTAAACCACACTTGTGACCTCATGCTTAATACTTTACATCTTTAAGTCTTCAAAGGTAAACCCTACTCTTATGTAATAGCTCACAAGAACTTACGTGACGAGCTCGACTGAAAAGATATTGAGAAGAATCAAACTCGTGACCTCATGCTTAATCCACTTGATTAACCTTTTGGGATATATATGTTTGTATATTGGCACCTATATACTATACTATATAAAGGAATATACCTTATCATATACTTAATTAGTACTATATAAGTATATATAGTATATGTATTCGTGTGTCCATTTTTTCCCCCTTGGCACTCACCAAACTTCCAACTAATTTTATGTGCAAACACTTTAATTTACTTTATCTTTTAGTTTTTGGATTATTTATTTTCCCAATTAGCATGCGGCCAAATTTTACTAAAAATCATACTGAGTAATAATTAATAGGGGCCACCATTTGGTTTAATTTTATTTGGTAACAAATATTAATTTATTCAAAATTTTGACTATTTGTTTCATGCAGAATATTCTTAATGATTGTTGGATTGTAAGCTTTCAAAGTAGCAATCAGAGAGATATAGTGTAGACTTAAAAGCAATTTCATAATAGGGTTTTGTGAATATTTTACATTAAAATATGTGATAGGTAAATGATTTTGTTGAAAAATCCAGACTAAGTTTGATTAAATTTATGATAAAACAAGAATATATAAGTCAATGATTGTTACCTAATTATCCTCAACATGTATCTTTGTTAGTTAAGAGATGCTAGAAAATTGTATCATATACTATGGCATACATTGTTGAGTGTATGTAGTTGATTAATGCCAATTTGGACGACCCAACCGAGTTAGTAAGAAAAGGTTCCAAGGTTAATTATGGTATTCTTGTTTTGAGTCCGTCTGCTATAGATAATCTTGATTAATTTACCTTTTTGTGATCATTTGCAAATTAGGGTCATGAGCTAGTTTATCTTTTTGTACTGTAGTCTATTGCCAGTTAGAATCATAAGACGGGTTGGTTTACCTCGTTGTGGTTCTTTGCTAATTGAGGTCACAAGGCAAGACATCACCTAAAACACACTTTCAGATAGTAATTGTGAATTTTCTTATTAAGACGGTGTTCAAATGTAGATAAGTAGATTATGGTGGATGGGGTTGGTTTGAGGTGGCACCTGTGAGTGCAATTGTTAGCTGTGATTTTGATTATTATTATAAATATAATATAAGTTGGCCTGGTGACAAAATGATAAAAGGGCCTTACCAACCCATCAAATTATTTTATTCAAAGGATAATTTGTTTCATGCCCTATCACCCACAAACCTACACCATCTTTCTATTCTTGTTTATATTCTTTTTTCTCTCTCCTAGATTATATTATTTATATATTACAAAACAATTTTTATGTTTAAAGATTAACCATCACATATACAATAACCAATAAACAATAAATAAATATAATTACAAGTTACTATGGTTACATGTCGCGCTTGGAGAAGGAGATCAAATTGGTGGTCTTCTCAAGCGAAGGAGAAGGCAGACTAGTTGGTCATCTCCTCCTTCAAATGCGACTGGCGATCGTCCGGTCGCACAATCGCTAGTGACGGTTGTCGGGAAAATGGTGGGAAGGGTCGCCAGAACCCTAGGTAACTTGTAATTACAAGTCACCAACCAGTTTTAACATGTTTATGGATTTAATTGCAACTTTTGAAAGTTTTTGGGTCTAATTATTACTTTTTAAGTAAAGTTCAAGAGCTTATTTGACATTTTTTCTATTTTAAAAATAACTTAAGCAAAGTCTTATTAGCGTTACACTACCATGCATTGCTGAATATTAGCGTTACAAAGGGAAATATTCTTCTTGTTGTTGGATTGTAAGCTTTCAAACTAGCAATCACTTTAGACCTACTTGAAAGCAAATATTAGCGTTACAAAGTGAAAACACAATTTCACAATGAGTTGAGCTCTTCTGATCTTCTGTTCAAGGCATCAAGACAAGGACAACTTTGCAAGAGTCAATGCTAATACTTTCACACCATTTGCAATATCCTCAACACCAGAAAACTCTTCGGGTTTATGGCTGTATCCTGCAGAAGAAGCGAAAACGCATCATAAATATGTCATACTAATTTATAGTCGTAAATCTTCCACCCCAGTTCAAAAACGGGGTTGTCATTGCCCCACCACGTTCTTTAATGCACCGATTTAATAGATGTAGAAATGGAAAATGCGGGCTCTGATGGTACGAACATGTTTAGGGAAATGAAAGCGTTGGATATATATACATACCTTTGTAGCATGGAATGAATATCATGCCCATTGGAGATATTCTGCAAAGAAGCGGTGTTATATTATAAATCGAGAGATTTACTAAATTCAAGATTGATGTTTTTTTTTTCCTAGCTCGACTTACCTGGCCATGAACAAGGAATCATGATAGGCTCGGCTAATCATTTTCTTGTAACTCAAATTTAGCTCCTGGCAAGCTGATTCCGTTGCTCTAGTGATTGATTCGTCGGAAAGGGCAGGAGGATCTTGGTTCACTATTTTAAACTCTGACAGCTTCACTCTACGTTTCTCGGATATGCTTAAGGCAGACTGACGTATTTTCTCAACGACATCGTTTCTTCGCTTTTCATCTATATCACGTGTATCTGCAGCATGGTTAGGAAAATTAGTATGGCTAATATTCTGCAGAAGCGAAATTCTTTAGAATTTTTGACAGGTTTGAGCGAACAATATTGCCAATATTCCCCGCTAAAGGCATTGCTGTTAAATTGCATAAGGATATATAAAGAGAATACCTATTTCCAGGTGTGATTTGCTTGGGATGCTGTTTATTGCTCCTGGATGCAGCTCCAGAATACCTTGTTTTAAAAAAATTGTTTTCGAATTGGACATATTAGAATAAGGATATAACGAGCCTCGGATCTTCTTCTCGAATATTTTGACATTGGGATAGAAAATCCGATAAGTAACTTACCAACAGTACCAACGGTATCAATTGATCCCGAATCCAATACGTGTTTCTCTACTGCTAGGGCCAACTCTGCGGCAGCCAGTCCAGCATCGTTTCTGTCCAAAAGGATTCGTGCAACAATGTATATAATTTCTAAATGGATTATAAATGTCTAAGATAAACAAAAGGCGGGGGAGTTTATTAGAAGTCCCGGTCCCAAGCCCAAGCAAAAGAGGAGGTTTGAGGTAGGCTAATAGGCATAATGCGCGAGTGTACCGAGTGACAATACGATGGTTGGAGAGATCGAGACAAGCGGAGACTAAAAGGTCGTTGAAAACGACATGATAGCTAGTAGCAACCAGTTCCTCGAAATAATTACCTCTTTGGCATCAGGGCAGCTCCAGCATGGCCTCCATTGCCTTCGAAGTCAACTTTGATACTCGCGGGAGCAGCAATCGCAGTGACAACCCCGATAGGTAGAGCTACAGCGAAAGATGAACTAGTCAAGAAGGTAAAAGATCACGAGTCGGAGCATTAATAAGGGGAAAAAAAAAAGTTCTACCTTCTTCTTCAAGAAGTGGACCTTGCTCGATGTGCAGTTCTATAAATGCAGAATAACTTCCTTTCTTTAAGAACACACTGGAAAAGTCTAGAGCATTTCCGTAACCAGCAGACTTTGCAGCATCAGCAAAGGAAATATTTTGACCATCCACTGTCTTCTTGAGAAGTTCGGCAAGTTCCACACTCCCTGCCATTAACCGGCTGCAAATTTCACAAGCATAAAATTCTAAGAACCATGATGGACACCTGACCTCCAATTATGGTGCAAATCATTTTAAAGGTAAAGAAAAAGAGACAAAGCAAAAGAGAGACGCCAAAGGAGCGAAGTATGGAGATTAGGTAATGAGCATAGCAAACAAGTGGGTATCTTTCTTTTTACGTTCTTAGTATCGTAATCTGGTTCTAACCTTCCCAAGCAGCTTATCCCAAACCTTGTAGGCTCTTCTGAGGTGAACATGATTACTTCCAGTGACCTCTTGGGCTTGAAGCCAGATCTGTGAAATAGTTCGTTTGCTAAATAAATAATAATAATAATAATAATAATAATAATAATAATAATAATAAAACGTCCTGAGCTTGGCAGGTTCAAGAAAGCCTTCCGAATGTAGCTGATTAAAGAAAATTTATGGTTTACCTGTTCAATACATTAATTGCCTCGATTGCACCCAAAACACCAACCACGCCATCATATTTCCCCGAGTATGGTATGGCATCAATGTGTGAGCCCGTTGCAACTGGAGCTAGCTCGGGTTCATAGCCATTCCTGTAGTAAATGATCAATTATTGAGATGGGTACTTGCAACCAACTGCTAAGGAAAACAAAAAGCCAACCCCGACAACATAATTGGCAGAAAGGATATATAACGTAGTTTCATGTTTGCAAAATCATAGAACAAGGATTCAAGGAAAGGCTTTAGAATATTTGAAGGAATATAAGAGAGTGAAATTATTGCTTACCACCGACCAAAAATGTTGCCTACTGCATCCTCACGTACAGAGAGACCAGAAAGACTCATCAAATCCTTTACATACCTGATAATACAGTGAGAGTAAATGTCACAAAAAGGGCATATTATAGGACTCAAATGTTTTACGACCTCAGAAAAACATTTCGATTTAACCTTAAGTATTTTAAACCTGCAAAGAAAGAAAGTTATCTGAAGAAGAGTATTCCTTTTTATATATTTATCTTCTACAATGAATTACAACCCCATGTTCATCATATAGTAACATAAAATTTTTCTTATACCGGTATTTTGAATCAGATTATTCGTTTATGCCAACGTATGCAATCCATGTCCATGTGTGCACGAACATTCTAAAAAAGATCATATGTCTGTCTAGGACTTCTTTATAAGATTTTTGTTCATAGTGTGGCATTAAGCATCCCCATTTTCCAGGATACGCAGGGAATGAGTTTAACGGAAGTAATAAGTGGTGTTCAAACTTCACATTCTTATAATTGGCAATTCACATAAACATGCTGACATCTATGTATGTGCAGAAGTACTTTTTCATCAAAATATCAATCAACTATAATCATCTTATCATGTTATAAGCTGTTTGTTACCCAATACGAGATTCGAAGTGCATAGAACAGATGAAAGGTTTGCATATATATGTACCTCCTTGCCACTACATCCTTCTCACTGTACAGCACCCTAGTTACTGAAGGTGCAGGTGAATCTGAGAAAGTTGATAGCTCATCAATCTAAAATATGAGAATAGAGAAACACAGTAAGTTACATGGAGAATAGTTATCTATGGAATCAACAATTGCCCCAATCAAGAGAGTCATTAAACACAATATTATAAGTTCGACTCCGAGAGGAAACGGCCTATTAGCCTTCTTGATTTAAGCTAGTCAGCCATGAGCAAAATAGACTGGTTTACCTTATCCTTTGACAACTAAAGTCACAAGGCGGAGAGTGGCTACGAGTTGCCCTCATATACACAAAAAAGGGAGTCATAGAACACCAAAAATCAAGTGATCTTTTTCCCTTTATTTTTTTTCCTTTTTTTACTTTTGGCAATAAAAATCAATCCCAGTTCAGTTAAACTACAATTCCATCAACACTTCACAAGACAATAGTAAAGATTCAGTCTTTAGGATATATTAAGCCTGAAAAGGGGATAGGACTATGGAGGGAGGGCAAAAAGCACCTGTTTTTGCAGAGAGTGAGAGTCCACCGATAAAGAAGAAACTGAGTTTGGAAAGTGGGGCTCGTGAATTGGGTACCCAGAGAACTCCTCCATGGTCTTGATGGTGGAATCTTGTTCATTGTTATAAGCTGAGATTCCACCGAGTGCAGAGATGGAGAAGATGAAGATGAAGAGCAGAGAGAATCTCTGAAGAATCTCCATGGCAAGCCCAAAGTATATCTGAATTGATTGGCACAGTCTTTGTGCTCAAATAGTCCAGTGTCATGTGACTCTGATTTTATTCTGTTGGTACATTTTTCTGAATTTATTATAAAACAATTTTATGTTTTGATATTAAAATAATGAAGAATTGGAATTTTTACCATATTTGATTTCACGACTATAAAATCATTCCTAAATTTAGTTTCAGACTGTTAATTTTTACATTATTTCACAATTTTTTTAATTTTTGTCATATTTAATCTCGACTTAATTTCTGATCACCGATAACAAAAATTCAATAAAATTTATTTTGAAAAGCAAAATTATTATTTTTGGTTTCCTCTTGGTGAAGTTTAAGGAAGGGAAGAAATTAATTTTAGTCCCTCAATTATTCTTTACTAACTATTTTAGTTTTTAATATTTTACGGTTGTTATATATACTTCTAAATTTTTAAAAAAGTTGTAATTTTAACTTTTTGAGCAACAAATTTATTAAATTCTATTAAAAATTCACATAGTACATGGATATTTTAATGCTTTGTAATGTTTATTCTTTAATTATAATATTATTTAGTCTAGGTAAAATTTGTAAAATAAAAAAGATGACTTTAACTGAGTTATATAGGAAAAATAGGGAATTGAGAAAGAAAGAAATTAAGGCGGGAATCGCCATTGCCTTCCTCTGGAAGCTTCAAACAGCTCAAAGTTGATACCTTGATTTAGTCTCCATCACTGCACGCCGCCATGGAATCGGAAAATCCGCGGCAGACCTGCTTGAAGCTGGAAATTCCGAGCAGCGACGAGTCGGAGCCCCGACGTGTGGAGCGGGTCTTCGTCAAAGGCACGTGGTTCCGTTCTCGCTTCGACCTCTCCATCACAAACGGCCTCCACAGTTGGATTTGCAATGGTAATTTTGCTTCAAACCTTAAATTTCTCTTTATTTGTTAGAACATAAAACGCCATTTCAGTTCCACTTTAGAGCTTGGTGTATATATGAGAAATTTTGATTTAATTTTGAAGCTTCGGAGGAGGAGGTTGAAGAGAGAGCGTCTCAGTGGGACCAGCCGGTTTCGGAATACATCGACATGGCCGAGAAGTACTTAGGGTTTCAACAGCCGGGTTCAGTTTACGGGTTCTCTGATGCCGGTGCTGGGCATAGAAGAGTAAGCTCAAGTTTTATTCATCTTTTCCTTATTTTTTGAGTGACTAATTCTGTATATTATATTAAGTGTTTAATTCATGTTTATTATACCGTGTTTATGTGTATGTGTATTATGATCATGAATTCTGAGCATTATGAACATATGAAATCAAATTCTGTGTATTGGACCAGAGTCCGTGATATAAATTGCTCTTGTGACCCTAGTCGGCAAGGTAGTCCATAGCTAATCAGCTCAAACCAAGAAAGCCAATAGACCTTGTGATTGGCTCAAACTAAAAAGGCCAATGGCCCCCATTTTTTCCTTAGTGCCATTGAAGAGATTTTGTGGATGTTAGACCAAAAGTTAGCATCAAATGGTGATTATCTTGCAATAAATGCAAGGTGTTGAAGTCACATCCTTGATGTGATTCAAAAATTAAGGCTTAAATCGCGATGAATAGGGTGCAGAAGTGCACTGCATTGGTTGGTTTCTCTCATATGGTTATAGAACAGTCATGCATCTACCCGGTAACATGGATAATATCGAGATCTTTATGGCTTCCTTGCGAGAGGGAGAAAACATTAATGCAATATGCATATGCTTTAGCGCACGCCCCTTTCTTTGTTTGGTACATGTAGTTGTCATGGACATTTGAGAAGGAAGGTACGAAGCTGGAGTGGCGGTGGAAATGCAAACCATCGCCTGATAGCAAGAACACTACAGCTGACATCTTGGATTTTCTTATGGATGCAAACATACAACTGAGCGTAAGACCACTTGCCTTATTTTTGTTTCTTTAATTTTCCTTAATTGATGTGCTGGGAACCATAGTTGTGTCTATATATATTAAGCCCAGTACTCCTTATCGCAAGCTATCTAACATATCTTCAGTACGCATGTGCTTGTTGTGTAGTTGAAATCTTTGTGCTCTCTGCTATATTGGTTAAAACAAAATAAAAATTGATTTTATGTTGTTTGATTGCTCCGAGGTTGGGCAAAATGTAAATGCCCATAGTACTCATGGAAAGTGAAATTTCTACCGAGGGATGGACTGAGAGCCCCAAGAATGCTCTTGGTGAATTTAACCATAACTTTAGTCCATTGATTTACTTTTTATTTGCTCTGGGGGCAAGGTGGGTATCAAATCTCAAGCAAACGAGTTTCTCTGGTTGATTCTGATCACCATGCACTGATTATGTGGAATAATTTTTCAAATTGAATCATATGTCACGTCTTGCTTTCTATAATGCAAATAGCAGCGAATCAGTATTTCATCAGTTCTTTGTTTGATCTAAATAGGAGGAAGTTCTCAACAAAACCCAGGCATTTGAGCGGCTACAAATTGAGGCTGGAAAATGTTTAGCGCAAAGTGAGAAACTTGTTAAAGAGAAGGAAGAATTTGAATCCGCAATATATGCAAAGGTATTAACCGCACTTCATTGCTTTCACAGTTGAAACTCATTATGTGCTGTTATTTTATTAGATTTGGCAGAAGCTTTTTGACACTCCATATCTCTGTGTATATAAACCAATTCGAAAACAGAATGTTTAATTACATCTTAGATGAAACTAAACAGATTTCTTTCTTCCCTCGTGATCTCAGTTCCTTGGAGTACTGAATTCAAAGAAAGCCAAACTGAGAGAGCTTCGTGATAGGCTTCCAAATAAAGCACCTTGTAAGCAAGCGCAAGAAGAGGAGGAAGAAGGCTCTACTGACAGAACTGAGACCTTTGACGAGGAAAGTAATGAAGAAAACAGCGGAGAAGAGATGGATATGGATGCCATTGGCACCTCCAAGGATACTCCAACCAAAAAAGCTCATGGTAGAAACAGAAAGTGAGTATTTTTCAACTTCTAGTTTCATTCCCTATTTGCCTTTCTTCCTGCCTCTTCTCAAAACATTCTCTTGAGAAGGCAACTAAACATTTTCTCTTGTAAATCATTAATCTATATATAATATCAAACCGTAAGATGCATGGGTACATGTAATCTTGTTTGGACTAATAGCTAGAACTAATTTTATTATTGGTCCTTAACAAGGGTGATATGTCAAGTTTATCCATTACATTCAATTTGGATAGGAACCATCCCGCAGGACATCCTTAATTCTTCTCATTTGAATCTAACTATAACTATATATATATAAGCCTTATACTTGTCTTGTTATAATCTCTTAAAAAGCTGCACATGCATGCATATATGCAGTCAATAGTTCAACATTCTTATCCAGTTATCCTCTTGTTATATTATACTATATTATATATATAGGGGTTTACTAGTCATGTAAAGGAGGCTAAGCTAGCCTTGTTTGACATGTCTCAGAAATGCTAGCCTATAAATACCCTTCATATCCCATACCTACATTATCAATAAGCCAATAACGAAGCAAAACTGTGTATAAGAGAATAGCTAGCATACTATAAACACCATAGAATGTCATCCATTTGTCAAGGTAAGCTCCATTTTATGTTGATTTGTCACTCTTTGAGTATTATGTCTATCACTTTGTTTGGTAATCGACAAATCGGTGAATCCATTTTAAGGAATTTGTCAATTTTAATGGTTTGACTTGGTTCAAACGCCAAACATTCTGTTTGGTAAATAGTGGTTTGGAGCAGCGTTTTTGCTCTAAACTGTTGAAATCTCAAATGTTATACTTTAAGCAATGTTTGGAATTAGGTACACCCTTATAAGTCATTAAACATTAAACATCTAACTTTACCAAATATTCTGCTAGGAACGGTTAATATGAAATAGATATTCAATCCGTTAATCGCTATTTGTCAAACATTGCCTATGTTTTTATCATTTTTCATTGTGATGATAGGTAAGAGTTCATGGCCGGAGCTGGTGGGGGTGGAAGCTGAGATAGCTAAAGCTACCATTGAGAGGGAAAACAACTTAGTCACTGCTATAATCGTTTTCCAACAATGTGGAGTGCCAGAAGACTTCAGGTGCAATAGGGTTTGGGTATTTGTGAATTGTAGCAATGTTGTTGCAAGTGTTCCGGTGATCGGGTAGCGACTACGAGCTTTCAAATTTACTAAATAACTATGTTAAAAGTAATGGGTAGAAACCCATAATAAAAATGGTGGTCTCTTTATTTTGTATCATTGAATAAAAGCGGGTAATTTGATGAATAAAATTTTATTGTTGTCCCGATCAACTTAACATTATGTTTCGCCTCCACTGAGGCTCGAACTCACATGTCAGTTATCAACTTAACATTATGTTTCGCCTTCACGGAAGCTCAAACTTACTCCCTTCCATATGAGAGTGCAGTCAGGTGCCACTAGACTACAAGGTCTTTGGCATAATGAACATTATGTTAATGGTTCATCTTATAAAGTAAAGACCATGGTCCATGGTATAATAATTGGCTATCAATACTCTCTACCTTTCTATTCTGCATAGGTTCAATTCTTCATTGGGTCTTGCGTAACATATTATTAGAATTGTCAAAACGGACCTTACACATTAGTGTATGATTATTTTGCTAATGAATATTTTATTACCAAAAGTTATTTTATCCAAATGAGACTGCGGCCGTACATTAATTAATAATTAACCATATGGTGATGTAGTCAACTGAGACAACATTTCCACATACTTAGCCAAGTACAAACCTTGGACAAATGCAATACGCAATATATATATAAAATGGCTGAATATATCTATATCTATATACTATATATGGATGTGCTGTGCATTCTTAGTCAACTTCCACTAACAACAATTTCATTGTAACAAGTTAAACTGCTGCAAAAACGTGCTCCTAGTCATCAGCTGTTCAAAATTTTTCCACAATCTTTTTTGGTAATAGTTGTTTTAATTTCGGTTATTTTTATTGATGATCATTGATAGATGTTTTAAACACAGTTCAAGACTCGGACAAGGATGCTGACTCTAGGATCAACCCGAGAAGAGAGAATTAAGTTGGCACGTAGAGTCGGAGGAATGGAATTAATCGATCTGTAACATTTGTAAGCACAAGAACCCTTAGGATCTGTTTTATAAATAGTCCAATTCTTTTTTTTGTTTTGAGACACCTTCTTGTCTCATTCTCATACTTCTTGTATGGAGTAATATAATAATCAAGCAAATAATAGCAAGAATACTAGATTTCATTGTCTTTTTTTTATCATTTGTTTATCTTTTACAACCCAATTGTTCTTAATCTTTCATTCTAATTAATTAATTAATTAATTCACCCAATTGTTCTTAATCTTTCATTCTAATTAATTAATTAATTAATTCAGACACCGAGTTAATTTTCTCCATCAATCGTATAAATATCATATTTTCAAAGTGATTGAAAACTCCATTTCTAACTGCAAACTTTTAGCTAGGTTTCCTATCACAAATATATGTATATATATAATTTACACAAAAATATTGTGTATATATAATTTACACAAAGACTACAAAGTGTACATATGCATGCAGCATATCCGCATATAAAATCAACAATTTCAATGAATTATAAATACATTTAAAAAAAATAAATTCGAAGAATAATATCAAGGAGCTTCATTATTCCTTCTGATCAACCGCGAGCCGGAAAAGCGCCGGCGCCGGCGAAGTGCATTTCTTTGGGAGGACAGCCGCCGGAGCCGCCACTTCCGCCGCCGGGGATTTGGGTGCAGCCGGAAGGTCCGGAAGAAGGAACATCACCTTTCTGCAGCGACTCAAGAAGAACCGCTACTTCTTCTTCTTCTTCTCCTCCATGCAAAATCCTTCCAGCTTTTCCCTGCTGGAAATGAAGAAGCAGCACTGTGAGTAGTATGAAAGTTATGCTAAAATACTTCATTTTTTGGGGCCTGCAGATTGATTGATGGGTATGAAGATAGGTAGAGATGAAGAAGGTTTGAATGAAAATGGTGAAGATATGGGCATATTTATAGGGGGATTTTGAGGTTATCCAAATGAAAGGGGTTGAATGTTTTTGACTATTATTGTTGGCTTTATGTTTGAGTGGGTTTTGAACTTGTTGAATCCACGAGTCTCCATGGAATTTCTCCCCAACTTCCTAACTGTATATGTGAGCACGTAGTGTGTAGAGAGAGAGAAAGAGAGTTCATACATGGAAGAAAAGTTAGGTCCGCATTTTAGTTACCTTCTTTATACTATTTTAATTTAAGGAAAAGTCAGCATGCAACTGTAGACCCGTTAACCAATTCAAATCAAGAAGATCAATAGACAAATTAATTTTCGATGCATTTACTTGTACCTTTCTCCCAAACTCGAAAACAAAAATGTGTTTATTCATACATTTTTTTTTTCATTTTAAAAAGCATATATTCAATGAAAATTTCAAGAATTGAGATAAATGGAGGATCCACTTTTTTGCATTTGACATCAAAAACTAATTGAAAAATCGAAATTCCAAAAAGAATATATAGGAGTTAGGCTCATCCTCTTGAATATTGAGGCATGCAGCTGCGCTATTGAAAGTTGATTTGCCACATGGATTTGAAATGGGGATGAGAGACGTAAGGGATGATACCATGAAGCATCGCAAAAGCCCTGTGAACTTTCCCTATCAGATTCCTCGTACCAAACAGCAAAACGACAAGTGAATCTTATTTCAAACACTACCTTAATATAAGTACATTGAAACATTGGAATTTTCGAACATAATAAGACAAGAAATCCTAGGGCTTTGACTGTCCTATACTTGTAGGATCTAAAATGGGTTAATATTAAGAGAAACTTTAATCAAGCTGAAACTATTAACATTTTATTTATTTCAAAGTGAAATGGCATAAGATATATCACTATTTATTAATTAAAAATAAATTTAAGCATGAGATAGCTTGCAAAATTTGCAAGGATTGCAAGTCTTAAAAATTGTAGCAAAAGTATAATGTAGAGATAGTATTTTTGTCTTTTCTTTCAATCATTTTATAAAATTTAAATAATAATAATAATATTGATGAAATATAATACTCCGTATTTTTTTAATGTGATGTGAAAATGTAGACCCGCTTTTAAAAGTATGTTAACATTACCGGGATTAAAAAAAATTAATGAACAAATTACAAATATAATATGTGAAATTATGACTTACTTTTAGAAGTGAAAAAGTATTGCAAGGATAAGATAACCTAATCACAGTAATACAAAACTCTAATGGGGCCTTCTAGGTCTGAACAGTCAACTATGAATAACTTAAACTGGTTTATCTTCTCATAAACCTTTGCTGGCCAACTAAGGTCACTCATGGGGTTAATGTTTGTCCAGTCTTATAAGTAAATTAAGCATAAATTAAGCACTGAGAATAGCAAATAAGCACAAACTTCTTGATCAGCAAACCCTAAATTGGGCTGATAGCAAAGAGCCAAAGATATATTGAAAAATAATCATTAAAAAGAAAATAAAAATCTAAAGATCTAGACCTCACTCTTTACAAAATGTCACTCCAAATCTAAGGCTGAAGCTTTGCTCAAGTAAATATTACAACTGACATCAGCCAATTTTTGCGGGGAAGTTTCGTTTCAGCCATCTTTCACAGCCCGTTTGAAGGCCGGAACATTGCATAAGCGTTGACACCACGTGCAACATTTGAGTATTCGGGAACATGATACGGGTAGCCAGCATCACTATCGATGTTCCTCATTCCAAGGTACGAGGGGTCGGGACCAACCACTTGCCAGTTGTTGGGAAATAGCCCGTCCATTTGGCCGTTGGCAAAACTTGGCGGGCTAGGCTGTGGGATCACGTCCCTGACAGCTTCGAAAAGGCCTACAGAGTAGCTGTGCTGGTACCCGTTATCATGATAACTTTG
This sequence comes from Ipomoea trifida, assembly GCA_003576665.1. Lineage (NCBI taxonomy): Eukaryota > Viridiplantae > Streptophyta > Magnoliopsida > Solanales > Convolvulaceae > Ipomoea > Ipomoea trifida. The sequence goes on from CP025656.1 coordinate 21,500,503, forward strand.
TGCCCGTTCAAACCTACAAGAGCTCATTGAGGGACCCATGTCAGATAACATACCAGTGTCGCTTGGGAAGGTGAACTGCTGAGTTTGATGGTTAGAACAGTTGCTGAGACTTTGAAATCTTGAATCTGGTTCTGAAGTCATCCCAATTCCAAGCTCGTCATCCAGTAGGTCATTGATGATATCAAGATGTGGGAATTCATCCGCAAATGCACAGTAGGGCTGTCGGCCTGAGAGCTCTGATGTGGATGCAGCTGGAAACTGAGACGGAAGATGATCATGAGATCTGCCATTAACTGGCATGTATGGATCGAGATTTCCAATGCCATTCACTAAAGGATGGTCACGGGACATGGACATGCTCCTGCTGCTATCCCGTTTGGGGGAGCACTCATTCCATTGGGATCCATTCTGCAGCACTTCATGATTCACCATTCCATATGAAAAGTTCGGTCTAATTGGACTATGTTCTATTCGTTCTGGCGCCTGTGGTACCTGTGGTATGTACATCGCCCCTGAAATCAGAGTAGAAGGTTGATGGTATGACGGCAAGGCATTCGTCACCGAGCTTGGAGAATGAGGTTGAGTAAAACCAGCTGAATTTCCCGTAGCAGGAGAACCCATCATTGCATTTCGGTAGGACTGGGGTGTATAACTCTGTGTCGTAGGTGAAGGATCAGGACCCAACCGACCAGCTGCACTCACTGAACGTGCCAGGTGAGGTGTTGTCTGAACCATGGAGACGACAGGGTTAGTTGGCCTAGGACCGGTGACTATTGGTGCACTCATGGGTCTTGATGTGACAGGCACTAGCTTTGAAGAGGCCTTTTCATTGGTGGAAGGAATTTGACGTGTCAATGGCCTGTCTGCAGCAATAGGAACTTGGAGGGTGGAAGGCTTTCCAATGGCTTTCAAATCAACAGATCTGTGGGCATTAGTCTTTGCAACTGCAACTGCAACTGCAGCTTCAGTTGATTTCACGGGTTTGGAAGATTTATCAGTCAGTTTGGAGGTCTCGGTTGATGGGCTCTTGACAGCAGGCTCAGCAGAACCCAAGGTCTTCGACTCTGACTCTGACTGAAATGTAGACGACCTGTTCTTGGGAGGACTCCTAGGAAAACATTGCACGCTTGTCTTATCTGACGAGGGTCCCACCCTATCAGCTACATTGAGCTTCCTTTGCTGTGGAACTGCTACTTCCTATAATACAGCAAGACTGTAGCTCATCAATTTTTGTGATTATTAGAACAGAAATACACTATACAAGGAGCCAGCAAAATGAAATTACAGGAATGACATTCCCATCGAAACTAATAAACCTTTTTTTAATTATATCATACCATTTCCTTTTGGTATTGGTAAGTGCTATACTTCATTCCAAAAATAATAAAAATAATATTAATAATAATAATAATGATACTGGTTGGGAGAAGAAAAAGACAACCCACCTTCACAACAAGCTGCTCATGTGAAGAAAGAACAGTAGCTTGAGGCTCGGATCCAGCTGTTCTGCAACTTCCAGATGTATCACTCAGTGGACGCACATCAGAAATAGTGCCTAATATTTGACTCTGTGAATCATTAGCACATTTAGCTGCATTACAAGATGACTTGCCCTGACAGTTCTTCCCTCTGGTAAGTTGAAATACAAAAATATTAGATCTATGTTGTTTGCATCAGCAATTAGCCAATGGTTAAAAAGGACATACTTGCTAGGTGATTTCTGTTTCTTATGGTCTGAAAGGTTCCCTCTGTAAGGCCCATTCATAACAACTGAGCGGCTTGAGTCTGTGGAGCATGTTGAAGAACTGTCATCGATCACAGAAGGGATTTGACGCCCAACTATTCCATTTTGCTCTGGTGACAGGCCGCTCAATGCACTGCAGCTCATTTCCGTAGAAGGATGAACTTCTGATGTGTCAGTATCCCAACTGACAGGGCTCACGTCTCTGTCTTCTGAATCGGGATTAAGTACTTCCGGAACACAATCTACTGAATCCGAGATATCTGAAACCTCTTCCAGTGTATCACGTTTGTCAAGTACACTTTCTGGTTCCTCATTCATGTCCTTTCCTTCACCACCAGTTGGTTCCTCTGAAGCCTTGTCTTGCAATGTGACATCGTTCCTTTCATCCTTCCCCTTATCCTTAGCTTTGCGGTTGTTGCGCTTTTGTTTTCCCTGAAGTACAAGGAATTATAAAATTTTATCCGTGTTTCAGTGATTCAATAAAGTTTTCTTTCAAACAAAACACCTCTCATGGGCTATCACTGAATCCCAACACATTTATGCTGCTAATAACAAAACAGACTACGCTATTCTCCCGAAAATGAAGAGCATCAAAATGAAGGTGCATTCAAATAGAAAACCTGTTTTTTCTTTGATTTCTTTTCCTTCACGGATGCTCCACGTTTTGATTTCTGCTCACCTTCTGCCATCCATGCAGCCTCCTCTTCACGGATGAGTTCCTCTTGCCTCTTTAGAGCAACAGCTTCCTGGTATGCAACCTCAATTTTACTGCATACAAAATATAAATAAATAAATAAAACAATTGGATCATCACGAAACTTTAAAAGAAAACTTGACGCACCCAGGTGAAACAAAATGTGCTCGACAAGTTTCAGAGCTTAAATTTATTTCCAATTAAGCTAAATGGCTTTCAGAAAGTTCTAATAATGGATTTCCACAAGAGAAGAAATAAAACTAACAGAAAGTCCGACCAACAACATCAAACTTTAATCAATAACCTAAGAGAAAATTAAAAAAAAATAATAAGAAATTTTGCAACCAAAGGTGAAGAAGAACAGAGATAGGAAAGAATTAATAATGGTTTACCTGAAAATTTGTGCCAGGACAAATATTTCAATGGTCCTACGACCCAGGTCAGTAAGGCGTCTTTCATCACGTTCAATGGAATCTTTATTGAAGTCATCTCCAGAAGCACCATCCTGACACCCCACCGCCAAAATAAAAAATAAAAAATAAATGTCATTCTTCAAAAATCTATATAACATTATAAAATTCCATCCCCACCCTATATAGATTACATGGTTCACGATGGGTACAACTATATACAATCTATATATATTATATATATATAGGGTCAAGATCTGGTGCGGGCCACTCCTTCCCGTGCGGTCGTGCACCACTATGTATGCACAAATGCACAACCACGTGTTCAAAAATGCACCAGGGTGTGGTGCATTTATATGGTGAATTTGTGCATTTTTGAACACGTGGTGATGCATATGCGGTGCATACATGATGGTGCAATCCGCACATCCGTACGGTAACAGGGCGCCGCATTTGAACCAGTACATATATATATCACGCCATACACAGATTGCAGGGATCACAAAGGATACAATTCTACACAAACTAAATATATAACATGTGAAGTTCAACTGTGTGTATGGTATATGGATGGAAACTTTTCTGCCTGAAATAACATCATATGTCAGCTGTAAAATTATGGAGTAGCATTTTCTGAATATCACTACAAAAATATAATAATGTACAGGAAGCAACCAGAAGCAATGGATAGAAAAGAATGCTTGAGGCTTTTTGATAGACATGCAGCATCTTGCCAGACGATGAGTTAATAGATTACAAAGCACCTTCATATTGACTATTTTTGCAAATTCAAATATAACCAGATTTCAACTAAGATGCTCATCTGACTATCTGAGGCAGCAAAAAACAAAGCTCAAAACAAACACTTAAATGGATCTTATTTGCACAAAACATAACAGTATTCAATCATCTCAGTGTACAATGTACCTTTATACGATTCTGAGGACCTTTCTCATCCTTTGGAGGCAGCTGCTCCAAGGCAGCCCTCTCGAGCAATAGAAGCACATCCTCCACCAAAACAAACATGTCTTTCTCCATCCGAATTATAGGTGGAATAGATTGTTCCTCTGCATCTAAATGTTTATCATTACCTTTCTTGGCCTTGTACTGACCTTCTAGAGCCTTGAGTCCACTGTATAAAGAATCCATGACCAAAGTAGATGTTACTTCTTTTTCTACGAAGAAATGCTTAACAATAACTTTCAATATTGCATCCGATTTTTCTTTGGACATCCGGCGCCTGGAATTTTGGTCCATCCCCAGCCAGAAAGCACAGAAGCTAAAATAAAATAGGAAGAGAAAATCATTAAACTTCGCAAAATGGCTTAACCTAAGTTTCATAAAACTAATATAATTCCAAGGCCAAAGAAGCTACGGTACTATGGACATCAATAGTGTCAAGAAGTAATCTTCCATTGGAAAAGTACACATAAACAGATAAAACAACAATAATAGTAAGTAGTAACCATATTAATTTTGTGATAGTAAATAAAACAAAAAGGTATTAATAATTAAAGAGAAAGAACCACTACCTTGACCATCTGGCTTTATCCTCTATCAATTTCCCAAGCTTGCCTCGCCGTTCTTCAACAAAACGTCGGCAGATTTGTTCAACATTTGTTAAATATACCCTAACAAGCTCTCGGCGATATTGATAGTCAAGGCACCGAAAGGGACGATCGGCTCTCTCCCTGAAAACAGCAGTTAAGATTCAGTTAATGTGCATCGTCATATATCTTATAATATCACTTTATATACTTAAAAAGCTATCCATATGTGATATATTGCTAGTGAGCACCTCAAGACATCAAACAAATTTTCTAATTTAAAACTATACCCTAAATAACAAGAATGATTGGCAACATTACAAAGACAATGTCATCATTTGTCGGCAGAAATAGAATGCACCCTTATAATCAAAAGGTAAATACAACAATGGAGTGATAATAAAATTTAAGGCTTAAAGACCTGATAACTTGGACTTGAGCCTTAATTATTAGTGTATCAGCATCAATAAACCCATCCAACACTTTTGATAGTTCCATAAATTTTTTCCAGCCCCAATCATGCTCTTTCTTCCAGAAACGATGTAAAGTATCTGCAGATATTCACAAGGGAATTTTAAAACTAAAGATCAACAGAGCCATAAGAAAGTGATCAAGGAACTGTTCAAACTCACTAACCTGAATATTTGGACTTCTTCGGGTCTTTATTAACTACAGCTATTGTGAACTGTGCAAAATGACTCCACCCTGCATTTATCAATTTGGAGAAAAGAGTATAAAAAACAAATAACAGACAACATTTATGAATAAAGGCAGATCAATATGAATTAACAATATAGTCAACCTGGAAGAAGCTTGTCATGATTAGCCACACAAAGAAAAAGAGAGAGATGATTGCAGACATCACAGCCCTGTGGATAAATCAAAATATACCTGCCACCACGAGTTGATTCAGAAAATGAATATGAAATAATCATTTAACTTAGGGACTCCTACCACATTAACGAAATAACATCTCAAACACAAATTTGTACTTTACCAATCTGAAAATTTTCTGCTTAAGTGCTTAACTTTCAGCACATTGAAATTGCACCAGTGAAAAGAAACAAAACAACAAATATATGGGATAAAAAACAAAACATCTGATTATTCAAGCGGAAACAATACTATGCAGCCAAAATTTGGCACTATTAAAGATATAATCTGGCTAATCTGATACAACATTTACAAACTGAAAGAAGATCCCATCAGAAATTATACCACTATGGGATGCATGATGTTCCAGATCAAGACATGATAATGGCAAACATGAACATCTAGAAAAATATAGAACAGAAGTAACTGTATACAACCAGTAGAAATGACAGCTCCACAAAGAAGCACTATGATTGCGCAACAATTAAAGACACATGCTTAACAGTGCTTTTGTTAAAAAATATCATACCATTTGTAGCCGCCAACCTCAAATGCATTACTCCGAAGTTCTCTCTTGTTAATTTGTGAAAATTTATCAATCTTCCACGTATACTTTCCAAACAGCTCAGAAGGTTTAGGTCCTACAAGTCAGTAAATAAGAGGATAATGTATTTGAATATTAACCATTCCCTCACCAAATAAAGCATAGATGATAGAACCAGCACACAAGGACGAGGGAGAATACGAAACCAATACACTGCCCCCACAAGTCCAGTAAGCATTCATTGGCATTTATCAGATGATAATACCCAGAACCCATACCACTCTGGAGAAGACAGACTAGTTAACACTTAGAAAACAAATCTCAAAACAACAATGAGATTAGATCCTAATGAGAAGTATCTGGTTAACTTGATTAAAATCTTAGAGATGATTGAGTACTATTGCCAATTCAATACAGTAGGTTTGCATGATGAATGGATATTTAGCAGAAAACATATAATATTTTCCAGGATTAAAATTTTCAAAACATATAATATTAGCAGAAAACTCTTTTGTAAAGTAAAATCTTGAGTGTATGAGATAAACAGTGGAATGTCGAATCAGAATCTTCCAATGCAATAAATATGAGCATGGCTAATTGAGACAAGATACAAGTACTACCACCTTCATCGTCACCGTCACTGTCCCAGAAAGGAGGTGATGTTGATGGAATTCCATTTTCAACTTGTTCAGAAGACCTCCACTCAGCCAGTGCTTCACCAAACTGGCACCGCTGCTGCTCACTTGATACTCCCTCCAATGATCTTCCCACTCCAGCCTCCTCAGTATCAATTGTAGCCATTTCCCTCTCCACAACTCCCACAAAATTTCACCAACTATACCTGTTTCGTCACAAAGTTATCAGACCCCATTAGAAATTGAGAAACATAGGTCCGCGTAAAATCTAAGTGCAGTAAATCCATACCTAAAAGGTGGAGCAGACACAACTCTCTCAGCTCCACAGTAAACATATCCAAATTTCTGTACATGTGCCTATTTAAACTTATTATTAATAGTCAACTAAGTCCTAGTTGAGGTGGGAAAAAACTATTCATTATGAAGTCCAAACACACTCCTACCACATTTTACAGTCCTATTCATAGATTCAAAACTCAAACTATAAATTAATCAGCAAAGTCCAGTGATTACCAATAAACCCTTAGAAAAATTACCTAAACACTAAAAAGTACATACATATATACATGTCTACCGAGGGATAGAATCAAACTCCACAGTTCATCAAATTAAATAAATTAAAAAGTTCATCAATTGAATCCTGAATCAGGTAAAACTCCCATAAATTGAATTAAACTTAGGCAACAGGGTGTGAATTCAAAATCCCAAATTCCAACAAAAACATTAGAAACTAGGAATTGCCAGAAATACTCACATCCAAAAGGCAAAACCTAAAGCAGAAAGAAAAGAGAATCACGAGTGGATGCAAAGATAATCAGATCAGGTAAAAGCGCTGACCTTAAGCAAAAAGGGAGCTTTGTCAATGGTGAACGGATGAAGAGGAAGCTGTAGTGAGAAAGAAAAAATAGAGAGATTTGAGAGGCCAAAGAAGGAGAAGAAGAGCAAAGGCGGAAATGAAAATATATAAATTAATTTCAATCCATTTTACTATTTATATATATATCGCCCCTGCGTGTGTCTGTGGAAGGAAGGTCTGAGTAATGTGTAGCCGTGTAGGTTACCATAATTATTTTATAGGTTTTATGGATTACATCTTTTTCACTATGCAAAATTTATTCAATTAAAATTTATATTGTGTGTCAATTAGAGACTTAAGTAAAGAAAGAAGAGGGTTTTTAGATGTGTGAATTTGGGTCGAAGATGAAGGTTTAAAGGTTAAGTGTAAAATTTAAGATTTTGTTGGCCAAAATAGAGAAGCCATAGAATTTTATTTTATAACTTAAAATTTGAAAATGGGGCAAATCAAGGGATCAAAAGAAATAATGGATGAATTAGACTCCCCTTCCATGGAAGTTTACTGGTCTTTATGGATATCCAGAGAGACACAGAATATGAGAATTATGGGTTTTCTTGAAACATTTATCTACTCTTAGTTTGTTACCATGACTATTAATAGGTGATTTCAATGATTTGTGGAGTGCAAATGAAAAGTGAGGGTGTTACCCCCACTCTCAGTGGCTATGTAATGACTTCAATGAAGTTATGGACAGGCGCGGCTCAAGAGACTTGAAATTTGATAGTGACTGAGTTACTTGGGAGAGGGGCAAAGGTTCAGTTAACTTGGTTTGGGAGAAGCTCGATTGGATCCTCATCTCATATTCCTGGGTTGATTTATTTGGTGAAGCCAAGGTCACCTCGTTTGGAGCCCCATGGAGTGACCATCTGCCACTAGCGGTTTGGCTATATCCATCGCGAATAACCAGAACTATAAAGAAGTTCAAGTTTGAGAATATTTGGCTCTTTGAAAGTCAATGCAGAAAAATAGTGCTCAAAACCTAGAATCTATTACAGTGTAGTATCTGTTCATAAACTACTTTCTCAACCTACTGAAGAACAAAGAGACTACTTTCTCAACCTACTGAAAAACAAAGAGACAGCAACGCCTCCACCTCCCGTATACAGGGAAGGGTTTGATGCCACTGGACCACAAGGCCCTTGGCTATAATTTTATTATTGTATTACCTTTAATTAACATATTGGATGTGTGCACCCGTGAACTATGGAACTAGGGTAGGTATATCACTCGGAACTTTCAACCCCAAATTAGTGATTACATGCTCCATATGAAGTCAAAGTGCCCAACTTTTATGGTACAAGAGAAGTGACACCAACTCCAGATTTTTCCATAATGCAACCCGCAAAAGGAAGAGAAATAACCAGGTAGACAAACTCAATAACTTTGTTGGTGGTTGGGTGTGTAAAGGGCAGGACTATCATAACTAATTCTTGACTATTTCGCAGATCTCTTATCTCTTATTTTCATCGTTTAGTAACATGGTCGTTTTCCTAGATTGCTTCACCCCTAGTGTAACATCGTTTGGTAACATGGTCGTTTTTCTGGATTGCTTCACCCTTAGTGTAACATCGTTTGGTAACATGGTCGTTTTTCTGGATTGCTTCACTCCTAGTGTAACATAGCAAGAAAACATGAATCTTACTAAAGTTATTACATTAGAAGAGGCCAAAGTAGCAATATTCAGCATGCATACAAACAATGGTGTGCATGAGGTAAACCTGACATTATAATTGTTTTTTTTTTTTAAATACAACTAGCCCTATTACATTGTAGTATCTGTTTATACATACTTTCTTAACTTGTTGAAACACAAAAAGTTAGTATCGCCTTCATTAGTTGGCAAAATGACCACAATAAGATAAATTATATTAAATTATTTATAATTGATCGACTCAAATTAATAAAGTCAATTGATAGGCTAAAAGCAAGAAAGCCAATAGGCGTTTCTTTCTTTGACATTAATGACAATAAATTTTTATATTTAATATTTATACGTTTCAAAACTTGTTGGAAATAGTCAAATTGACATTTTAGTTTTAAAAAAAGCCCAAATGAAAGGGAAAACAAACCCTAATACTGTGCTCAAAATCTTCCCTTGGACTTCGCTAACGTCTACAGCTTATAAATCTTGCTGAAATAGTGGTATTGGATCCAAAGTTCTGTAGATGATGGCTGCACTTTCGTCAAGATTCTAAAGAAGAAGCTTTGAAGCTGCTCCTTATATGGAGGTATGAAATCTTACCAATATACATGCTTATATACATCAATATTGTTCTACTTTTTGCAGAATTGACTTGATTTTTGGCGTTTCTCAATTGATCGATCTGATTTTGGGGTCTCTCAGTCTATGGAATTGTTTTATGTTTCTTTATTCAATTGTTCAAGCCTTTAAATGTATACCACAAGCATTTCAATTTTCAAGCTTTATTTGAGTTTTTATTTTCAATTTTTAAATTTTAGATTTGGGGATAATTGTGCTGTGGATTCTAAACAGCTACACACTTTAATTATCCCATCATCCATATTATTTTTCAAGCTCTAATTGTATTTACCTTAGTTTTTTGTTTTGTTTTGTTTTGTTTTTTGAGTACCTTAGTAGTGGAGACTTTTGTACTCTTACCATGTGGGAATCTGTGGACAAATTCAAACTATTGATCGAGTACATCTCACATATGAAAATAAACAAAACTTCATAATATTTATGAAAATGACTCCACTTATCTTTTACTTGATTTTTCATTCGTCAAATCTTGCAGATCAATATTTCTTAAAATGACTCCGCTCATTTTTTACTTGATTTTTCATCCGTCAGATCTTGTAGATTAATGGTTTGAATTTATCCACAAGTTCTCACATGGAGAGTTGTTCTCATAATTAGGATTCTCTCTCTATATATCTATATTATAGAGATGTCTCACCCGAGGTGGCCAACCGTTGAAATAAATGAGTTACCTAGTTTATTATATAGAGAAAGAGAAGCAATAGTAGATCTATTTCTCATTTCTAAGATCTTGCATTAGGCTTCATTACCTTCTTAGTAATCTCTCATTTTCTTGACCTTCATCTTAGTTCTATTTGGAAATATTGATGAAATTAATAGGTTTAATTTGGGAAACTAAGGGCCATTTACTTTAGGAAACTATTACTCCCCCGTCCCATTTTACCTGTCCTATTTACTATTAATTGGTCAAACCAACTTTTTCTTCTTTGCTTATTTTCTTTAGTAAATTTTTATTATTTTTAAATTTAATTTTTTGTGTTTAATAGTAATTTTAATGTAGTTTCTAAATATATAAATTTTATATATTAATGCTAAACTTAATAATATGAAAAATTGGATTAAAAATTACTCCAGTCAAGCCTCGTTAAACGAACCAGACAACCACCATTTTGGGACGGAGGTAGTATTTGTTTTTTTTTTTTTAAATTTTTTTAGTTTTCATTATCTTGTTTTCTATTTAGAAAACTTGTTTACTAACGCCTATTTTTTCAAATTTGCTTGTTTTTAGACTAACGTTATAAAATTAACACAAGTTTAATTTCGAGTGATTTTTAGATCTTATATTTAAAATATTTTTGGATATGTTTGATTTAGATGGAATAAATATAATTTTTACTTTTAAGTTTAATATATGTATGATTTTTTACATTTGATATCAGGGTAGCATAACTAAAAACATACCCGAACCAATAGCCTACTAAGGATTCGTTTGGAATGCAAGAAAATGACTTCTAGAAAATGTTTTATGAAAAATGATTATTTTTCAGAAAAAAGTTTCATTTTTAGTGTTTGGTTGCATTATGGAAAACTGTCTTTGTGTGTTTGGTTCATTTTTTGGAAAATGTATGAAATAATGATATATATTTTTAAAAGTGAAAAAAAAAACGAAGAAGCCGGCGGACTGGTTTTTGGCTATGCCGGATCTCATAGATGTGGCCATTTTGGCCAAAACATAGTTGAAGCCATTCCCGGGAAAAAATCCGGAAGTTGTTTTTCGGAAAAATGACCTCATTTTCCTTGGTCATGCCTTCCCAAACAAAGAAAACCCGGAAAATGATTTCCTGAAATTATTTTTTGGGTTTCCAAACACACCCTTAAGTTTATCTAAAATTTAGTTTAGATAATATTAATATTTTTTGAACTAATATTTAAAATATTTTTGGATATATTTATTTGAATGACTTGCACACACACACACACACATATATATATATATATATGTATGTATATATATATATATTACTTTGAAGGCTAATATATGTGAAATTTCAATATACAACATTCGGATTAAACTTGTATTATGATATAACATAACTAAAAATATCCGAATCAATAATCTATCGAGTTCAATCAAAATCTAAACTGAATGTAGAGTTCAATTTTTAATTTTGATAATGTGAATAATGTCTAACTTTAAGGGTAAGCAAATAAGTTATGCTTATATAAGTAAATGCGAGTAGAAAATATAGAAACAGTGAAAAGTAAAAGAATATGATAATGATAAATGTTTGTAATGGATAAATGCCAATCATTTTGTGCTCAAATGGCATTTAGTGACTCTCTCATATGGGAGGTCATAAGGTTGAGCCTCAGTAGAGACGGTATTGATTCTTTGTGCTTCAACATGTTGCGAAAGTATAGATGAACAAATACTACAATGTAATAAAATCAGTTGTATTAAAAAAAAAAGTAATGGATAAATTGGTTATAGTGATATATAGTCAAATAAATGATATTTTGTTTTCCATTTAGAAAACAATTTTTAAAAGTTCTCCAGTTTTCTAAAAAATTGAAAAATGTTTTTAGTTTTCAAAATGGAAAATTGTGCTAGTAAACATGTTTTCTGTTTTCTATTTCTCCAATTCCAGAGTCTCCAATTTTCTAGAAAACTAGAGAAATTCTCCAGTCGGACCCTAAAATTTGTTACATGGTTGCAAAAGATTTGCTCTAAAAAACTCTTTGCATGGTGATAGATTTTCCATCCCTAGTTGATGTTTGGTTCATGGGAATAAGTCAAGAATGGAATAACATTTATGAGAATAGACCTAATTCATAGTTTGGATCCATTTTGAAGGGGCCTTGTATTAACTTTTCCCTAGTTCTTAGATAATGGTGGGTGGGTGGGTCGTGAGTGGGTGAGTTAACATATACTCACTCAGTCAACCCACCCACGGCCACCACTACCCATCCTTGCCACCACCTCCCTATTCCACCACCACATGTATCTACTCATATTTTCACATCACCACCATTACTCCTACTACCCATCTACTCACCACTAAAATTGTGTTCATCATTATCTTCTCTTAGTTTACCCACCATTATCTATTAATTCTATTCTACATCTACTTATCCTAGCATTTGGTACCCTATGTTTGTTTTGCCAAACTTTACTAAATAAATTCATAAACCCCCAAATTTTAAAAATGGAATCTAGTTCCTTGAACTTTTGAATAGTTAGTAAAATCCTTATTATTTTTACAGTTAAATTAGTGCCTGAACTTTATTACCTAATGGTTGTTTTTTGGGATTATAGTCTTCCAAATGTATGATTGACATCTTGATGTTGTGACTTAACTGGGGATCATAATTTGTGGAATTATTTTGTGCAATCTTACCTTTGGTGGTATATATTTGATGCCTTTCATGGTTAACGTAGTTTTTTTGTTTTCTTTGTAGGTTGTGAGTACAAGTGCAAAATCCATACATAATTGCAATGTTTGTATGAGTCCTTGATTCTGGTTTGACGCAGATTTTAGATATAGATTGTTGCTACCATTATGGACTTTCATCTACCTTTTAAAGTTGGTCAATCTGCAGAAGCACAATCTTTCTTGTTGGGATTTCGTTGTGCATGGTTTCGATGCAAGGTAAGGGTTGCAAAGTGACAAACATTTTATGTGACAACAAGCTTAATATATTTTAACTTCAATGTTAGGAATTATTTATGTCTCAAATGTAGAATCAGTAACTTAAAGCATGACAAAATTTGAAAAGTGATCATGGAAAGATTTATATTCTGTCATAGTTTCCACCAATTATTATATTATTATTAATTTAATTCTTGTCCCATGCGCTTGACTAAATATCCTTTTATGATGATTTGATTTTGTACTTTGGAGTTTCATGAAGTACAATTATTGGGAATACATGTTTGATATGTATCTATATGATATAAAAATGTCTGAGGTTTTGAGGTTCTTGTCTTTCTTCTTGTTTTGAAAAACTCCACAAATTCACAGGTTAAACAAGTAATAAAGGGATTAGTCTTTATTTATTGAAATTAGAGAAAATAACAAGAAAATTTGTAGATCTGCCTCTTAGCTTTCCAAGGATGCGTAAATTGCATTATTGGACTTGCAGGCTGTGAATTATGTTCAAAATACTCAGCAAATGGCATTCTGAGAATCTGAGTTTTCTCTAACAGACTTCACTCTTGGTGGTCATTTTCACTAGGTTTCCTTAAGAATTGGGCTGAGTTTCTTCACGAATGTTGTATGCTGTTAACAACTTTTTCAATGCCACTTGAATCATCTCAACTGGATCTTTCTACATTGAGATATGCTTGATTGCTTGAAATATTGAGTGGTTTGGAACTTGAAAACTTTTGCACTTTTTCTTACCTTCCCAATCAATTACCTGCAATTTCAAAATCAAACGAAATACCCATTCTCAAGCCATTATTAAATCATACAAAAGCCTCTAGTAAACACACACATTTGTTGAGGACTAATATAAGCATAAATACAAGGATGCAACACTTCTCTAGGATCTGGCTTTTGTTGTTTTTGTTGCATTGGTGACTAAAATAAGCATAATATAAGGACTCAACACTTCTCTAGGATCTTTCTTTGTTATTTTTGTTGCATTTATTTATTTATTTTGTCTCAGATAAAGGAGATAAAGAAGAAGGGTGGATATTGGCATGCATTGCTGGAGTATTTTGATTATCCAGATGAAAGTAAGTTAAAATTTCAAACTAGTTCACACTCATATAAGTAAATGGAATCTTCCTCACACATTTTTTTTAATCAATGAAACATTCTTTCTACATGGAATATGTTGCCAGAGATCACAGGCATGAGAATATTGATTCTTTCAAGTTGTACTGGAATTCTGAAATCTTTCTGGTTTTAAACTTTCAAGAACCTCTCAGGGACAATATATGGAGACCATCGTAATATTTATCTTCTTTTATAATATTTTGTTTGGCAGAGTTAAAATGGATGAAACTGTATCAAAAGCATTATCATCGTGTTGGAAAGTCAAAGGGAACTCAAAGGCAATTGATGTTGCGGCCTTGCTATCCACCAATTTGCAATGAAAGTGAAATATCTAATGTGAATTTAGTGCCGGAAGTGAAAGTAATTGTTCGTGGCATATGGAAGGTGGGAGATTTGGTGGATTGGTGGAGTAGTGACTGTTACTGGTCCGGAAAACTGACTGAAATACTTGACAATGATAACGCCATGGTAATTTCATTTCTTTAGTTTACGCATTTTGTGTTGTATATTAAGCTGGCAAATGCAAGCATTTGGTTCTATCAATGCATCATGTTAGTCTGCTTAAAACAGTAAAAGTGGTGGAGTAACCTGGCCGCCCGATGTTAATTAACAGCACATCTGATGACTTGGCCTTTTTTATCTTCTAGATTGAGCTGACTCCACATCCCATTGGCGAAGGTGGATCTTATGAAGTGTGTATCAAAGATCTACGCCCATCTTTAGATTGGTCTCCAGAACTTGGTTGGACTCTTCCTACTTCCCTGGTTAGTTCTCATTCACTTCATATTTAAGGAAAGGAAAACCTGTTCTTGATGCCTTTTTTTTTTTCTCTCTCTCGGCACTGTACATGTCTATTCATGTGATTGTGATATTTCATTGCACCTAGATACCGTGTCTCCCATCTTCGAAATGGTTATTGACATCCAGCTAACAAAGTTCTGTTTTATGATCCCTATAGGATGGTGAGAATGGCCATTCATGTGCTCGGCTTATCCAACCTGTCAGTAGAGGTATGATTTGAGTAAAAATAAATCACTTATAGGGTCTATTTGGAAGCCTGGAAAATGATTTCCGGAAGTCATTTTTTGGATTTTCCAATGTTTGGGTACTCAAGTAAAATGAAAAAGGAAAATATTCATTCTGGCAGGTCCAATTTGACGGAAAATGTCTTCCTAATTTTTTTAGTCGTAAGATATTTTTCGGATTCTTTATTTTTCATTTCTCTTCCCTTTTTTTTTTTTTTTTTTTTTTTACCACCATCACCACTACCACACCACCATTACTGCTGCCACCACCACCACCAGCGGTACCAACACCAACACCACCATCTCCACCATTAGCACAACACCACCACCACCACCACCACATAGTATTATTATTATAACAAATAATTTGTTCATTTTTAGGAAAATGAATCAAAAAGAAAAAAATGCAATTTCTTAACTTTCAGCCAAACAGAAAAAGCTAGTTTTCTGATTCAGCCAAACACCATAAAATTAAAATATTTTTCGGAAAGTGAGTCATTTTTTGGAAATCATTTTCCAGAAAATATATTCCAAGTTTCCAAATGGACCCTTAATTTAGTTGTTTTTTAAAAAAAAAACAATTTAGTTGTTTGATTAAAGCAAAATTGCAAATACTTGTGGTATGAGGAAATGAAAGCATGGTTAGAGGCATAATGGCATATAAAGGATGCCCAAGAACAATAATGAAACAGATAATTCACTTCTGCAAGTACTATTGATTATATACCAATTGCATAGCCTAATTCTATATAGTTCAAGCAGAGTGATACAAACAATTCATTTCTGTCAATTGCTGTTTTGCTATTACCAGATGCTTAACAACGCCTTGCTTTGTTTCCGATTTTCTATAGAGTTATTTTGTGATTGAAGTTAATTTTTTTTTTTTTATAGATCTTGGTGCCACACTTGATGAACACACAATGCATGGATCAGAAAGAGAAGTGAGAAGCACATCAGCGTCGAATACACATGTGGTTTTTGAGGATTCTGGTAACAGAGAAAGTAGTGTTTCTGTTTCTGTTTGTGATTCTGGTATGGATGCTGCTACTGAAGTTGCTGGACTAGCTGCTGAAGACCTGTATTACATCGAGTGCCCGTTGAATAGGTTCAGAACTAGTGGAGGGACCTTGCTAAATTCCTCCCGGTCTGACACACTGGAAGCTGCTATTATGGATTTGGAGGAAATGAGAAACAAGATTAGGTGGATTAGGCGAATTTTGGATTCTGGAAATCCTCTACCAAATTCTCAGTCCTCGTGGAAGTTTGTGGAACACCGTGGATCATCTACTCAGAAGTGACAGTTTCTGAAAACTTGGAACTTTTTCTTATGTATGGCCCTTAAGAATCACAGTGCATTTTGAACCAATGCAAGTAATGGCATGACATTGCATTTACAACCAATGCAAGTAATGCCATGACATTGCATTTAGAAACCAATGAAAGTTTTGCTATTTTGTTCAGGGCGCCACTGCCATTTTTGTGTATCCATCCAAGGGAATATTGGGATTTTTGTTTAACATCTCCACCTAAATACCCGACATGTACAGGTACGCTTTTCATATCCCTAAATGCTTCCCTTCATTGTTTCCAGTTAAGCTTTTGTGGTTTGAAACTAAATCCTCTTTGTGCAGTAAGGCAACTAATCACATTGGAGGATTCTATTTGCTCGCAACAGTTGGCGAGAAAACGCTACTCGAATGCTTGCTGACAACGAGGATTACTGAGTCCATACTATGCTCGTCAGCCTTGTCTTGGCAAATTAGCCTCATAAACCTTGAAGTAAATTGCTTATTTTTTTGTATATTGTAATGACAAATTGACACTTGATCACAGTGAATCTTAGATTGTAATTCAAGCTAGATGAAGTGCTTTAATGTACTGTCTCTGTTAGAAGTTTTTAGTGCTGGAGTTGCCGTGTTTAATTGGCGATTGAATGTCTGTTAGAAGCATAAATCATAACTTTCTTAAGTTGGAGTTGCCGTGTTTAACTTTTGATTGGGTGCAGTCATTATCTGCACGAGGTTTTTTTTTTTAGTACTACTGACACTGTTACAATGTAGTATCTGTTCATAACTATTTTCTCAATCTACGAAAGCGCAGAGTCAATATCGCCTCCACTCAGGTTCGAACCTACCTCCTCCCATATAGAAGTGTAACCAGGTGTCATTAGACTACAAGTTCTTGGCGAGCCGGCCTTAACTTTAGTTGATGGGGGATATACTCCGAACATATACAGTGCCCGGGATATACTCCGAACATATACAGTGCCCATACCCGCAGGGTTTAGGGCCGAACTGATCCTTGACCTCCAGGTCTTACCGACCATAGTCGCGTGGTCCCGACATAGACCAGGGATCGTAGCACGTGTACGGCTACGCCCGAGATCAGAGGGTGACAGTGCATGGTCTCCACGTGTGCGGCATGCCGGTAGCTCGGAACTCGCCCCCCTCGTCTCCCTATAAATACCCGCATTTATTGTAGAGAGAGGGACTTTTGGACGAGGCTCCATTCTAAGACCAGAACACCGATCTCACTCCCATCCTGGGTTTCTTGATACCTTAAACACCGATTTACTATAGGGTTGTACTCGGGTAGTATTTGCTATATCATTAGTAATTCACGAATCACACAGGAGAGTTAACTGCACTAGAGAGATCATGTGCGATGGCTTTCACCGAGATAATGTTCACAATAATTGAAGCATTGATCTTTAAGTACGAGAGTCATGCTACATCCACTTGACTACCTTTTCGAGGCTTTTGTATTAAACTAACTTCAGTAACTTGTATGGTTAGATGCAACTGTCATAATAGCATGTTTTGTTGACTTATCTGCTAGTGGAGATAGACCTTGCACGCTAACAACTCCAAACTAATATAAAATTAATTAATTAGAGCATTACATGAATCCTTATGAAAGAGTCTTCCAAAATTTTCTCTCTGAGGTGCGGATATTTTGCGTGTGAGAGTAAAAGTTGAATAAAAAATAAAAGTAAGTTATTAAATAATAATGACAATATCCCCATAAAGAGGATATAAATTTATTAAATATAAAATTGATTAGAACATACCAGCTTAACCCACCATTTCATCACGTAATATTCATCAATTCCTAATGTGCATGCAAGAATTTTGCATCATTAATTCTTTCTACAAAGTTGAAGCAACTTATCAATTGCTTCATCAATCATCTTCTCACCACTCAATCTCATCTTCACACTCAATTCTCTAGCCTTTTGCTTCATTTCCTCCCCACTTTTCTCCATAGCCACTTTTCTTAGAGCTTTAGCCACTTCCTCCCTCTTTATCTCCCCATTCTCCCCCTTCATCGCCTCCACTCCCACCCCAATCTCCTCCACCAGTCTAGCATTCCCGGGCTGATCAAGATGCAATGGTAGGGTTATGATTGGAACCCCAAACGTCAAGCTCTCGAGAAGACTGTTCCATCCGCAGTGACTCAAGAACCCGCAGATCTTCTTGTCTGCCAGAATCTTGGCCTGGGGAACCCATCCTTTCACTACTATCCCTCTCCCTTTTACCCTTTCGAGGTAGCCTTCGGGCACGGCTTCCTCCACGGCCGTGTCCACCCCGGCCGGGAACTTCACCGCCCATATGAAGTTCACCCCGCTTATCTCTAGCCCAAAAGCTATCTCCTCCATGTCTGCCCTCGACATGGAGTATTCACTCCCGAACGAGGCCAGTACACACGAGGACTCGCCTTTGTCTTGTAACCACTGCACTATATCTGCATGGTCTTCTTCGTCGGTGGTCGGCCGGATAAGCGGGCCGATCGCCATGACTTCTTTCTTGGTCAAATGAGAGAGATAGTCAACGTATTTGCCCTCCATCTCTCTACAACTATTGATAAACATGATTTTGTGGGATTGTTCAATGGATTTGAATCCTAAGCTTCCCAAGTCTATCCCTGTAGGGTTTTTTTTCGCCATGGATATGAACTTTCTTATCTCGTGCTCGTGGTAATAAATCTCCGGGAACGGGAACTTAGACCCACGGGCGCCGTCTACACGGCTGTGCGCCAAGCTGGACATCGCCACCGCGCCGGCGGTGGAGAGATGGACGGCGGGGATGTTAAGGGAAGCCGCCTGAGAGGCCGCCCAGGGCTGGAACCCATCGTAGATGAGCAAGTCGGGATTTATGGAGGAAACGACGTCGTAGAACGTTGACTCCGTGTTTTGGAACGCATCTTGGAGCGCGTCGGCGAGGCGCGGCGGCAGGGCGGTGGTGGTGTGGTGGTGCGGCGGGAGGTCCGGCGTGGAGGGCAGGCGGAGCTCCACCAGATGGATGGAGGGGGAGAGATTGAGTTTTGCGATGGATTGAAGAATGATGGGAGAAGAACAGAAGTGGACGTTGAAGTTTCTTGAAGATAGGATCTTTGCAAGCTCCAAAAATGGCGTGAAATGGCCTTGGGCTAGCCATGGGAACATCAAAACATTGCAACTACTACTAGGTTTCTCTTTCCCCATGGATCAAACCTTAAACTCCTCTCTCTCTCTTTCTTGGTTGATTGGTTTCTTTGACTAGTTTTATAATATGGTTGCTGGGTGGCAATCTGGCTACATGACTAAATTATAAGATAATAATAGAATTCGTTTTTATGTTCACTTTTTGTCTATTTCAGTTTTGCACCGTCTCAGTTCTATAAATTTACACGAAAAGTGTGATGAGATGTCGTGAGTCTCTTTCAATTTAACTAAATATTTCAAGTTTAATTTTTGAAGATGCAACTACTTTAAAACTTAAGACAGTGTTTTGTCATCCTTTGAAGTACTAATTTACCTGACTAAAGAAACCTATGGTCTATTCAAAAAATAATAATAGAACTAATCGTCAATTAAAAACTAACACAAAAACTATAACAATGCTATTAAATACAAATATATACAAAGACATTGCATTGGACACTCCGTCTATTATGTGTAGTGGGTCTACAATTATACTTCGTAATTAACGAGTATGTTTGGCAATATGGGATAAGAAATTTTTATGGTATTGATTGGTATTAGTGTGGATTTTACTTAATATAATCATATATTATATTAGGCATTATTAGTAAGTATTTTTAATAATACCTTATATAATTATATATTATTGCATTGTATCATTCAAAACTATTTCAATAATATTTGATATAATCATGTAACAAGTATGATCAACATTATAAAATTATTATTATTATTATTATTGAAGTTGTACTCAACTAATTAATAAGGGAATAATTCGCTTAAAAAAGGTGGTTGAGTGAGTAGAGCATAACTATCGTACCTAAAAAATCACAATGAGTTTAGTTTTTGTCAACACCATCTTAGTTGAGCCCGTCACACATGATCTTCTTATTGTGATTTGTTTTTATTGTGTGATTTATGAATTATTACATATGCACATCTTAAGTCGTCGTGGCAAATTTCTCTCCAAACACATAAATAACTTAATTTACATATCTAGCTTATCCTTAATTTTCTACCATTTTTAATGATCCAAAATGTCATTGGGCAACAAAAGTCAACTGCATTAATTTATTGCAAGAATACGATGTGATGGGTATGCTGTGCTGGAGAAGATTATTTTATTAAACAAAACAATGAAGCAATAATGGTTGGTGATTTGAATTGTTTATTTACATCCCATCAATATATGAGGATTAATAATCAAATAATTATATATTAGATTAACGTATAATAAGATCAATTAATTTATGAACAATTCATCAATATAAAGACTTATGATATTTGATGATACATAGTACATATAATGTTTGATTGTAAAAATCTAGTGGTATTTCTAGATGTAATATAATTATTAGAATTGCTCAAAAAACACGGTAAATATAAGACAAAGCAAAGCATTTTAAAGTTTGAACAATGGAGGTATCTTATTATTGTAAGTATCCTAGGACGGCTCTCTTCAAAACTAATTAAGCAACGATGAAATGATGGTGATATGATTCTAGTTCTCGGAGGATCTGTATTTTGGCCCAAATGCCAGGAAATCATAAACTCAAACATTTGATGCCAACTTACAATTCTTTTATTTTATTTTATTATATTTCATCTTCGAGGATCAGACCATTAAAAGCATGTTGTAGGAAAATACCATGGTTGAAAAAATCGCTAGGCGCTCGGGGAGCGCCTAGCGCCTAGGACGCCTAGCCGGGGATTAATCGGCGCCTAGGCGTCCGTGTATTTTTTTATTTTATTTTTTATTTTTTAAAAATATGTATAAGTGTTTTTAATTTTTTAAAGACTAATAATTATAAATTATATAATACTTTAATAGTTAATACTAAAATATTAAATATTAACCTAAAAAATATCTAAAATTTGTACAATTTAGAATTATTTCGCTCAAAACGATGTTGTTTTTAGTGAAATAACCCATTAAAATAAAAAGAACAATAGTTAATCGACCGACTAGAAGGCCTAGTCGGTCTAGTCGACGCCTAGGCGGTCAGCGCCTAAGCGGCCTAAGCGGTGCTTTGGCGGCCTAGGCCGTCGCCTAGTCGGCCAGCGGCCTAGACCACCATTTAATGTGATACGCTAGGCGGTCAACCAGCGCCTAGTGCCTAGGCGGGGATTAATCGGCGCCTAGGCAGGATTTTTGCAACACTGGAAAATACCGTAACTTTTTTTTTTTTTTTTAAAAAACAAAAATAACGTAACTTAAAGAAGAAAATCACGCACCTTAAACTTTAAGTTCACTCACCTTAAGTTTCAACACTGACTCATTTTGAGCATACAACCACGCACATCTCTTTCTTCAGCTAGCCATGCTTGATAGACTCCCATTCACGATATAATTTACTTTTAAAATTTGGGTCTATAATTAAGTTTTGAGGCCTGTGGCCATTGCTTGGGCCGGTCCTATTGGATATAATATCATACTATATAGATAAACGGCACGTACAAATTGTGTATAGTCAAAATATTTTCATGTGTTTGGTTCGTTAAAATGTGAATTCACTTAGATCAGGACTTGTTTAAAAAAATATAAAATAATACCTTATTAATAATTAAAAATTTTCGGTGTGCATGCGATAATATATATATACTTCAATAGTTTGAAAGTTATTTGAAAAGGTAAAACTTTGGAAATGTAAAGTGTGATAAATTATTAAAATTAAGAAGAAGAAAAATTTGTTGTTGTTGTAAAAGTAAAGTTTGTCAGGAGTTGATTATGTACGTTGTTTAAATCTTTATTTATGGATTTACATTTATCGTTTTGACCTTATTTTTATGCTATTACCAAATATTTAAAAAATGATTAAATAATGTTTCAAACTGTATACGAAATAACAATTAGATTCTTAAATAAAATGATGTGTACCTGAAGGAGTAAAACTATTGTGACATATAATGATTTTATTGATAGAAGAAAAGAGAATGAATGAAAATTATAGTTACTCTATTTTTTTGATCAATAATTATAAGATGCTACTTTAAGTATAAAGTAAAAAGCGAATATAAAGAAAAAGTATATGTAGTATTACTGGGCAAAAAAAAATTGCAATTGTCTTTCTAGAAAGAGTTCTACTACACATTTTATTAATTTTTTCTCCCTTAATTTTTCTCCTGATATGGTGTATTAGGACTCTATGTATTTGAGTACTATGACTACTTATCCTAGTACTTTCTCTACGATTTTCTCTTGCTTGTATATATTTCCATAGATTGTACATTTGTACTTACTATTCATCTAATACAGTTCATAAGTTATCATATGGTATTAGTTAGTTAAGGTTTTTCTTGTTCCCGTTCCCATGACTGACGGATATGTTAATTCATTTGTTAATTTGCTTTCTACTGCATATCACTTTATCAATATTAAGCTTACCCACAAAAATTTTTTGTTTTGGAGAACACAAGTAGTGCATTTTCTCCAAGGTCACGGGTTGATGGGGTTCATTGATGGCAATCACCCATGCCCGGTTGCCTTCCTCCGATCCCAACCACCGCCAACGACGTACCGCAGTCTAATTCGGCTCATGCGGTATGGTTTCGTCATGATCAGATTTTGATGTCTATGTTAATTTCTTCGCTTTCAGAAGATGTTATGCATCTTGCCATTGGCCGCCTTACGTCACTTGGATACTAATAAGCTATTTTTTTTTTATGTCGGCTCCATTACAAGTGTTTATATCAAGATTTTGAGTGTGAGAGTAAAAGTTGAGAATAGATAATATGAGTAAGCATAATATTTTCCTTCTAGAAATAAATTAGTTCCTAAATAGAAAAATCCAAACATCACATGACTTACTTTCCTTTTTAGTTTGTCCCAAAATGTTGTTCTCTTTTCAAAATTATATTGTACATCACCATCATTCTGCTTTTCATAATTTACCCTTACGAGTTTTACTTTCTTTATTGCATTTATTTACAAAAATGATGACATATTTGGAAAACACATAACATTTACTTAATTTCTTAAAAAGCATGCAAAAAGTAAATGTGATATCCAATTTGGGGCGGATGGAGTATTTCTTTCCATGTGGGTCCATTACAAATATCTAGATCAACTGTTATACCATAATGCACCTTGATATAAAAAATTTATACTTTTAGTTAACACATTCTATATCTACCGTTAACATTTTCTGTACATGTAAACAAATAACTTGATAATTACTCACACATAATATTATAATTACAGAAATTGTCTAGATACAAAATGTGTCAAACTACATATACAGAATCTGAAGATTATTTTTAGACCATGGTCTACCATGCAAAATAAACCCTGGTTTATGGTATAATTTTCCTCTAGAAAAATCCAAACATCACCCTATGTCGCTATCTATTTAAAGAGAGATTTGCTCTTCTTCTTTAATTCCTCCAAGTGCTTAAGAGCAAAAGAAGAAAGCAAAACTCAAACCGCCATGGCCGCCGTCGCCGCCGCCCCTTCCCTCCTCCATACATGCACAGTCCAACAACCCCGAGCTATCCTCGGCAGAATCCACACATGTTTCCACTTCACCGCCATTCTCGCTCTCCTCTACTACAGATTCTCCACCTTCTTCTCCAATAGCGCCGTCCCGCGCCTCTCATGGACGCTCGTCACCGCCGCCGAGCTCCTCTTCACCGCCGTCTGGGTCTTCACGCAGGCGTTCCGGTGGCGCCCCGTGGCGCGGTCCGTCCGGCCGGAAAATCTCCCCGCCCGGAGCGAGGATTTGCCCGGAGTGGACGTGTTCATATGCACGGCGGACCCGGGCAAGGAGCCCGTGGTGGAGGTGATGAACACGGTGTTGTCCGCCTTGGCCCTCGACTACCCGCCGGAAAAACTGGCGGTTTACCTCTCCGACGACGGCGGCGCCACCGCGACGTTGTGCGCTGTGAAGGAGGCGCGTGGGTTCGCTAGGCATTGGCTGCCGTTTTTGCGGCGGTTTGCGATCAAGACGATGTCGCCGGAGGCTTATTTCTCGTCTCTTGGGGATGAGGAACGGTTTCTCCGGGTGGGGGACGATGAATTCATGGCAGAGGAATTGAAAGTCAAGGTTAGTAAATTACCAGAAATTAACACTTTTTATACATTAATTATGTACAAAGTGGACTTTGACTTTGTTGTTCTTGAGTTTCATTAGAGTTATTAGGGTAAGTAGGTAATAGACAATTGAGAAACAAAAAGTGATGAAAACTTAATGCCCTGTTTGAAAATCAAGGTTAATAAATTACCAGAAAATAACACTTTTCGTCCATTAATTATATACTAAGTGGATTTTGTTTGTTCTTGAGTTTCATTGGAGTTATTAGGGTAACAGATAATTGAGATACAAAAAGTAACAAAAACTTAAAACGGGTGGAGAAGGTGACCAAATTCATACATCCTTTATCAGTAACAAATATTTTATTTTTGGTTATTATTACATTTCTCATATTTATAACCCAACCTAATCTATCTAATGGATAAGAATCTGTAAGGCTATCTCACACAAGTATGATCTAAAAATGGGTAACACTTGTGTGAGACCATCTCACATGTCTCAAGATATAGGTCAAATCTTTGATCAATGTGTCAAATCTTTAATTAATGACGACTTCTAAAACAGTTTTACACAAGTTTTTACTAAATTTTAATGGCTTCTTATTATGTTACCCCTACTAACAGTGAGAAGAGTTTGGCATTTTGTGAATATGGTTGAAAAAGAATGAAAATAAATAAATTCTTTTAATTTCTTCATTTTATTGTTTTTTGCATGCATGATGGAATTATAATAAGAAGCACCGAAGTCTTCCCGACAATTTAATTAATATATATATATATATATATTGTTTATGTTGCTATCTTTGCAGTCAGAATATGATTTGTTCAAGAGAAACGTGGAGAAAGCAGTAAGCGTGGATAGCTCAGTCAAAAACGACCGCCCTCCCTATGTTGAAGTATGTACATATATACTGTTTTATATTTCATGAGAATGTGACACTGACAACAAATAAAACCATACTATATTTCGTGATAGCTAAGGTTTGATGGTGCCTAGTATTTTTCAACTCATATAATTGTCATCAATTTCGGTTTTTTCAATTAGGTCATTCATGATAATACCAAGAACCAGGAGGGTGAAGACGATGAAAGCAAGATGCCTCTTCTTGTGTATGTCTCCCGTGAAAGACGACCTTTGCGCCCTCACCGTTTCAAGGCCGGGGCACTAAATGCTCTTGTACGTAACGTATAACTATTTTATCAAACAGGGCCTAAGTCTTTTTTGAAGCGACTTTTAGGTCCTTGAGATTGGACTAGAAAAGTCACTTTAGCCCTGTTTGGTAAATAATCAGTCTATTAGCCAATTTTGACTTATTTGATCTCTATTAGTTGTTTAGTTACTAAGCTTTTTGTAACTCTAAAATACTAAAATTCAAAAGGCTACTCAAAGCAGCCTTTTCAATTAGCTTTTTGAGAAAAAAAAAATTATACCAAACAGCTATCAGCTAACAGTTAATCTATCAAACAACTTTTTACAATCAGCTAATTAATGTTATTAACAAATCATACCTTCAAACCCAAACAGCCAACCCAATCAGCCAACAGCCATTTACCAAACAGGTATAGGCCCTGTTTGGTAAATAATCAGCCAATCAGCCAATTTTGACTTATTTGACCACTATTAGTTGATAAATAATAAGCTTTTTGTTACTCCAAAATGCTAAAATTCAAAAGGCTACTCAAAGTAGCCTTTTCAATTAGCTTTTTGAGAAAAGAAATTATACCAAGCAGCTATCAACTAACAGTTAATTTATCAAACAACTTTCTACAATCAGCCAATGTTATCAACAAATCATACATTCTAACCCAAACAGCCAACCCAATCAGCTAACAACCATTTACCAACAGGGCCATAATGAAAGGATGAAAAGTGACGGTCAATATAATAAAGGGACAGAAAGGGCTAATTTTCTATAATTTGAGGCAAAAATTGATGTAATCCTCTATAAGTAATTAATAAATTATTGTGTTTTGTTACATACAGCTTAGGGTTTCTGGGTTAATGAGCAATGCTCCATACATGGTGGTGTTGGATTGTGACATGTACTGCAATGATTCTTCTTCTGCAAAGCAAGCAATGTGCTTTCATCTTGATCCCAACATTTCCAAAGATCTTTCTTATGTACAGTACCCTCAAATCTTCTATAATGTCAGCAAAAACGACATATATGATGGTCAAGCTAGATCTGCTTACACGGTATGTATCTATATATATGCTCATTCTCTTTTCGATCATGGTTGAAAATCATTAATTTTTGTTTACTATTTCGACCATTCAAAAAAGTGAATGACAAAACCTGAGCTCAAAAACTATTGTTGTATGACCTATAATGTTTGGTTTAATTAATTTAACCGTGGTTATATAGAGGTTTTTAATTTTAATATTCCCATTTCCAATATTTTTTTGCAGACTAAGTACCAAGGTATGGATGGTATACGAGGCACAATTTGTGCAGGGACTGGATATTATTTGAACAAAAAGGCTTTATTTTCTCGTCCTAATCAAGAGGGTATAGTACATGTTAATCAATCATAGAAATACCAACTCTTTTTTTTTTTTTGGGTGCATGAATTTATTTTTAGAATTTTTTGATTTGCAGACGAATTCCTCCACGAGGCAGAAAAACATTTTGGTTGTTCTAGCATGTTTATTGACTCCCTCAAACGTTTGAACGACAAAAATTATGACAAAAGGGACATTATTCTTTCTGATTCAACTATAGAAGAAGCCAAAACTGTTGCTTCTTGCACCTATGAAGAAAACACAGCATGGGGTAGTCAGGTAACTACAATCTATAGATTTTTTACCGTGTTGATTGATATTGATATCGATTGCTCTAGATACAATTATGCATGTTATTTTTGTATTGGTATTATTATCCATGTATCGTTACTATGGTTAATAAGTAGCTTTGAGGGGACAATCACAATTAAATTAGTCAAACAGTTAGTTTGGAACCTTATGGTTTCAAGTTCGACCCCGAGTTGGAATTGTCTATTGCCCTTATTGGTTTGAATTGGTCAGTTATACGTAATATATGTTGATTTACCTTTTTCTGACTAAGCGGGTTTCACTACCCAGAGTGCACTTTCGAGTAGTAGTTGCGAATTTTCTCGTAAATCGAAGTTGCTTTGATGACAGATTGGGTACTCTTATGAATGTCTCTTGGAGAGCTCATTCACATCCTATCTTCTGCACTGCAAGGGGTGGAGATCAGTCTATCTTTACCCTAAACGGCCATGCTTTCTAGGGTGCACCACCATTGATATGAAGGATGCTTTGGTTCAGCTCATGAAATGGGCTTCTGGATTAGTTCAAGTTGGTTTCTCCAAGTACAGTCCTCTTGTGTATGGCATCTCCAATAATATGCCTATTCTTCAAGTCCTATGCTATAGTTACTTCATGTTTTCTCATCTTCTCTCCATTCCCACCCTATTGTATGGCATAGTTCCACAGCTTTGCTTTCTCACAGGCACTCCCTTGTTTCCAAAGGTATGTATATATAATAATGACTTAAAAGTAGGATACTCGTGGCCGTTTGTTAAGATCAGTGGGCTCTGATACCATGTTAACTTGATTGTGTACTTGATTAGGTATCGAGTGTATGGTTTGCTCCTTTTGCAATTGTGTTCGTATCATCCCTTCTCCAACACGTGCATGAGGTCTTCTCGACTGGGGGCTCCATCAAGACATTGTGGAATGAGCAGAGGATTTGGCTGATAAGGAGTGTGACAGCATGCCTATTCGGGTGCTTAGACGCCTTGCTAAAGCAGGTGGGAGTAGCTAAAGCGAATTTCAGGCTGACAAACAAAGCCATCGATAAAGACAAGTTAAGGAAGTACGAGATGGGGAAGTTTGATTTCCAAGGAGCCAAAATGTTCATGGTCCCTTTAACATTCTTAGTGGTACTAAACCTTGTGAGTTTTGTGTTTGGAATGAAGAGGATGATTGGTGAAGGGAATTATGGTGAGATGTTTGGGCAATGCTTCCTTTCTAGCTATGCTTTGGCTCTTAGTTTGCCCATTCTTGAAGGCTTGATAAAGAAAGACAAACAAAAGTAACCCTTTTTTTGGGGGTCTTGTCCCATACCCTATATAATGAAAATCATCATATGTTGAAGAGATAATGACAAAATTGTATTGTTAGAGACAATAAACCTGGTTTTTGTTCAAGTTTTAGCTCTTAGATACCTCAATCTATAGGCATTAGAATTGTGGGCCTATGGATAATGTTTAAAAGATGTTGGGCTGCAGAAGCACTTCTATATCTAGGCCCAACTACCCAATATCTCAAGATGTTTAAAAGTGTACAACTAATATATGTGTGTGTATATAATATTATATTATAAGAAATTTGCATTTTATGTCTCTCAATTATACTGTTATTATTTTTCGTTATTCAATTGCTTGCAAAGTGATCTTTTCATCCTTCAATTATATTACATGTGAAGTACTGGTTTTTAACCCAACCCTAACAAAACTCATAGATAAAAAAATTCAAACTACTTCGCAAACAGTTGAATGATAAAAAGTAGTGACGAGTATAATTGAAGAAAGAAAATGTCATTTTTTAAATATTATATTATATTATATCAAGAAAATCTAAAATGCTAATTGACACTAGTATTGATTGTACACAGTAGCATCATGTCGTTCATATATAATTGTATCTGATATGATTGAAAATCATCATATACTTATAGTATACTCAATAATATCGTATACGATTTGTACCGATGTCCATCAGTACGTATTAGACTTTCTCTATTATATTATATTATATATTATATATTAGGTGTTGAGAAAATGAGATCAAGAACAAAGATAGAAAATGAAAGAACAATACACGATTTATATGGTTTGGCAGTGTTTCTACTATACGTATATGGGAGCATAACAGTTCTTTTATTAATTGTGATGATAATACATCTAGGGTTACAATCATTATATTTATATATAACGTAACCCTAACCTATGATACATTTACAAAAATTATCCTAGTACCATACTTCCTTCGCTTATTGCCCTCCGCTCCGCTCTGCTCTACTCCATTTTAACACATGTTATCTCCCAGTAACATATCAGACACACAACAACATTAGGTATCTTTTGTAGCATTGGGCACTCACAAACTAAGAGGTAGCTGAAAACAAAGAGCAGGCTAGTAAGTTGCAATAAAATAAGGTTCACTACATAGAAAGAAACAAAGAAGTATCAGAAATCAAGAGACAAGCTTTTTGATAGTTCCCAAGTATGTTACCAATATCTCTCTAACTTCTCTTCAGTCCATCTCCAACAGTGAAAAAGGAGTAAAGAAGAAAAAGGAGACAGATATTCTTAGCTAGGACAGGCCACCCTACCATTCAAAACTTGTATCCAGTAATAAATTTCTATAATTTCTGTGTTATGTACTTTGTTCAATCACCTACTCTTTGTTGTGAAACAATGATTTTGTTCTCCACATTCATCAATTATAATCCTTTCATACAATATTTATGATCCAATATGATATAAAAGCCCTAATATAGCACATATTTTAATTTCTAAATAAAATTAATTCGTCAATCAGGTGAAGTTTGAATCTTTAATGCACACTACTAAGGACTCTCAATCAATTGGTTCATCAAATCGTTGCAGATTATTCTAGTGTCAAGTTTTTTGATGACCTTTATTGGTAGCTGGTGTTACTGATCACTTTTGACAGGTAGTCAGTAATATCAATGAATGATTTTTTTGATCCCCAAAGTGGTCGAAACAAACATTTTTAATAAAAAAAAACCTAAGTTTTCGATCTCTTTCCAATGGTAAAAAAAATCCCAAATTTTCTGGCCTTGACAATATGCGGTATAACTAATTAAATAGCTAGTATTTAATTTTCCTTATACTAATTAAGCTGGTGTTAATTAAGCTCCAAACTTAAGGACCTCACCGCTCTTGCCTAGAGATTGGTGGATAACGTAAATCGCGGGATGTGCTTCTGGTCTACGCGTCTTCAAATGATTGTACACTAGTAATCACAACAAGACCAAATACATACCTATTTTTTTTAAAAATCTTAGTAAGATTCGAACTCTACGCCCTACAACTGCTAGCAATTAACTTTAATTTTTGGTTGTTGAGAGAAATAGAAAGGAGGGTAGGAACAAATAGGCAATATTAAACATACCTTTCCCCAACATCATATTTGTCATACATAAACACAGCAACCATTCATTATTATTTACTACAGAGGGAGAGATCAGAATGCAGTTAATAAGGCCTGAATATACATTTTGTATACTGTGGGTGATCTCTGCAATTCCGGCTTTAATTTGTAAAACTTTATTAATTACAAACCAGACATTATTAATAATCATGGAAGCTAGGGGGCAGTGTGTACATGTAATTGGCCAACAGTTGTCTCTCAGACATCACTAAATCTTGGAGCTAAACATGGTATGATCTTTTGTTTGTTTGGGTGGTTCTGTCGAAAACTTCTTTTCTACTTAGGAAGAAGAATGGAAACCAAATCTTGTGTTGGGTTTCACTGGGATTTCGTTTCTGGGTTTGAAATCTAAGCCGACCTGACCAACCACTTATTACTCATCATTACATTAGCATGCAAAAGCACTGAGCCATTCAACACTTTTAACTAAAAGCTAATCAGGCAACAACCCAAAAGTTGCTAATAACAATTGCGAAGTGGGTTGCTAATGTCTAATTGTAAAGTTGGAGAATGGAGGGTAATCATAGTCAAGTCGTTATTGTTCCCAAAAGGTTGAATCTTCAATCCCAAGGGCCTCACGCCCTGGCTCGACAGAACATCTGAGATGATGTAAATCAAGGTAATTCAGTTGAACATAGAGATTAGATCTTTGCTTATTGTGCACAAAGAGCCCCTTCGGGAGACTCGATCCTGGGTCATTGTTCTCAAATTTCACCCCTGAGTGAACAACTCAACTGCCCACGCGAGCTAATCATAGTCAAGTTGGTCGTACAGTTGGTTTGACAATCACAAGGTTCAAAGTTTGACTCATTGGAGTTGTCTATTGATTTTCTTGGATTGAATGGGTTAGCTATGAACAACCTAACTGGTTGATCTCCTTATGCTCCTTCTAAGATTACAAGGTAGACTTCACCCATAATGCACCTTCGGGTTAGACTTTTTCGTAACTGAATCGGAATTAGTCTTGCAGTATTCATATAAGTTTTAAGTTACTGATGTATTTTACATATAATACAACCATGTATGTCATTCATGATTGCATATGGTACAATTGAAAATGATCATTACTGATAATATTTGGTACAATTATGTATATATCAATATAAATCGTATTGTGGATTTAAAAAAAATTTAAAATGATTATTAGGTAATATTCAGTGTATTTAAGTCTGGTCAAATGCTTATGAATTGCTTTAAAGATTGAATAGAAATGCATCAATGATAATTTTCGATCAACTAAATATTTTTTATAAAAAATAAATTGAACTTTAATTTTAGTTGACACATTAACTTATATTGACTCTAATATAGGAAAATAGTGAAGTGATATATGCAGTCTTGAGAAGATACTTTCTTGAAATGGTCACATTTTCTTGGAAACTGACCATGACCTCAATAAAACAAAATATATACTAACATGATATGGCTAGGATGACTTTATGAATAAACTCTTTGACTAATGGTCACATACATGACTAAGCAGTCCACTTATCAACTCTCATTATACTCAAGATTTAGACAAGCACCTTGCTCCAAAAAGGTAGCTGGATTAGGTTATAAGTTTGATTTTTAGTAACACCCTTTCGATCAAATCTTTGACATAAGATCTTTCGCCGTGGTTTGCAGAATACTACAGAAATAAGGTGTATTCAATGTACAAACTCTCGTGCGGTCGTGCAGTTACTCACCATTAGTTACGCATAAATGCACCACAAAGTGTTCGAGAATGCACCATTATGTGGTGCATTGGAAAATAAATAAGACCAGAGAAAAAAAATTAAAGCAAAATGGGAAATCATTGGAGGGGGAAATAATATAATGTACAGAAATGAAATTTGTCGTTATAAATGATGAAGGTATTGGAAATGTAAAGAAGAAATGTGTATAATGACATAAAGACCAAACACAATACATCATAAAGAGCAGTGAGGAACATCCTCTGGAAATGTTTCCTAGAATTAGCAAAAGGCATAAGCTGGCAGTACAATGGTTCCAATTTTAGTAGTGGAGACACCAAAAATAGGGGACACTTCCTACCAAATGCACCCCATTCACATTTTCTTCTTCTGGCTTACAGATTTTTATGGCTTCAATTCTCATCTGCCTCCAATCACCTCACTCCCCTATTCCCCCCTTGGCCCCACCTTACACCCATCCCTACCCATTAACAACAAATATTATATTTTAATTGGTCTTATTTTAGGCATCCCTAATTCTGATTTTTGGCGTGATTTTTGAGGAAGCCAAGCTTATGTAGATGAGAGAGGGTGAGGAGAGAGAAGATTTGGGTGCACACGGCACGGACTTGATTTTTGGCAGTGAAGTGGACCCCACCACAGCGAGGCAACTCGACTCGTGCTTCCAACCTACCTGAGTTCATCCATCTGTTTCCAGCTGGTTTATTCTAACCTTTTCTAGGTTAATTTCCTGATTATTTACCTTTCGTGCATATTGTATTTTTCTCAATTTTCTTGGGATTTTCAAGAATATTCTCCAACACTTAACTGTTATTATCCCCTATGTATTGAATTAATCTTAGCTTGTAGTATATATATGTGGTTTTTCCTAATGTGTCTATTGGTACTGGCTCGGTTACTTTTGTATTAGACACAACATGCATGATATGTTTAGTTGTATCAAATGCTATGGAGATACATCCCAAATAGCATATACAATAAATAATTGTGATTAGTACAAAAGACACCATAGAAAACTTTTATATATGATTCTTTTTTTTCCAATCCCATGGCCTTTGGTCCTTCCTACCAGAAAATTAAAATAAAAAGTCTGAAACATATAATATATAAAACATAATAGTAAGTTCCTTTTCAATTATACTCTAAAGTGGCCCCACCAAAAAAAAAAAAAAATCCTAAAAGTGATCTTACAACTTCTTATTTAATGTCCTACATCTTCAAGTGTGGGTATGGGCTCTACATTTTAAACTACTTTTCTTGATCTCTGCTAGCTAGAGGGGCTATCTAAATCTACCCCATGAACAAAAAGGCTGGCATGGAGAGAAGCACTAATTGGAGAGGCAATGATGGAAGGAACAACATGAAAGACATCAACAAGCTTAGAGATTCATGGGGCCATCATCATCATCATCATCATCATCAATATGGCACCAGCCATGAATCTCTCCCCCCTCACAATAAAGAAAATGGGGATTTACTTGCAGCAGGGTTTTCATGGCCTCCAAGGTCCTACACTTGCAGTTTCTGTAGGAGAGAGTTCAGATCTGCCCAAGCTCTTGGTGGCCACATGAATGTTCACAGGAGAGATAGGGCAAGGCTGAGACAATCCCCACCAAGAGAGGGTCAGTTCTCTTCCCTTCTCAATCTCAACCTTGCAGACCCTTCTGCAATAAACCCTAACCCTAACCCTAGCTGCTATACTAGTACTATTTCTTCACCCCCTTCTTCTCCTCCTAGAAAGCCACTCCCAGGTTTTGTGCCCACACTGCCCTTTGCTTCCTCTTCTGGGGATATGGGGAAATGGACCAAAATAGAGGGCATCCCTGTCATGAAGAATATGGTGGTTAAAGGCTTCAAGAATGGGTTTGAGGTTCATCAAAACCCTGCAGCTTCTTTCAGTGATGAGGCTAAACTTGAGCTCAAAATTGGGTTCAAGGAAGATTTGGATTTGGAGCTAAGACTTGGATACACTTGAATGATCATTATCTCATCTGATAAGTCCTTTTTTTTCACTAAGGTATGTAACTTTGTGATTTCACTTGTGTCAATATCTTTACCATAAAAAAAAAAAAAGAAGATATTACTGGTCGGGCAACCCTAGCTAAGTTGGCCAGGCTGTCATTGACTTGGTAACCACTGGATTATTACCAGTTCCACTCTCGGATAGAGAGCAGTCCATTGACTTTCTTGGTTTGGGCTGGTCAGATATGGACAGCCTAGACTAGTTTACTCCCATATGGTCCTAAGTAGTGGTTGCGGGTTTTCCTCGTCACTTAAAAAAAGGGGATTATTACTTTATTAGAGTCATTTTGTGTCTGAACTTGACTGCCATTTTGTCTGTTCATCACCTGACTGCACCATGAACATTTTAACCTTATTTTAGCATCATCATCATTTCATCTGTGAGCTGAATCCAGATTCTTGACAGGGATGATGAAGTTCTGCGGAATGGAGATGAAAAGAAGACTCATTTCTAGCTAGTTATAATTTGGTTCAATAATTCCCACTAGTACATTTATATTCTCTCCTTCTGAATCTCCCATGTTAATGTAACATATAGTACTCTCATCATAGTATCAGTTTTATTATTTATATTATTGTTTTTTTCCAAACATATTTATGTAGTCTCTGTTCTAGCACTTCAATTTATGTCTCATACTGCTAAAAGTTTCATTTGTTGTTACGTATATAATTTTAATTCCTTAATCCATTACATAGTTTTCACCAAAATTTTGCTTTTTTCTTTATGGGAATTTACAAAAGATGAGAATGATGTGTGCCTTGGACACATGTATGTTAGGTTAACTGTAACTTCAAGAATGAATAAATAAATAAATATTAGAAACAGGTTAACCGTAACTTAACCAACAACATACATATGCATTAGATTTCCAACTTGTGAAGATAACCCTAGTGAGTTGGTCGGACAACTGACTTGATAATTATAAGGTTCTAAGTTTGACTTTCCGTGTGATCTGATTATTGGCTTAATTTCTCAGTTTGAGCTGATCCCCTATATTGGCCTTCTCGATTTGAGCCGGGCCGGTCACCTATGAACTCAAATACCTTCTTATGGTCCTTTGTCAGCTATGGTTACACGGCAGACTCTGTTAACCCGTTAAAACTTCTTTTTAAAACGCTTTCGTGTTGTTTCTTAAATAATTATATTACATTATAAATTTTTAATTCACCCTTTAGGTAAAAAGTGACTTAATCATTGCTCATTCCTTATAGAAACATGGTAATTCTAGCAGGATGGTGTCTAAAGTTAGGGAAACAACCTTAGCAGTGTAAAGGGATATTATAAAGAAGTACATTAATGGAATGCTAAGCTAGATTAAGGACAAATCAAAGTGTCAACACACAAGTTAGTTTTTTTTTTTTTTTTCTTTTTTGGAAAACAACACACAAGTTGATTATATATTATCTAAAGTGGTGAACAACACTAATTACATCCATATAAAGTAATAGTTGAAATCTTCTCTGATCTATTCCAAGGAGTCTTCAATTCATTATGTTTTTGGTGGATTCATCATATCATGCTAGAAAAATAAAATATATACTATATATTTTTCTTAAAAGAAAAGATCAATAAAAATTCGACAAAACATAATTATATTTTCTCTTAGCTAGAGGGGACAATCATCATGCTAACTAGATAGCCTGTAATCATGAGCCGATTACATGCATATTCTTGATACTTAGGCCAATCGAGCCTTTATTATTTTTTAATCTTTCAGTCTTGATGTGACCTAAATATGTATAACTTGTTTCTTAATATATCTTATCTCCTAGGAATAAATTAAAAAGAAAACCTAGTAGGGACAACGTAAGCAAATTTCATTATTATATCAACACACATCATTTTCATTTGTGATGACTAGAAAGCAGTCACATATGCATGGGCTGCACATGGGAAAATGTTGAATTTTTATGAATGAAAAATTAAAGGGATCCACATGAAGTTCCACTACTTATGCAAGTACACATATTTTTTTGTTTGAATCCCCCTGAAAAAGTCGCTCACTTTCTTGGAAACAAGATCTCAACTCTCAACTTAAAAGCTAAGTGATTCTCCCATTTTCAGTGGTGTATATATATATATATATATATATATGCCATGTGCGAACTGCACAACTCAGTAACAACAATTGCACAACTAGACATTACAGATTTACAGATTGCACAATCGTAAGTTCAAATTAATTACGAAATTGTCACCATATTTTTTAAAAAAATACTCTACAATGTATTTTGATAGTTATTTTTCAAGTGCAGATTCAATTATTCATATTGTACTTTTGTTACCTCTAAACCTAGTCTAAGAATTTGACAATTCTATGTGGTAGTACAACAAGACATGGAATATAATAAATGCTAGCACATACATATGTAATCCGTCTCTATCATTCATGTCTATTGTACGTACATATATATATATATACCAACTGTCGTTTCGATCTGTACATACACCAACTTAAAAGTTTTTTTTTTTCTCTAACTTTTTTAATTTTTT
Organism: Ipomoea trifida; assembly: GCA_003576665.1. Classification (NCBI taxonomy): domain Eukaryota; kingdom Viridiplantae; phylum Streptophyta; class Magnoliopsida; order Solanales; family Convolvulaceae; genus Ipomoea; species Ipomoea trifida. The sequence goes on from CP025656.1 coordinate 21,537,745, forward strand.
GAAAACACCAACTTAAAAGTTCTCTTCATAGCTACATTGGCTTAGATTTCAAATATGTAAAACAACGTAACGTTCAAGATGATATTTTATATACACGTTTTGACTTGCTCAAATGGCTTATTAAAATCTGAAGCTTTTTAAAAATCTAGTCACTAAATACCCCATTGCAATATTGATATGATGAATGTATATGCATGTGTGTTAGGATGAAGCACAATATGTTACTATGATACCAATTATTAAAGATCACACGTTTATCATCACGCCAAAAGTTATAACTGTTGAACGACCGCTCGAAGAGTTGAGTCCAGCATCCAGTCATCAGAACGTGGAATTATCTTTTATGTAAGTATAAGAAAATAACATTACGTTTTCACTACTAGCTATATTACACTCGCGTGTGTGTGTGTATATATATATATATATATTGTTATACTGGTACCAATGTACCACACTGCATCATACGTAATTGTGCATTTTCAAACGTTTTGTGGTGCATTTATGTGTACCTAATGGTGAATGACTGCAAGGTCGCATGGGAAGTACTATCCGCACCATAACCTAAAAGAAAACACACACACACTATATATATATATATATATTGGGAGGAGGGGTAGGGTTGAATGAGTAGATGCCTTTCCAAATACATCATAATTTGCATGTTCCCGACAATGTCAGGGTGTCAAAGGGCATGATGACATTTCCTTAAACAGAAAGAGTTTTATTTCTTGGTCCCTTCAAAGCATTACACACACAATTGAAACACCCCAAAATTCCTCCCTTCCCTGCCCCTACTACCATTCACACATTTACACTTTTGCACTTACCAACCATCCTTCACTGCCTGCCCTCCATATGATCATTCACTTCTCTGCTCTCCCCTACTTGTGTCCTTTTCACTTTTTCTAATGCTTTCTTCTATTATAACATAGAAAATACAAAGTTTTTCATATATACATACGTATATTGTAACGAATCTTAGCATATACATCACTACCATAGATCCGATTTGAAGTTAGTTCTTAATTCTATCAATTCAAGAATCATATATGGTTATATGTTCATATGCAATTGACCAAGTAACATGCTAGTCAGCTTGACTAGGCCAATAACATTCAAACTAATCAACCTAGCTATACCTATGTCATAGTTTTTTTCTTTACGTATTAGGGGGTGTCAAAATGGATTGAGGCTTGTGGGTCAGCCCTACCAGCCCCAACGTGGGGCACGTTAGGGTTTAAAATTTGTGGCCTAACCCACATGAGGTGGGCTAGAGCCAAAGAAATTTGACTTGCGAGTTTCGTGGGCCGGCTCGCCAAATTTCTAACCCGCAACAAGGCGAGCCTAATTTGGTGGGTCAGCCTGCATGGACAACGTACACTCCTACTAAGTATGATGTTCACTTGATCAATCGACCATAATAGTCAACTAAGAAGTAACTTGCCAACCAACTTATGGCGTGTATGTTGTCATGTCATATGTAATTTAAATCCGATATAAATAATTGGATAGAACAGTCTCCTGCACGTCTGTATCGGCTTGTATTACTCTATTCACTTGACGGGAGAAGATGAGTCCATAGTTATACTTCAATCATTATTATTATTTTTTTTAAACTTCTATATATCTCTATTTCTACGTAGTTTAAACACAAACTTTTACCTTCAATATAATTTACCCTACTAAGTACCATATATTTTCATAGACAAGATTTACACCCTAAATAGATATGTGCTAAAGTACAAATTAAAAACCAAAAGAAGGAAATGTATGGATGCAGATGGAAGAATGGTCAAAAGGGAGTGAGGAATCCAAGAGATGAATAAATCCAAGCAAATTGCAAAGTCATGAAAATGATGTACATGATTATATATGCTTAGAGAAGAGTACAGAAAGATCAATCAGATGATGAATAATTCGTTCTCATTATCCATGCATGACAACGTCACCTGCAGTGCATGCCATGTTTTTATATATGTTCTCACATCACATATATCCTACATTTGTGTTGTTTTAGTACCATGTCACTTTCCACCCTCACCAAAAAAAGTACACTACTCAACTTTATTTCATCACAATTTTTTTTTTAAATTTATAAAAAAGCCAAGAATCGCTACTACTAGACCAACACAACTTGCGATCTAAAACCAACTGCCCAACCATCTTGGCTAGGGTATATTATTTAAGTAATATTTAAGCTATTTAGTCCATAGGTATTTTAATATTTTTTTTAGTGTCACGAGAAAATAGCTTATTTTTGACATAGTACCAAAATTGCTATCAAATTTTTGACGTATTATATATATATATATATATATATATATATATATATATATATATATATATATATATATATTATAAAAGATCCTAATATACGTAGGCTTTGTTTGTCATACCTAACTTATAAACTAGCTTAAAGTTGAAAGTTTAAAAATTAATAACTACTAACTTATTTTTAAATGTTACTTATTTCAAAATAAACTATTATTTTAAGTTCTTCATGTTTTACTAAAAAAATAAGCTTATAGCTTATTTGTAACTTAAAATCAGCAATAGCCTATAGGCTCTAAAATAAACTCTACCAAAAATAGTCGTGGTATGTCAAAAAAAATTTTAAAAATTATAATTTATAAGGATGTCGGGAAGAATTTTTTTAAAAAATATTAATATAAAAATATTTTCGATGTATTTATCAACGTCTATGTGTGTTGGAAAATGTTGGCGCGGGAGGGTGATGGTCCATAACAAAATTAATATGGACTGTCAAAACCTTGATATTCTTATGATAGGCTAAGGCCCATCACAATTAGTCATAGATTTGGGCTTAAAATGGGCTATTCTTCATGGGTTTTGTTCAATTAATGGAATATTCCGTCGCTACTCCCTTGCAAATTCCGTCATTTACATCGTCGCGGGAGGAAAATAGTGACGAAAAACTTCGTTGTTAAATTTTGTGACGAAATTTTTTGTCGCTATTTTCTTGCAAATTCCGTCATTCGTATCGTCGCAAGAGAAAAACAGCGACGGATATTTTAAGTTTAGCAACGGATTTTTCCGGAAACAATTTGCATCGCAAAAATTTAGCAAGGCGACGAATCTTATCCATTGCTAATTAGTTTAGCGACGAAAATGTCAGTTATCCGTCGCTAATTCCGCATAGTTAACTTGGTGCCATTAGACCACAAGGTCTTGGCCCATTCTTTCACAAATATAATCATGTGTATATGGTGTGCATAGTACGTACATGTGGGAGTATTACCGGTCCAGTCCGACCATTTTCTTTGCCTACGTTATTATCATCAAAATCCAGTTGAAAGTTTCTTAACCTAGTACGTACCAAGTCCAAAGCCAATCCAATTGTCTTGTAATAGCTGTAGTATATATTCTCCTTGATGTATAAAGCTTAGGTCTAGACTGGCTTAGTTGTTTTCTTCATTCATTCTTATCCTCCATGCCATAAAATAGTATTAAAAACTTATGATTAGTTCAGATATCAAAGCCATCCACTCCTCAAAATTGTACACTGAATAAATGAATCTCGTTCATATGTAATACTCCGTGCAAATCACACAGAAATCAAGAGAACATTGACAAGAATCGAACTTAAGATAGTATATAAAATCTGTAATTGTAATTTATGTTCATCATTTTGAGCTATAAGTCAATTTAATGATATTGTGATCGAGTTATATAAATTTATAACTTTAAGATAAAATGTAATGAACTACCTCCTATCTTATAAAATGTTTTTAAAAAACAATCTTTTGAGCTATAAAATAGTTATTTAAGAAAAAGAACTTCAGACATCACCTAAGAGCCAAGTAATTATATGAATTAAACAAAGAAAATTATTCTTTTGTAGCCATTGATGATGAAAAAGTCAAAACAGTGGAAACAGCTAAGAGACCACTTGTGTTACATTCATTGATGCTCTACTTCGATTTGTCCACATTATTACTTTGTACTTAGTATATTAATATATTATTGTTTTTATTGTTGTGATTGCATACATAGTAATTAAGGATCCCAATCGCGGCTGCAGCACTAATTTCATTGTAGGAAAGGGTCATTAACGCGTAATTAAGGCCGGTTTAGCAAAATGCCAAGGAGCTCTCTCAATCAGCATTATTTCGATATGCACCGGTTTCTTCCTAAAGGTTGAATCTCTAACCCTAAAGGTGTGGTCTCGATCTGACAGAGTATTTGAGGGATGTAAATTATTGTAACTCAGCTGAAACTAGATCTTTACTTATTGCATATGCATACTGTCTCTGGTGAGACTTGATTACGGCCTCCCTAGTCTTTCTTCCCAAACTTCACCTATGTGACCAACTGAGATGCACATGCGGGCTATATGCATTAATTTCTCATCCAATGGATCAATGCTGGGGAGGCATAGATTTGATATATGAGATTGCATCATAGTAGTGATAGGCTACCAATGAAAGAAACACTGAGAAGGGGGTTTGATTCCCACAAGTGACATTCCCGCTAGGTCAGTTTTCGTGCCTTCCGGAGCGAGCGGAGATTAGTCGGGTGGACCCGGACCGTTAAACACTAAGAAAGGTCCAAAACACCTCGTAGATTTACCTAAAAAAAAGACTAAGAAGGGGCTATTGAATAAAGGTTTAATTTGGGGGGTTAAGTTCATTATTTTGTCATCAGAACGTCACATTGGCCGCTATGCAACTATAAGGAAATAAAGTTATGCATTCACTATTAGTTATACTTTTTATACCACGATGAGCGCTTGATTTAACAATTAGTATCAGAGCAAGTCATGGATGAAGTCAACATGTCATTTTTTGGAGTAGTGATAAGCACGAGTGGTTTCATCCAAACTTGTTAAGGAATAGAATTATTTAGTGAAAGAGAAATAACGTTACTTTCCATCTTCAATCACACAAACAAATTCAGGCTAGGTTTTATGCCTGCAATTCTTGTACACATCCGCAATCCAACGTCAAAATTTGTCACACACCCTTTGTCATTTCCACCAACAACACAATATATATGGCAGGACATGCATGAATCTAAAACCTCAATGCGATCCCATAAAGAAATCAAGAACAAACTTAACCACATGATTCTTGGTGATAATATAATGAAACTTCAATTTATTGTTTACACAAACCGTTAAGTGGATGAAGACAATCGGTGATGAAGACAAGTCTATGGTCACAGCACGTGTGGTCGCTTCCCTTACGCAGCAACGTCGCCAAGCCGGCAGGATGATAGTTAAATACATCAACAAAATCCCAACATTATATCATCATCATCACCATCTTTTGAACAAAATATATGTTTATCATGCGCACAAAATGTGAAATTTCCTTGCTTCCATAGGATAGTGAATGGTAAAATATAGTGTTGGACAGAAATTGATAAAGGGTCAAATTCAGCATCTATCTCTGGAAAATGTTATATGGAGGTTTAAGGAAACAAAGTTGCATCTTCGCTATCAGTTATATAACTTTTAGTGTAGTGGTAATCGCTTGATTTAACAAGTGATATTAGAGCAGGGGAATTGTTGGGAACTTGGGATTGTTAGGTGTAGACTGGTAAATGGTCAAATCCATCAATTGAAGGCTGGTGGCTAAGGGGATTGTTGGACGGAGGTCGGTAAAGGTCTAGCACCCTGCCTCTCAAAAATGTGATGGCGGACTCAACGACTTATTAGGCGTACAGCTGTCAAAATGGGCTTAACCTGCCCATCCCCGTAGACCTAAAGGGGGCGGGATGGACTGGCCCTCCTCAGGCCCGCATTTTGACGGGCTTTTTAGCCCGCCTCGCCACAAAGGCAGGTTTGGCGGGCCTGTCCCGCCAGCTCGCATTGACAGGTCTAATTAGGCAAGAAGAACGAGTATCGGATGCTATAAGGAGCCTAGTGCGGCGGTTAATCTTTTATGTTTAATTATTCATAATTTACCATTCAAAAATCAATTGAACTACTTGTGCAGAGAAGCACTTTTTGAATTGATATAATCATGAGTTTGGCTTGACATACTAAAAAAAAAGTACATTGGCAAGTGTTAAATCCTATGGCCTCCGATCCCTCTCTAGCTCTATCTCTTCCCTTAATTTCCCCAAAACCCCACAAATAATAATCTCCTTCGACTAAGACAACTTTGCTCAGATCATCAGCTCAATCCCTCTTGTTGTTATCCCAACCTAGAAATTATATCACTCCATCATCATCCCTTGTATGAGCCCCGCAGGCAGCGATATCTCAACATGGAAGTCGACAAGTACACCACCAACACCTCCTCCGACACGTCGAGCGAGGATTCCGACCACCGCCCGGAAGACAACGTTGGTGTCGGCCGGTCTTACGAGTGCGCTTTCTGCAAGCGAGGCTTCACTAACGCTCAAGCCCTCGGCGGCCACATGAACATTCATAGAAAGGACAAGTTAAAGGCCGCCAAGCAAAACAACATCTCTCATCATCAACAACAATCTCCTCCAAAAAAATCCAACTATTCAGATCCAAGGGCGGGCTGGGCGACGGCCCATTTGAGTTCCCAGTTTAATTACTCGCCGCCGTCAAACCCTAGCTACCAACAAGTTTATTATCATCATACGAGGAGGTACGGAGATTTCATGGGTGCTAATGATCTTAGCCTGAGAGTGGGCCCTTCAAACGTGGAAGACGATGATGAAGATGAAGGGAGAAAGGAAGAATCTGATGATGACGAGGAGGAAACTACTGAGGTGGATTTGGAACTCCGTCTAGGACGTCACAAATACCGGTAAACTAAATCTTCAACCCACAAAATAACGTTATTTTTTTTTCAAAGTGGTAGCTAGAGGATAAGAGGTATGTTCTGGGGAAGTCTAGAGATTTGTTTCTCTTTTGCTTCAATAACATTATCTTCATTATATTGGATTGTTAGTTCTCCATGGAATACTTCATATGTTTCCAAGTAATGGTCCATGTACTTCATATATCACCCTTATTTCTCTTTAATCAAATTCTTCATTTCTGTCTAAGTTCGCCATTGAAACGTGACTGCTGACTACTACCCAAGTATAAAGAAATAAAATTGCACATGCATTCACTATTAGTTATAGTTTTTGGCGTAATAATAAGTGTTTGATTTGACAATTGGTATCAGAGTAGGTCATGCTTTTGAATGTTTCTCCCCATTGAAAGCATGTTGTGCAGTTGAGAGATTGACAGATGTTGGGAGGGGATTGTTGGAGCAAAATCCAGCATTTGCCATTAAAATATAATATTCATTGTTATGCAGTTATAAAGAATAGTTTTTGGGGCAATGATAAGCGTTTCATCTTGTCGGATTTCTTGAATAACTAAAAACCATACTAGTAACATACAATCTTAGGTTTTTTTACCCATTAATTTCATAGTAATATAAAGTTGTTGCCATTTTGGATGTATATTTGTGGGCAGCATCAATGTCTGAGCAAATTAAAGTTTTATGGGATATTCCGAGGTGTTACATTGAAGCTTCATTCATTCTAGTTTTTCATCATCGTATGCATTCTAGGAATTGAATCTTCAACATCTCTTAGTCTTTTCCTCGATCATGACTTATATTTTTGTATATATATATGGTTCGAGCTGAGATTCTTCTTTTTTTGTTTTTCTTTGGAAAGGAAATATGTATTTTGCAATAAAATTAAATTGCATAGTGTCGCATCCTAAGCTAGTAACTCATCACTCTCCTGTCTTTACTTTTAATCTTTCCCTATGCTTTATCCTTGCTAGAGTTTTCTTCATCATCACAAAAAAGATCCATTTTCTTCATCCTTGGTAGGGTATTAACTCTTTGAGCTATAACAAATGGAAAAAGTATATTGAATAGATAATAGATCATAATCGATAGTACTAAAACAAAAATAATAATAACTTGCTAACCAATTGTTTAAACATATTGGGTTATTGGTGCTTGATCAATTCATTAATGCATTCAATATGGTAGTCAAAGAGGATTTTTACATTAAAATTTGAAAGGAAAAAACCATGAATTTATATGTTCGATAGTGTAAGCCACTATCAAATTGCCATCAAATCATAAATAAGAAGTAAATTGCATTAGGAAAACCACCGAGAGAGAATTTGCAAGAACTAAACTCGTAACATTCTAATATGATAATTATGTTTCACCACTCGATCAATTACCCCTTTCAATGCAAATACAGTGATTACTTGAAGCATTGATAATTTGATTGTAAATTAGACTCTTTCAAATAATACATTCAAATTCAAATTTACTTTTTTTTTTTAAAAAATGTTGTGTTTTCAAAAAAAAAATAAAAAAATGTTGTGTTGATTGAAACTTGAAATCTGACAAATGGTTAAAGATCCTGGCTCTTATCTATTGGGCCTTAACTAGATTCATTCTAATGTAGGTGAACTGCAAGCTAATGGATCTAGGTCAGTGCAAGTTGGTTTGATTTATACTAAACTATTCTTCTTGGGCCTAATTTATTAGAGTTTATTGAACTATTTATTTATTTATAATATATACTTAAAGCATCTTCTAATATCCCACAATTATAAAATTAACCCGAATTCGATATAGATTGCACCCTCGAAGTTTGGCTTTTAATTCACTCAGTAAAAACTAAAACGTCTGCCTAGAACACTTTAACATAACGCGTGTATACAAGAGTCACTCATATTATTCGACCTTATAGTTGAATTAGCAAGTCGCTTACCAGCAACACTAAGTTCTTATGTTGTTTTTATTCTTTTCTCATTACTAGGATTGTAAAAATTGATTATTGATCAACATATACTCCGTACTAAATAATGTTATACCTAATGAGAATCATATGCCTACATGCACGATTGAGATTGTTTGAATAGAGGTTGATCTTTCAGCCTCGTTTAAGAGGTCTCATGCTCAATAGACAAGTTAATTAAAACCATCACTAGCAAATAAAAGTTCATTTTTCTTGAAAAGTCTACGCTATCAAATTTTGTGAAACAAGAGGTTTTGAATTGAAAAAAAAAACTCTTATAAGTTAAACAAATACTTAGGTGAATTAATAAATAAAGTATAGATGTGTTTAAGAGGATACATATATAAAATACATGTAGATTTGAGTGTGTACGACACATAAACTGTCATGTATTTAATTATTGACTGATAAGTAATTTACCAAACACCATCAATATTTGTAAGATTGATTGCCTATGCACATATCGCAATAATGTGATTCATGATTTCATATTTTCAATAATTTTCTTATTAATTTACAAATTATTATACAGAAACAAGATTTATCGAATGGATAAGTGTGTAAAAGAAAACTTCAATCGAACACATCCAACTAAGTGCACTAGCTATATATCTAGCTAGGGTTGTCGTTTGTTTGCAGGTCCTTGTCCTAGGCAAAGAAAAGAACTTTAATATAATTTTAATACATAGGAATTCATGTTCACGAACCTTCCTAAATGAATAAACTCGATCTACGCTAAAAGACGACACATATTCTTGTATACTTCGATTAAATTAACGATTCGGCCGTACCACTTTATGTACCCTGCTGACCCTCATTATCTTATATATATTATATATACCTTTGAAGATGGGTAGGTAATACTTTAACACAACTCTAGCATAAGCTATAGTTATTTAATTTACTTTCCGGTTTTAGAAAGTTTTGGATGGGGGAGATGAATGGGTTATTAATTTTTTGAATTGGTTAAATATGAGGTTCATTAGAATTAGATTTGATACAACGAAGCGTATAATATATATTTTGAGCATATGATATTATATATTATATTTTCAAGGTGATAATTATGTTTGTGCGAAATAGACTAGGGGTGGCAAAACACCACATCATGAGAATTAATTAGTTACAAGAAACATATGTTATCTTAGTCACACCCCCAATAGGTCTTGAAAACAATCTTTATTAAATCAATACTACTATCTATTTATATAAAGAATGTTTTAGATCGATTTTTTTTAAAAGATGTTTCAAATTTTACCAAATATGATCTGAATAAAATAATGTTAAACTTAATTAGGTCATTCACATTAGTGGATTTTGGACTAGTTTGGGATGAAATGTGGGTGATGCATGCGAATGATAGAGAAACTTAAAAACCCTCTTGCAAGGAGCTGGCCATGGTTTTTATTAGAAAAGTGGGTCCCACCATGTGCAAATATGCCTTACATGTGGTCTCGTGTAGTGCAACCAATGCGCCAAGCCAGGTGCGTTAATCATCTTTGTTTAATTTTTTTTTTTTTTTTGTTTTCCAAATTTATTTATTTTTTTCTGTTATTTTTTCCTTATTCTCTTTCCCTCATCTCCCTCCTAGTTGACAACTCAAAATCGATCCAAAACTTCATTATTGAGGATGCTCTCTTATTGTTAACGTGCAGTTAACCACATCATCATTATATTTTATACATACACATCTTATACACTTTGTTAGATGAAAATAAATACATTTGGCGAATGTCAAACATTGTGACGAAGTTGAAACGCACGACATTATATACATCGGCCCCATACGATGATCCATTTGAAAGATGAAAAAAATTCATTCAATTCGACCAACCTTCCTGCCTGCTGTGCTGTTTTTAGCCGCCCAACCACTAGATTTGCTTGAATTAAGTACGGAACAAATCTTAATTCAAAAGCAAATCCCAATTTTTTTGCAGATTTGATTTGTCGGTCTCGCCTCTAAACGAAGGCCATAATATATATTGGCATGCATGGACAATTTCACACCACAACTATAGGTCATTAAGCCCGACGAGTAAAGTCCAAGCGAAGAGGTCGTCGGGTAAAATAGAGGACGCTTGAGGTAGGCGATTTCACCTTTTGAAATGATGTGTAGCAACGCTGTTTATAATATTTCCTTTTCAAAATACAAGGTTGCATCACGAATTGAAGAGAAAAGTGTATATCTTTCTTGTGCACAGTGATAAAAAAATTTGCCTATATTAGTCAATTAAGTCACCATGATTTACCCCTCTACAAACTGTAGAGACGGGGTGTGGGGGCGCTTGGGATGGGCGATTTCACCTTTTCGTCACAAAGAGAAAATGTATAACATTAGATATGTAATGTGTGAGTCATGTAAAATTTGGTTCATAATTCATGCAAATATCAAATATTAAAGAATTTTTTAAACTTAATAACAAGATTTTGTTTTTAATTTTTTTTTTTTGTGAAAAGAAAAATTTACCGTCACTATTCGAATGTGTGTATTAGATAAAACATGCTCCTATATAATAGCTCGCAAACCATTTTACCATCTTAATCTTCCCACTCAGGTTAAAGGCTCGTGTTACCATGCCCATAAACCTTTTTTTGTGTTACTTTTCTTACTTTATAATTGTATTAATAGTGTGCTTATCAATTAACACAAATTATTGAGATACATCAAACCTTTTCAGCTATTTTCCAAAGAGAAGAACAAAAAAAGTGATGTTTTCCCTTAAATATTCTCAAGAAAGAAAATTCTTCCAATGGCATGAGTGGTCATATGAGAAAGTCAAAAAGGCAATGGAAAGATATTTATCAGCTAATAGTATTTTTAATTTGTTGGTCAATATTTTATAATATATAATTATTGTTTTCCTTTAACTAATTATAAAATTGTCGCTATATAGTATATATCATTTCTTTAATATTGAGAAAAGAAACAAAAAGAAAAATAATTTACGTGCAGCGGCTCTAAGCCACATTACGCCGACAACATGTGTTTGCTAATAAAGAGGTAATACACCAACAAAGACTGATCAAACGACATAATTGTGACTCTTTTAAATAGGATGTTTTGTGTCTAAATTTCAATGGAGCATTGATTTTTTAGGTTGAGAAAGTATATATGGGCAGATACTACATTGTAATAGAGTCTGTAACACTAAAAAACAAAAAAGATAATACTCTAGGAAATCTTCAAAAACTTGTAATCCATGCACATCTGCTACCATAGCCGACTATGCCACCTAATCTGCACATCTATTGGCTTGCAATCGACATGCCTAATAGTGCAAAGCCAATCCAATTGCAACATACTTATAATAACCTTCGTTGGTCGTGACTCGTGAATCTTTCTCGTGGTAACTATCAATTTTTTAATTATAATAATCAGCAACCTAATAGTGCAAAGCCAATCCAATTACAACATGCTTTTAATAGCCTTCGTTGGTCGTGAATCTTTCTCGTGGTTATTATCGATTTCTATTTATAATAGTTAGCATTTAATTTGTTTATTTAGTAAGTCCATCCACTAGCTAAGCCTATGGGCAGAATCGAATCCCATGGATCATGGTATTCCTTTCTTTTCTACATAAATTAATTGTTGATAATGATAATGATGGATAATGAAGGATATGATGACAATTAATTGAATTGAATTATAGATCATCACTTAATTGGAGGATAAACAATCTTTCAATTAGCACCGTACCTTTGGCTTTTGTCAACATTTTATTATTATTATGTTACTGTATTTTAATGCATTGTATCCATACATGTTTGAATCACAAAATTAAATAACTTTTTTTTTTTTTGTCATTCAATTCAAGCCCACTCCATAATAATGTTCGGAAAAGTGGGATTTTTCCTATTAAAATTACTTTGTACAATCACTTATATATGTATCAACGAGACAACATTTGTAAAGTTTGAAAGGAGTGAGTGGCCGAGTGGGTGAATTGAAGAATGTTTTTCGTATCTGAAAGTCACGAGTTTAATTATTGTCAATATCTCTCAGTTGAATTTGTCGCACATATTTTTTTATTGCGATTTATTACACCTCCTGTATGGTTTACATGTTATTACATAGAAGTATGTAGTGGTATAAAGAAACTAATTTTAGGCCAGCAAGAGATATGTCTAGACTCATAATGTTATTTATGACCACTTTTGATTTGTCAGAAATTGACAAATTATCGTATACTTATCTATCTACCTACAACTATAACTATATTCATTACAATTTTCTCTTACTTTACCTACCGGTATCTATTTTATTTATTCTCCATCTACATATTATCTTAACATAATTTATTTAGATACATTTATTAGTGGTAAAGATTATTTATATATATTATGTTGAGCCAACCCCATAAAACCAACATTTATAATTCTGAAAAAATAAAATTGAATTTGAAAAACAAGCGTGGATAAATACCAAAAAAACAACGAGAGAGAAATGAAAATCATTATCTGACCTCTCATTGGATTGACATTAAACACAAAAAGGAATCTACTAACAGTGAGAGGAGATTGATCACATATTTCTGAGATATTTATGAAACATGAGCCAATAATGTGTTGTTTCTGTTGCAGATTAATGACATTTTTTTTTTGGCTAAGGAATTTATTCTAACCAGAAGAGATCAGATTAATGTTTGCAAAGTTGAAGTGTTCGCATTCATCCAACAAGACGTGATTCAGACAATTACATGATATGACCTTATAATAAGTTTAGGAAAAGTTCTCAGATAAGACAGGGTTTTTATGCAGGAAAACTAATAAATCAATAAACACAAAAAAAAAAAAAAATTGAGATTAAAATATCTATCATAAAAAAATTAATTTAATCTCTCTTTAAAATAAATTTAAGTATATTTAACTTGGTTAGATTATTATTTTTTGAGTACTGCTGACTCTGTTATAATGTAGTATATGTCCATTGCTACTTTCTCAACCTACTGAAGCACAAAGAGTCAATCGTCGCCTCCACTTGGTTAGGTTATTATAGTTAAGGGTAATGTTATAAATTGTTGGAAAACCGTTTTATTATTTAGATCTACAATAATTTCTTTTTTGAGTACTATTGACTCTGTTACTATGCAGTATCTGTTCATAGCTACTTTCTCAACCAAATGAAGCATAGAGAACCAATATCACCTCCACTGAGGCTCGAACCCACCCCCTCCCATATGGAGGTGCAACCGAGTGTCGCTAAACCACAAGATTTGTTATTGAGAATCATATTAGAACCATGACTTAGCAGAGAACGTAAAAACTGCATGAATGCACACATGACTACTCTAGAGTCTAGAGTCTCCACTTGCAACATGCAGTAATTCGCAGGTTCTCACCTAATGTATGCATGGTTCTCATATGAACGCAAACATATATGTGTCTATGTCCAAGTGAGAACATGTATTTATGAGAAAATTAATAACCAATCTTAGCCTTACATCTGTAAAAATCGAATGGATCAGATCATTTAAAAAAGAAAACGCGGTGGCATTATTATAATTATTGCCAACTTCACCGTGCAACTTTTAACATTATACATTGCACTTTTTAACAATGGACGGAAAATTTCTAGGTAACTTTTGAAAATATCAACGGAAAATATAATTTGAGGTCAAAAGGGTCATTTTTTCCCATTAGAAAAATATTCTTGTAGGTGGTCCTCTTCCATGAAAGAGGAAAAAAGGTAAAGCAAATTTCCATCAAGTGAAAGTGGGAGAGAAGGAAAGCATCATGCCAAGAAGCAATAGTATATGTGGTTTAAGTAATTGGAGTGGGCTATAATTCAATGTGTGCATGTGGTTGTTACTTCCATACTATATAAGGTGTGTGTATTGGGAGCCTCATTTGTGTCTAAATTTGTTATGCACGTGCTTTGTTTCTTCCTTCTTCTTCTCCATTTCACATTGTACCAATTAGGCAAAGATGCATATATAATTGCATAAAGTAACAAAAGGTGCCCTTTCACTTTCTAAACTTCCCCTTCTCCCATTTCCCACTAAACACTTTTTTTGCTTTTCTTTTTGCATACAACATAGAAGCTTTCTTGCCCATTCACTCAAACCCGAGGAGAATTAAACACCTGATTTTACAGTTGTATTAGTAGTTTACTTACTAATTATGATCAGGAAATTATTTGAAGATATGATCTCAAACAACAATTTTAAATTTCCGTCCCGGCCCCTTTTCGATTGTCATAAATATTAAGTTTTTCATCTGAGTGTTATTTACAAAGAGAATTCTCAGCTATATATGCTAGCTAGTTATACACTTGGCCTGGTAATCACAAAGTTTTAAGTTCAATCTCCATGGGAGTTGCTTATTAGCTTTTTCGGTTTGAACTGGCAAACTAGTTGCCGTCTATACTAGTTTACTTTCGTGTAGTCGTTTGTCGGCTAGAATTACACTATTGGCTTAACGTAAGTAGGTGTTATCAAGTTTTTTTGGGAAATCAAAATATAGTAGCTAGAAGACCCATTGGACAGCTACTTGAATTAAATATCTCCTAGTTGGGTTGGGAGTACTTGGTGGGACATAATGCTCAACTCAGCTTAGTAGACTCCATCCTATTTTGGGTGTGGTGTTTCTCTCCTAACTTGTACTTTATTGGATAGTGTCTCTATGCTAACTATTAGTCCGTTGGATGTGGTCCTTCTTAACTCCTCAATGTCCATTACAACCTTGTCACAATAAATTAAATTGAGTCATGCATCATATTGTCTTATTGCTTCATTTACAAGGGCCTCTATATATATTTTTAAATTCATTACCATTTACAATGGTCTATATATGCTTTAATTTTTTTTTAATACAACTCGGGTGAACTTCTTACATTCTAATATAAATTAAAGTCAAAGACCAGTTTCACTTGACCACAATACAGAGGCTCTGTTTGGTAAAATAGTTAGCTTATTAGTCAATTTTGACTTATTTGAGCACTATTAATCATTTAATTGTTTGACTTGGTTAAAAGTGTTCGGTTAATCAGCTTTTTGTAACTCCAAAATTCTAAAATAAGAAAAGTTGCTCAAAGCAACTCTTTCAATTAACTTTTTAAGAAAAGAAATTATACCAAACAACTATCAGGTAATAACTAATTTACTAAATGTATTTCTACAATCAGGTAGTCATACCCTCTAACTCAATCAGCTAACAATTATTTACCAATTATGGCCAAAGTCTTGAGTGACATATACTTGTTTATTTAGCTCTTCTAATATATACTCGCTCTTACCATATCATGATGATCTCTATTATGTGCGTGATTATATTCTTTTTTTTTTTTTTTTCAAAATTTTACTTAAAATTCTAGGTATGTTGCATTGTAAGAAAAACAACTATTGATGATATGAATAGAGAATTAATTGCATGTACACCGTACCCTATGTTGTAGAATATATTGTCGTTATTTTGGAAGCGAATTTGCATATAGTGCAAACTTGTAAAAGCAACGCTGTCACCCATATAGTAGTGAGCGTTATGATCGTGCACAACATAGAATATGGATGAGATCAGGGCCGGTTTTTTGATTTGCGGGGCCCTGTGCTAATAACTAAGTGAGACCCTATCAAAGTATAAATAAACAACGAATTGAAGAAAAATTGCAAAGAGAAAAATGCAAAAAAACCTAATTTTGAACCAATATATTCACAAATACATATACTAACTATTAGACCAGGGCTGGACTAGGGGCCCCCAAAATTTTGGGGCCCTGTGCGGTCGCACGTCTTGCACGCCCTAAAATCCGGCCCTGGATGAGATAGAAGATATCGAAGAGGGAAATATACATTTACACGTTTACTTTACATTACTGACATTTTTTTTTATTTCAAATACAATCGTAAAGTAATAAAGTCGTTTGATATTGAGGCTAGATCACACCCCACTCAACATGTTAACCCAAACATTAAAATCCAAAATTTCTTTAAATTAAATACAAAAATAAGAAAAATACATGTGATAACACATTAAATTAAAATTTTCTTTTTGTCACAAGAAAAATACATTTACATGTGATAGCATACACCACACCTAGAATTCCAGCTCAACAGGAGTCCTTCCTGCCACCCTAAATAGGTGCGCACCACGCGCCGCCGCTGAGCTTGCTATATCGGTAATGGCCACGTTGGCTAATCTCTCCTCCCTACCAACACGCCACACCTTCTTATGTACATATAGAGAGAGAGAGAGTAAATTAATTAATAAATAAATTAAATCACATTTTATTGGGAGGCTGAATAGGACGTTTTATAGCAAAAGTGCGTCCAAGTTCTCTTCATGTAAGTATGTGGGACCCACCTATTCTCTCCCCCTAGATTTTCTCTCTCTCCCTCCCCTCTCCTTCTTCCCCTTCCTTCTTTGCTTCCTTTTATCTCTGTCTCTCTCTCTATATATATATGTATATATATATACACACACTAGTATAACATAGTACAGTATTTATTATATAACATAAGAGCTTAGGTGAAATCTTGGAGAATGACATAAACAAAACATTGAATCTTGTATTCATGTGTACTAAATATAATATTTATGTGTATTTATGGTTGGTTATATGGGAACTGCATCTTTGATGGGTAGGGAGTGAATAAAACCCCCCATTTTTGGGCTGCTCTGCTAAGCTCGCCACGGTTTGGAGTGCAGAAACCGGGTGCTAATGTGGTGCCCGGTTTGTGTATGCATTTGTATTGAATGTTGTGGGGGTGAAAGATAAGATCTGAGGAGTGGATATGATTGGGGTTTGTTCTGGGCTTCCAATTTCAAGTGGGGATGTGAGAATTTCAGGTAAAGATTCAATCTTTATTCTACATTGTTATGATTTTGTTGTTGTTCTCACTGGGAAATTGCATAAAGATCTTGTTTTTCTTAACTAGGTTTTGGTTCTGATTTTGGGGTTCTGTTTTTCTGATTCATGATTAAGGTTAGGGAGATGGGTCATAGGTTGTTTGTTGGATGCCATTCACATTTGTATTATTATATTATATTGTTATATAATTAGGGTTGCTCAAAATTGATCTTTTGTGTTCATGGGTAGTTGATGACTTGATGTATCAATTCTCAGATTCTTTGGTGGTGAAGATGTTTGATTGCTTGGATAGTTGCAAATCTTAACCTTTGGTGTTTGTGTATAACTGTATAAGTGCAGTTACATATATAGTTGCTAGTCATTAAACATTTTAATTGTTTTTGTTTGTTTGTTTTGTATGTGTGAATGAAATCTTTAGTGAATTGAGTGTTAGGAAGGTTTTAGATTGACAGGGGGGCAGGTATGAAGTTTTTCGTTGAGATTGATTCGGGTGGCACTGCTGAGTTCGATGAAATGGATTAAGGAATGTAGGACAATAGGTACGATGTTGAGGATGTCGGTGTTGAAGCTGTTGGTTTTGTCTGTCCACATTGCGATAGCAGCAGCCGATAATGGCTTTGCTCGGTGTAATTGTGAGTACGAGGGGTTTTGGAGCATCGAGAACATTTTGGAGTGCCAAAAAGTTAGCGACTTTTTGATTGCGGTGGCGTATTTTTCCATCCCGATTGAGCTCATTTATTTCATCAGCTGCTCGAATGTTCCGTTCAAATTGGTGCTGTTTGAGTTTATCGCGTTCATTGTGCTCTGCGGGATGACCCATCTGCTCAACGGTTGGACTTATTACGGCCAACACTCGTTTCAGCTTATGCTTGCCCTTACGGTTTTCAAAGTTCTAACCGCCATGGTCTCGTTTGCTACTGCCATAACCCTTATCAGCCTCATCCCGTTGCTGCTGAAGGTGAAGGTGAGAGAGCTTATGCTCAAGAAGAAGGCGTGGGATCTTGGTCGGGAAGTTGGGCTAATAAAGAAGCAGAGAGAAGCGGGATGGCATGTCCGGATGCTCACCCAAGAAATCCGCAAGTCACTTGATCGAGACACGATACTCGAGACGACTCTGAGCGAGCTGTCGAAGACGTTGGGTTTACATAACTGCGCTATTTGGATGCCCAATCAGGACAGAACAGTAATGAACCTGACTCACGAGGTGAGGGAGAGGAACTTTTCGGATGTGAATGACTTCTTGATTCCAATACTCGACACCGATGTACAAGAAATTAAGGCCAGCGATGAAGTGAAACTACTCGAGCCTTCGTCGCCCCTCGCTGCTGCGAGTAGTGGAAGGAGTAGCGAGCCGGGATGCGTGGCTGCGATAAGGATGCCGATGCTGAGGGTTGCTAATTTTAAAGGCGGAACGCCCGAGCTTGTCCCGGCTTGTTATGCTATTCTGGTTTTAGTCCTCCCGTCTGGACAGGGCCGATCTTGGGGCAGCCAGGAGATTGAAATAGTAAAGGTCGTTGCCAATCAGGTTACCGTGGCTATATCCCACGCTGCCGTGCTCGAGGAGTCTCAGCATATGAGGGACAAATTAGCGGAGCAAAATCGAGAACTGCAGCAAGCGCAGCAGGGCGCACTGAGGGCTAATCAAGCGAGAAACGCGTTTCAGATGGTCATGAGCAACGGGATGAGAAGGCCTATGCACTCGATCTTTGGCCTTCTCTCGATCTTGCAGGAGGACGAGAACTTAAACAGCGAGCAGCATCTTCTTATAAACGCAACGGTGAAAACTAGCAATGTTATCTCGAACCTAATAACCGATGTGATGGATTGCTCAACAAAAGACAACCGAAAGTTCCCACTCGAGACTCGGTGCTTCGAGCTACATTCTATGATAAAAGAGGCGGTCTGTGTTGCCAAGTGCATCTGCGCTTACAAGGGTTACGAATTCTCCGTCGAAGTCGACAAATCCCTGCCTAATCACGTTATGGGAGACGAAAGACGAGCTTTCCAGGTTATTCTCCATGTAGTCGGGAATCTCTTGAAGAACAGCAACGGAGGGTGCCTTAAATTTCATGTAGTGCCCGAAAGGTCTAGCCAGGGAGGAAACGATTTAGGTTGGAGAACTTGGCGATCAAACTCATCCCGTGAGAATGTCTTTGTCAGATTTGAAATTGGGGTACACGGAAACAATTCTCAACCCGAACACACAACATCCAAAGTCTTGAATCCTAATCAGAAATATTGTGGAAAGGATTTCGAGGGAAGCTTGAGCTTCAGTGTCTGCAAAAAGCTAGTTCAGGTATATATCTTTCCCGTTATTACAATATTCTCGTACTGCTGTACTAATTGTTTCAAGATCCTTTCTTCTTGTGTAAACTAAGATTTTACCCGATCAATATCCCGATTCATATGTGTTGAGCATATAATATATAAACATAAATGTGCAATCTAACTATCAGCTTAGGCTTTTAGTTGAGATAGTACACATATTTCAATTTGGTATCAGAGCCAACCCCATGCCAAAGGTCCTGGGTTCATTTTTAACTAACTGCCACTGTTTTAACTGTATTTATGCGTGTGCAGTTAATGCAAGGAGACATATGGGTATCCCCGAATCCTATGGGGTTTGATCAACAAGTCATGGCTGTTGTTCTGGGATTTCAACTCAGACCCTCGGTCGTCATAGGCATATCGGAATACGGCGATTCTTCCAACCGGACGCATTCGGACTCTCTTTTCCCCGGGCTCAATGTTCTGTTAGCTGACTACGATGATGTGAACAGAGCAGTAACCCGCCGTATGCTAGAGAAACTTGGATGCATCGTTTCTTCGGTTTCATCAGGATACGAATGCTTAGGCTGTCTCGGCACTACAATATCCCCGTTCCAAATCGTGCTTTTGGATCTCCACCTACCTGATCTGGACGGGTTTGAAGTCACCATGAGAATCCGAAAGTTCAAAAGCCGTAACTGGCCACTGATCGTTGCCCTAACGTCGAACAACGATGCCAGCATCCGTGGAAGATGCTTTCAGGTTGGGATGAATGGCGTCATCTGTAAACCGCTATTCTTGCAGGGAATTGCAGACGAGCTTCAGAAAGTTATGTTAATTGCGAGCCGAACCCTATCTTGAAGAGGACACTGCAAAACCACGGATCATATGATAAGGCAAGGGATTTCGAAAAATCAAAGCCAAACCATTTGAATCGCTCCCTCGACGATGAAGAACACAGCTGCACAGATCACGCAAAATCCATCAAGTCAGTATAATAGAAATTCACTTCTTTATCTTGTCATCGTAATCCCCAATCCCTATATTCAGTTCTCGGATCTTTATCTAAACTTATATTTACCCGAGTTGACATCTAACTAGCAAAGTTCTTATATAATACTAGTTTCAGTAGTTTGTGCTCGAGCGAAATCGATAGGAAGTAGCAGTGACATTCAATTCTACAGAGTATTCAATTAGAAAAAGTAGTAGTAATCAGAAACTGTGCTGTTTTGTCATAAAAGCAACCTCAATCGCAATCTGGGATAATGGTTTTGAGCCATGAATTCAGTTGAATATGTTGCTTTAATATAATGTCTCTGTAAATCTGGGTGGTTGAGTAGTCTAGTTCTGATGAATCTTGATCCTGCAATATGAATATTGAGCTGAAATATGTGTGAGTATAGAACATATATTGTTGGAAAGATGAGACCACCTACTTGGAGATATTAAGGTTATGGTTATGTAGAACTGTTCATCTCCCTTCCTTGAGTTTTACCCTTTTTTTTTTTTTTTTGAAAAATGCCAAATCAATTACTCATAGCTTGGATAAAGTGAGGGGGTGAGCTAATCCAAATGTTAACATCAGTGTTTGTATGGGCAGCCCGAGCTAACGTATGAGCCTGCACGTTTACTATCTATTAACATGTCTAATATAATGGTATATGCCTGAAAATTAGATAATATTCTAAGACTATCCCTAACAACAAAATTAGTATATGATCGATCCGAGGGAAGGTCGTTAAAAAACCGACACACTTGTTGGCAATCTGATCGGACACGTACTTTCTGCCACCTCTCACTCTTCAGCCAGGATAAAGTTTCTTTTATTGCGAGAGCTTCAGCAAGGTATGGATCCTTCAATTCACTAGTCTTAGAGGTCCAGAGATAGCCGCTAGCCTTGAGTTTTACCTGTATTCCCATTAGAACGCAAAATCCCTTTATTCCCATTAGAACGCAAAATCAAACACCCTGTTAGGTTCGGGTGAAATTGTCATGTGACGGGTAGGAGCCTTCTTGTTCATATCCCCAACAGGATTTTAAAAAATTTCACTTTTTGTCTCTCATTTTGTCAGACTATATTTTAGATCTCATGAATCAGTCTTTTATTTCGTTGTCATTGAAAATTAAATTAAATATTGATTGGTCCACCACATAAATTACCTGTTTTTGTATTTATCAAGACACAAACTTGATGCAGCATGATTGATGGTTTCTGGAAATAAGGATCGGATGAGGTATTGAGGTGTACTCCGCGACAAAAACAGGTTGCTTTGAATTTTCTTAGTTCTCATCAAATACAATGTCAAATATTAGGAAAAGACAAGTTGATGAATTCGATGTTCTTAATTACTTGAGGAATGGCCCCACCATATTCATTTTACCTTCTTTCCAAGCAATGGACGAAAGCAAAACACTCATCATTTTGGTCTTATGCAACATGGAGTGATTGATGGAAGTTATGAGACCAAAAGAATAGTATTTTCTATCACTACTACAGAAAAATAATACTACGTCGCCCAATTAACGTCGGAAAAACCGACGTTATATGTCAATAAAATAAAAATGACGTCGGTTCTGGGCAAAAACCGACGTCACCTCGGCATCTCTTCTTCCTGGCCGTCGTTTTGAAGGCAACATTCTTCTTCCCTATTGGTACTTTAATTTCTTTAATTTGCTGCTTCTTTGGGAAACAACCACTACACGCGCCCAACTGGGCGCCATTGTGCGCGAAACGCCCAGGTCTGCGTGTCCACCATCTGTTTTTCTTTGCCGCGAGACCCACAAAAAGCTCAGGCACAGGTCTACGCGTCCACCTTCTGTTTTTCTCTGCCGCGGGACCCACAAAAAACTCATGCACAGGTCTACGCGTCAACCTTCCTGTTTTTCTCTGCCGCGGGACCCACAAAAAACTCAGGCACAGGTCTACACATCCACCTTCTGTTTTTCTCTGCCGCGGGACCCACAAAAAACCCACTTCTTGCAGGAGGGCCTCACATTTACTCTCTCCTTTCCCTATTTCCTCCACATCACCTATGCTCTTCTCAAAAACAGTGAAAAAGTCACTGATGTGGTTAGCCTAAGTAGTGTCGAGTCCTCTTTGCTTGTCTTTAGCCCTAAGTACAATGAACAATCTTATGTGTTTGTTCTCGACTAAGTGCAGGTGTCAAGTTCCCGACCTGCATTTGTCATTAGTCAAATGTTAGGTGTCAAGTCTTTTATATCTGTCATTGACGACTAAGCGTCAAGTGTTAAAGTACGTCAATTATTTACATTTTGTCATTGAGCCTAATTGGAGGGTTCACGTTGAACAGATCCCAGATCAACACTGATGGTGTTCTAGAACTCATCGTACGTAAGTACAAGCTAAGGATATTTTGGAAGAAAGCTAAGATGAGATATGAATACAGGAATGAATTGAAGTGTGGTGGGAAATGCAGTAATCCCATTATTATTGCATGACAGAATTTTATTGGGATCATAGAAGGCCATGAAACACACATGAAAGTGTTAACTATATTTAAAGGAAGTTTACATCATCACATCAATCAACTTATTGGTTTCATACTTTCATTATCTTGATAAGGAATCCATCCACTAAGTCTAAGAGCATCCACAACAACACCAATTTTTGTCAATTTTTTTGCTTGCCAGGAGGGAAGGAAGGGGAGAAGGAAAACTGTTTACGCGCCCACTAGGCGCGGCTGCTTGCTGATGCGCGAAATACGCACTAACATCGTTGATTTTTTTTTTTTCAAGACAGAGTCCATAAAAAACTTGTTTTATAGAGCACTATCTCTTCCCTCTCCCACGCCAAGCAATTTTTTTTAAAGAACAAAAACCCTACCAAAAATTGAGCAAAAACCGCTATTGGGATGTTCTAATACTTACATTATCTATGAATAAAGCGTGAGGTTCTGACTCCACCATACCTCTATAAACAAGTTAGTAGGAAAAAAGACGACGGATCGAGTCTCACCAGCGGCAGTGTGGGAGCAACCTCTCAAAGTAAAGAGGCTCTTTGTGCGCAGTAAGCAAATGTCTAGCCATTAAGTTGAGTTACTATGATATGATTTACATACTCCTAGATGCTCTGTCGGGTCAGGGTGTGGCGGGTCCTTGGGGTTGAGAATTCAACATTTTGAAAAGAAAGTAGAAAGAAATCTTAAATGAAACTTCTCATCTACAAGACCAATGCTTTGGGCTAGTCGTTTTTTTTTTTTACTTTACAATTGTATAATTGTAGGATCGATTCTCAAATAGCAAATGGGAGACATCATTCAATTTGAATTAGTAATAGTATATTATCAGTTTAAATTTTTAGTTGAGACGAGGTGAGTCATATTGTTTTGCTGCAAAGTGGAAGTAGTGGAGCGGTCTATGCACTTGGAAAGAAAAGCAATAATTAATTTTGTTTTTACTGGGCTTAGCTTTTCCATGGAGGGGATGATTAGTTTATCAGTGAAAAAAATAATTAAATTTAGCAATTATTGGAGTAACAGGGTCCCATTACATTAATTATACGCTCATAACTTCATATTATAAAATTAGAATTAGGCATATTCTAATAAGGTTTTTAATCAGGTTAATCCAGAGATAATACGCCATAGTTCATGTGAAGAGGGTCCTTCATGTTCCCTGCCGACTTTATTTAATTAGAATTCTTCTTTTAAAAGAACAAATAAAAATTAAGTTAATTAGGATGCTTTGAGTGTGAATATAAAATATAGTATTCTACTGTCCCGGTACAGCTCAACTGTTTAATCAATTCAAAATAAATTTATAATGACTAATAAGGACCTATTGGTCTTCTTCGTTTATACCAGCCAACTATGGATAACTTAGACTAATTTACCTTCTCGTGGTCATTTGCCGGCCAGGGTCACAAGACGAGATTTACTTAGGGCACACCTTCGGATAATGGCTACGGGTTTCTCTCATCATAAAAAAAATGTTACAGCTAGTAGCGAATGCGCAACTTTATTTCTTTATACTTGCGTAATAATTAAGGTTATGTTTTGATGACAGGATACTGGATTCGACAATCCAAGCCTCTGCTAACAAATCTTTAAGTTGAATAATCTTATGCAAGCTAAGGGTCACCGAACTTGTATATATTTATCACCCATGTGAGACATTACAATATTGTTGTTTCCTAAAATGGAATGCTTACTTGGTTAAGATATCCTAATTATAGAAATATATATAAATGTTTATCAAAATTTTATAATGGTTGTTTAATTTGTATTATAAGTTTTTAATTAAATATATTATTAGGTTTTTAATTAAATATATTATTAATTAAGTCTCACCATTCCTATAAGCTAGGGACAACCTTTAATTGGTCAGTGGTTAATCCCACCCAGATTTCCCAGGTTAGGAAAATTAGACATTATCTTTGTGATAGTTGTGTTATTATATTTTATTTTTAATTTAAAGATCTCTTTTCAAGTTTAAATAAACAAATTAAAGTTATTTCCTTGCTCCAATGGGAAAAGGAATAGAAGTACAAAACCATACTCATTTTCCATGTTTTCAAATTGATTAAAGAAAGACACACAAAAAAAAAATGATGACTAAAGAAGAAATAAAATATATAAATTTTTATAATAACACGCAAACCCCACAAAAGAAGCAAACCGCACTAGGAAAATCATGTGCGACAGATTCATCAATGATTAAACTCGTGACATTCTAGTACGAAAATCATGTTTCACCCCCTCGATCACTTCTTTTGGTCGGACAACTTTTGGCAAGGTTTTAATTGAGTTGATTGAAGGCTCCTCATAGGTTTGATTTCTATAATAATTAAATGTGGGTGAAAATACAATTTTGACACATTATTTATAAGTTATTGAATCTCAATGATTTAATAGTTATTTGTGACTTATTGGTATTCATGAAAATTAAAGTAACGACCTCAAGATTAAGTATTTATCACTCCACCAAAAATTATAGATAGTAGATTGTAATTAAAAACGCATATTTATTTTCTTATACTTGCATAGCAGTTATCACAACATTTTAATGGCAAAATGCTAGACTCGACCTTAAGTTGACGTGCAACAAACGTTTAAAATGAGTAAAAATAACATTAAATTATGGTCTATGTCCTCCTTTTTCTTGATAAAGTTAAAAACTTGGACCACAAACACCTTTAATATTATAGAAACCATTATCATAGGTTATATTATATAACCTTTAATAATGGTTATATCATAGGTTTAAGTCCAAAGCTACAAGAACAATATCATAGGTTATATATAATATATGGGGCCGGGGTTGTCATTGCTAGTAGTTTTAGCTATTAAATAACTTATTCCTTTTTCCTTTTTTAATATCCCTAAAAACCTTGTATATATAATAACATAGGAGAGAAATAAGAATCAATTGTAGCCTTATATCTAAAAATTCGATGGCACTTATCAAATTAAAAAAAACGTGATGAAATTTTTGTAATTATCATCAACTTCACTGTGCAAACTTGAACACTTAAATATGCAAACCTGGTAAAATTTTATAAAATCAACAAAAATAAAAACTAAA
This sequence comes from Ipomoea trifida, assembly GCA_003576665.1. NCBI lineage: Eukaryota > Viridiplantae > Streptophyta > Magnoliopsida > Solanales > Convolvulaceae > Ipomoea > Ipomoea trifida. The sequence continues at coordinate 21,564,071 of CP025656.1, forward strand.
TTTTAAATTTAAATCGTAAATGCTTTGACCTTAGTAAAAATTGAACAACTAAACCAAATAAAACTAAAAACTCAATCTGATTGGTTCATGTGAGCATACAAAAACAAATTAGAGTTCACAACAAAATAATTGAGCTAAATAGAAAAATAAAATATTAAAACGCCAATCCAATAATCGGATAATGATTGAAGTTAATAATCAATATTATAAATTGATTTATAGCTGTCCAATGAACTAATTGTAAGTATATATAATAAACAAGATGAATGTGTTCTCTATTACATAAGAATGGAGTTTACCCAATATATCATCGAAAAACAATGGATGTGTTTTAAACCTAATTCAAAAAGTTAACTTGTACATTTTAGTCTTTCTTTTTCTTATTTTTTTAAAAAATTTTTTTTAGGTCAACTAATGAATAAAATCACGCCAAAGACCTTGTGGTCCAGCGGCATCCGGTGTACACTCCCATGTGGAAGGGAGTGGGTTCGAGGCTCAGTGGAGGCATCTGGAGTCAGTAGAACTCAAAAAAAATGAATAAAATCATAATATGAGTGATGTTCAAGATGGGCTTTGTGTTTTGGAGTACAACGAATGGAGTGAGACCTATTATGACTGTTAGAATCATCAATCAGTGTGGCATGCATGATTGTGATTCGTGAAATTTATCTACTAATTTTTTTATGTATTAAAAAAATTATTCGAAATTATATATGATCCTCTTTAGTACAAATTATTGGTCAATAACAAGATGATAAACTTGGTCTTGCATAACATTAACATTACAAATTATTTTACTCATTAATCAACATGGTGTTACATCATGTTCAACTAAATAAAAAACAAATTAAAGTGATATTGCATATATATACATATAGAAGCTATTAGTAAATCTTGATAAGATTTTGTGTCTAGCTAGTTGACCACCATGAAACGAAGCAGAAAATTAAATATATCAATCTTTCATCACCAACATAATCACTACACCACCACCACTAATACATGCTTATTTCAATGCTTTAATTTCCAGGTGATTCAAATCCTTTATTAAAATCTCCATGTCAACAATAAACCTGCATCATCAAACCACCAAAATCATGCAATTTCTCAGTCAAATTTTGTATCCGATCCGGAAGTATTATATATATATAATACTCCCGTCACATGTTCTTTACTAATAAGATGAAAGAATTCGAAAGAAGAAACAAAATGAGTCGACCACTAATATCATGGTGACCTGTTATTACGGGAAGAAATATAATATAAAATAAAATAAAAGTAAATCTAACATAACTCATACATATCTATAGTATCTTCAAGACTCCAACTAACATGCCACTTAGAGCTCTCTAATGGAGTAGTAATTAATAATAAGCAACTTGTTCAGATCATAAGGGATTAAGGGTGGTTCTAGGTTCTTTCAACCCCACTTAGTTCTGGCAGACAAGCTTAAGTATTTTGCATTATTGTGATAGATGGGGCTATATACAAACATATATAATATATACAACACTATCAAAAAATACAAAAAGACAATAATATATGCCTTTAAGGGTTGATCGAGTGACTAGAGCATGACTTCCGTAGTTAAAGATACGTCACGAGTCTTTCTAGTGCGCCTTGAAGTTTTTATCAAAGTATCAAGGAAAGAAAAGAAAGAAAGAAAAATAAAAAACACAAGAAACAATAGAGATGGTTTTCATTTTACTAAGGAAGAGCATGAATATAATAACATAAAGACACATTTTAATAAGAAGATGATGGTAATGGGAGAAGATTAACAAGGTGTGTGTCTATACTCTATACATACATACATACATATATAGATAATAATTCAAATGCGGACAATGCTTCCCGTGCGGTCGGTGCAGAATCACCATTAAGTATGCAAAAATGCACCACACCAGACCACACCATGGTGCATTTCGGAACACTTTGTGGTGCATTTATGTGTACGTAATAGTGAATGACCGCATAGCCGCACGAGAAGCACCGTCCCCCGCTCCTCAGGCACATATATGTGTGTGTGTGAGAGAGTGAGAGAGAGATAAAATTTAAGGAATAATTTAGGAAATAAAGGATGTTTTAATTTATTGCAAAGTGCAAACACAATGGTAGCAATCAAGAGGTAATTTACAACAGATCATAAGCCTACACTCTCTTCTTCCACTCCATCCCATATATATAAACTACAACATTCCACTCCATCCTATATAATATAAACTACAATATTCTAATGTAACCCCAGCTAATTTATCCCCGTTAATTTGTTAACCATAAGGTTACAAGTTCGACACCTAACAAAAGTGACCTATTGATCTTTCTAGTTGAAGTCAAATGCAGAACTTATACAGTGCACAATTTCGGATAATAGCTGCAGGTTTTTCTGGTAACTCAAACATATAAATAGAGATGTATCTATAACCTAGGTAGAAAATCAAACACTTAGTATGTTACATACCTTGTTGTCTTCTCTTCATGGTCCTAAAGTTCTTGAGATTCTTGATGGCCTTAGAAATTGGAGAGCCGAGGATGTTGCCAAGCATAGGCATCATGAGGACTCAATTGCGCTCCATGAGGAAACAGATTTGGTGTGAGGTTGTATAGAGGTAGGGAAGAGGAGGGTTCCGGCAGGCCGTGGTGCTCCGCTCCGGGCGGCGGCGGCGGCGGAGGGGACTCAATAGGGAATTGCGCGGCGGAGTCCGGCGGGTCGTCTTCAAGAATCGGCAATCTTTCATAAGTGGCGTTAGCGAAGGTGGCGGCGATGACCATGACGGGTCCGGCGGCCACGAGCGGGCCCACCACGCTCCCGCCGACCACCTGGCCCTGAACGCCGGCCAAGTACACCGTGAGCCCGGTGGCGCCGGGCGGGGACGGCCCGGGGAGGAACGTCCCGGCCAACGACAGAATCTCGAACCGACCTTGCAGCATCACGGCGGCACCGGCCGCCGTGGGCTGCCGGAGAGTCACGTTGGCGACGGCGCCGTTCCCGCTGAGGACGCAAACGCCTCTCTGTCGCCGCCGCGCGAACTGCGCTATGCTCTCCGCCACGTCCGTCCCGCCGGCGATCTCCATCACGTGACTCCGGAGCCCGTTCGGGGTGTCGCGCGTGACGAAAATCGGCGGTTTCGGCTTGTTTTTCGACCCCGGCGGCCGCCCCCTCGGCCGCTTTGTGCCCACTTCAAGAACCGCCCCTTCTCTACACTCATCTTCTTCTTCATTATTATCATAATTCTCTCTGCTCTCTTCATTGCTATCGCCATTATTGTTGCTTTCGCTAATCAAGGAGAGCTCTTTTGTGAGTAAAGGCGAGCAAATCCCCGCCGCCGCCGGCAAGCCCACCTGTCCACCCCACCACATCTTCGCCAGAGAGCAATCCAACTCACAACTCCGATCAAACTTTATAGTCTAGAGATTCAAGAGTAAAACTACAGAAAACAAGAAATGGAATAGCTTAGCTCTCTTTTAATGCATTATGTATATATAGATATAGATACATATATACATATATAGTAAGGGGAGGGGTGGGGTGGGGTATAAAAGAGATGGAATTAGATGCAGCCGGTGTATTTCATAGAATCAAGTAAAGGGAGAAAGGTTCCCACGGTAAGTTTATGGGTGGTAGATTTTGGGTAAAAACGCAAGATCCAGGTCCCGACAATATATAGTGTAGGAGTTACACCTAAATATGGTGGGCTCGTCGCACAAAACATTGATCCCTTCATCTAATGGACAGTTAAGTCACCGTGATTTACTCATCTAATAGACAGCTGAATCACCATGGTTTACTCATCTAATGGATAGCTGAATCACGGTGATTTACTCATTCCCTATTCTGTTAGGGCTTTGAGGACGATGAAATTGAATTTAGCCTTTTGTGGGCAAGTAAAAGGAGAAAGAATTGATGATGACAATATAGAAGCTAGCTAGGGTATGTGATGATATATGTATTATAGTTATATCAAGAACTAATTAAAAAAAAAAAAAGAAGAAACAGATGAGATAATAAAATTCTATATAGAGAAAATAAAAATATAAAGTGGATTGAGAAAATCATGCCACAAACTCACAAAGGAAGAGTAAAGCACACACATACAAGAGAAGAGTATAGTAGATATTCCCAGAAAAAGGAAAGGGGAAAGGACAAATGAAACAATAAACAAAAGAGCATACCAGGAAAAAGTTTTGAGGACTTCTATGATTGGTTTGGTTGGGGAGCGATGAGGTTTGGTTGTTTTTGCTGATTAATATTCATATGACAACTCATTTGATATAAGTATAATGAGTAGTAGTGTATATATAGATGTAAGTATGTGTGTGTATAGTATATAGAAACAGTGTGTGTATTTATATATTTAGGGTTTTGGTGGTGGTGGGGCATAGTGGAAGCAGCATATCGCTGTCTCGTGGGCCGAAATATTGAGCGGATGGGGAAAGTCTACGAGTGTTGAGAGAGAGAGAGAGAGAGAGAGAGAGAGAGAGAGAGAGAGAGAGAGAGGATGTACTTAGGTGAATGCGTAGTGGGTGCAGGTTAGAAATAGATTAGGTTCTAATCAAGAATAATGCAAAGTGCATAGTGTGTATGTGTATAGTGTATGTATAGGTGAAAAATATGGTTTAATCGCATCTATTGATTCAGTCAAGATCAATGGTTAAATAAAGCTATTTTGTGTAAGTAAGTTAATTTATTTTTGTCTTTCGGAGTATTTTTTTCCCTTCCTTCAGAACACAATGTTGTGCATTTCCGAGCACATTGATGTGTTTTTCAAAGCATATTAATTTATTGTTGACCTTCCAAAGCACATTATAACAATATTGAGCCTTCCCGTGCATATTTTTGTGCCTCCCAAAGCACATTGTTGTGCCTTCGAAGTGCATATTGTTTTGCCTTAGAGTACACATTGTTGAGCCTTCCAAAGCACATTGTTGTGTCTTCAAAGTGCATATTGTTTTGTCGTTGAGCCTTTCAGAGGTGGCAAACTTTTTTTTTTTTAAGAAAAAAGATAAGTTAATCTTGATCACTGGTTACTAATTTGAGTTGAGTCTTATTTGTTTGTTTATTATTTATTATCATGAAAATTAAAGTTTGACCGGTGGACTAGTTGTGCAACTCGTGATTTACCTCTACAGTAGCTAAGGGCAGGGTCCTATGGACTTAAGATTAGTTTGGTGAAATGAGATCACTTAAGGATAAAATTAAAAAATAATTTAAAAAAGAAAAAGGATGAAGAACCCAGTGGATATATATATTATAACGCATATTGCTTATAAAGTTGTGAACGTAATTATGCTAAGGGGGTCGAAAAAACGTTTTAAATATGTCTTCACTTAATGCTATTTTTAAATTTACTTTTATATTATATATATTTAGATTTAGTATCAAAAAAGAATGAAAAGTGACGCATTCATTATAAGATTATACTATATATATGATTGCTTTCAAAAAAAAATACTATATATATTATTAGTAGTTTAAAAAACGAAAATCCAAAACCGCAAAGCATTAAACATCTAGAGGGAAGAAATTCACAAGAAAATTTGTCGGAGCCCCCTCCCAAAACAAGGGCCGGGAAAGGTTTGAGATGCATGCTCCTTTAACCGCAAGACAATCAACTACTACATTCGAACGACGAATAAAGTTAAAGAAATAAAGATACAATTAAGTAAAAGAAGAAGCTAAAGCAAGACATTCAGAAATTACAATGTCCACATAATAATAGTCCAAATGCCGAGGAGAAAGAGCATTGCATGAGTTTTGGCAATCGGAATGAACCACGACCTCCCCGATGCCATAGCGTCTCCTTATTACAAGTCATTGCTTCAGCCATATATGGATCATGAAACGCATATATATGCGTTGGTGTTTGTTTGTTTATTTATATATTTATAAATAATTACTACTATTATCTATGGTATAAGAATTCAACTGTAAAAATGGAAAAAAGTGTGGTTTCTAGTATGATGCATAAGTAATTAAATGTGACCATTCCAACCTTTTTTTTTTAGAGTAACTCTCCTAGTACCTACACCTAATACTTTAAAAATGTAATTATTTTTTGAATTGATTGATAAATCTTTTTTTTTTAATAAGTATAAAGGTTTAAAATCTAATACGTAGTATTTTAATATCAAAATGTGGCACTAGCAGTTAAGCAATTTTTAAAATAAATAAATTTGTGCAATCGTTATTTACAATAACTTTTAATGCAAAGTTAAACGGTTGATTCTGACAATTAATACCATAGCAAGTAGTTGAGACTAACGAGTGCAAAAATATAATAGCCACAATTAAAGAGAGATTAATGATCCTACATACACACACAAAAGATTATATATATATATATATATATATATATATATATATATATATATATATATATATATATAATGTAATATTAAGAGGTATAGTATTTTTACATTTTAATTAAAAATATTAGCAATATCATGTCAAATTGCATCACACAATACATATTCAAAAATAAAAAAGATTCTAATCTCTTTGCAAAAAATAAATAAATAAAAAAGATTGTAATCTCAAAATTACATATTTTGTACTACTGCAATCCAATATATGATAGATTGACAGAGATATACAAAGTAATTGATGTTCCGACAGTAGGTAAAGGCAGATTGACCCACTCTTCAAACCGTTAACCTTTTTAGCTTGATTAGATTTTTCGAATTGTCCTTTTTTTTTTCTTTTCTTCCTATTTTGATAATGAAAAAAATTACAATCACTAATATATGAAGTAGATAAATTGTACTAAAAATATCAAACATATTTAGATACAAAAATTATGTTCTACCTAATTTAGATGCTCAGGACGTTCTTCTCTCTCTTAGGGTGTGTTTAGAAATTCGGAAAATAATATATTTCTAGAAATCATTTTCAGATTTTCATTTTTTGGAAGAGTCTGGAAAATCGAAGTCAACGTAAATCATTTTTCACAGTCCACAGCTACATTGACGAGTAGGGTTTCTACTAAAACATGGTCTAGTTTCTAGCGATAACCAGAGTACAGGTCTCATTGCTCTGGTTTTCGGTGAAAACCAAAGGTTTTTTTTTAATAAATAATATTATTTTTAATATTATTATAAATATTTTTAGATTTTAAATAAAATAATTAAAATGTTTAATTATACAATTCTACTAATTTCTAGAAAATAAACCAAACACATCAAGATAGTTTTTCAGAATGTAACCAAACACTGAAAAAGAAAATGATTTCTTTACCCAAAAAAAAAAATAATTTCTGAAAAATAACTCATTTTTCAGAAGTCATTTTCCTGGTTACCAAACACCCATAGAATCATTATTCGTCATCTTTAAAAACCTTTGAAAAATAATTTAGTACTAAGTTAACTCTAGTTTTAGTAGTAAATTTGATTTCAAAGTTCTCTTCTATAACTTTATTTGTTCATTGTAGCAAAGAACTATTGATAATTTTAAAATTATTTAATCTCACAACGTGTCACATTTTCATTTGCTTGCATATTGTTTTTCCAACTTTGGTTAGTTGTGTAAATGCCAAAATCGTTAAATAGAATCTTGAATATTGAGGTAGCTGATGTGTCACATGCTATCAAACAGTGCAAAACAACAAATGCATCATTTTCAATTTTCATCAACAAATACTTGACATTTTCTTAACAAATGTTTCACTAAATCAAGCTTATTATATACTCCGTTGTACAAGGTGAGTCCATTGCACTATTGCAGCAAAAGGCCAAATGTTACTTGTACTAAGATTTGTATCATGTAATGTAACTAAGTCAAGTATATATCGCAACCTTTCAAGTATATATCGCAACCTTTTATAGTAAATTGATTACTAGTAAATTTTGTAACATTAGCAAGTTACGCAGTTCCTTCTAGTACCAGTCAGGCTCGACTGCATAGCAGGAGTTTACTACTACGCCAAAAGATATAGTTAATAGCGAAATCACAACTTTATTTTCTTATATTTGCATAGCAGTTAGCGTCACGTTTCGATAACAGGATACTAGACTCCGCTCTCCACGCCTCCGCCCAACATTAATACAAATAAAATTATCATTTTCAACCAAGAAATAAAAACATAACCCTATGACATTAATTTAGTGAATTGAAAATCTCACTTAAAACTTGCTTCTAACAACAGGATTGGAGTGCAGCCACGAACATTGAGAGTTTGTATTTGACTCCTTGTGTGCAGAAGTGTACAGTTTGGTATTGATATGAGCCTTTAAGCTATATATTAGACGAGAATAGATTAGATTGATTTACCGCTTCGGGTAAAGCCGTGAAACGTGGGTTATCAAAAAAAAAGCAAAAATAACCATCCCACAAAGTAGTAACCCATTTTTCACACCCAAAAAACAGTACAAGTTAAGGTGGAAGAAGATGTAACATGAAAACATGATTAGAAAGTTGATACAATTATGTGTCACATCTCACCATCATAATCCATGTAGGAAGCCATGACAAACAGAAACAACTCCAAAAATGAGCACTCGAAAGCTACTTCTGCAACCTAATACACACTACACAACCCCCCATGCCATCCCTTTCAAATCCTCCATTATTGTACCATTAACTAGCAAATATATTTCCACCCAACAATTTGATTTGCTTTTCAAAGTCTCTTTGTATAATTTCCAAGAATGACAAAAATAAATTTAAAACAAAAAAATATGTAATATACAACTTGATTCGACATACAACAGCCAAAAACATGTTTCTGACCACTAAAAAAGTTGTCTAAAATTTTCTTAAACTAATGTTTTAACTTTTTTGACCACCACTAGTAGTGAAAAATAACATTGCAACAATAGCCAAGGTACACTAGAACTCTATATATACACTGAGACTAACAATCATATTTGTATCGAGTAGGATCTCAAAAAATGTAAAGCATTTCTTCATGGGTTGTTTGGTAGTTGCATCCTCAGGGCTTGAATCCGATGGTTAAGTTGGAAGAGACCCACACCGCATTATTGGTAATTAATTCCCATACTATTCAATCTAACAAGAATCAATTAGTGATCCTTGGTAAAAGCCATACCTTAATAAAGATACACTTGCTTTCTTTTATTAGTGAATAGAGCTTTTGACAGCTCCTTTTCCAAATCATTGATTACTAATGTGGTTTGGATAAATGTTACCAACTCCCATTATGCTTCAACAAACATTAGTTGAAACCTAAGAGTAAATTAAAGGATGTAACAAACATGGTTTATTGCCTTCAGTACAGTGATTTTTATTTCTTTTACATACTACATTGATATCTACATCCCACAGGCTGGATAGAAACTAATTGAGCCCACAAACAATACATTATAGGTAAATTACACTAAGAAGGCCATGTCTGATTGACAAAACCTTTATCCAGAGTACTATTCATTTGTGTTTTTTCATTTATTTACCCAAGTAGATCCAACAAATATTGTCTATGGTAGGATTCAAACCCCCATCATGTGGCCGGAGGAGAATTTTCAAGTGTAGCTACTCACCCAAATAACCGGCGAAGATTATCTTTGGTGGGATTCAAACCCCCACCATGTATGTGGCTGAAGGAGAGAGTTTCAAGTACAATTGTTCGTCCGCGTTTTTCTGTCTGTCTTTGTTTTTGAAACCCTCGAGTAGTGACTACAAGTTTCCCTCGTTATTTAAAAAAAAAAATCATATTTTTAACGGATCTTAATCTAATTTTTCGATCATTGAAACCGAAAGAGATTATAATGCCTTTAAGTGGCCAACATGAGGAAGATGAGAAGATTTGCTGATTCATATATGAAGAGCATATACAAGAATACAAGATACAATGCTACATTGTATTCATAACTAGCAATGAAAGATTTTAATTATCTTTAGACATCCTTAATGTCCAAGGTTCTGAATTCTGATACTGTCACCCTGTTTGACCTATCATCTGATTTATTCTACTTTTATCAAACAAATGCAGCTAGCTAAGAAACTATAAACATAAACTGTGTACCTAGTTATGAAACTGTCATCCAGAATGAAGAGAAGCTCTGACTTGTGACTGCCACTCTGTGCAGTCTTCGAAATCCAAGCTGCTTTCATAGTCGAGCAAAGCGTTTTGCTGGTGCTCATACCGGCATATGTAATTTAGGCCTAGAAGCAGCTCACAGATTGCGGCTTCTGTCTTTTCGAGGTTGCCAAAATACAGTGTCTGGAGCAGGAGAACGTTTGTCTTTTTGACAATTTCGTGCTGCTCGACGTTATGCTCGCTGTGCCACCTGATTGTGTTATATGCCAGTGGAGCTAGCCACTGCAGAGTCTCGTCGAGCCTCTCTTTCCAATCGTGGGCGAGAGGTGCATCATATATTGCCAAGCCTTTCATATAAGACTTCAGATTAGCCTTCAAAGTTTTTCTTAGGCTTGATGGCAACAATTGATATAAATCATCCCTAGCTTCGTCGCCAACTAGATGTGGGTAGCAAAGCAGCTTCTCTATGGCAATTATGACGTTTGCATAGTGCAACGCCAAAGCAGAGCCTCCAACGGTTCTAGGACAAGTGTAGAGTGTAACTTTGTTTCTCGGTCCGAACCTTGCATTGTTGCTCATACTGCCCTGACCACTGAAAGGAACATCACTAGAGGAACTAGAAAAGCAACCCGGGAAATTTGGTTGTTCGATCCTCATTCCACTCGAAACGCTGGAATATCTCTGACTGCTTCCATTATTAGTACCAACATCATCATCATCGTCGTCATCCTTCAAAGCAGAACTTGAGCTTATGCATTCCATAAATAACCTCCCCGGTCCCATTCCACAGGAAAAATTGAAATCATCTGGACAAAAAAATCCCGGTTCATTTCTTTGCAACCCATTCTGAGGATGGTAGCTAGCATTCCTCCTCTCTACGGTTCTTCTTCCAATATGCCCGCCTGAATGGCTGCAGCTATTCTTCTTGCTCATAACTCGTTTTGTTTTGTCAAAAGGCATGCACTCTCGATCAACCTGACCAGATTTCGCCTGGTGCAAACCTCCACCGTATTCGAATTGAGTACTCCCGACTGAACTCAACGAAACCTTCCTCACAATTCTATTTCCAAAAACAGTACTAATCCGGGCATAAACAGTACATAAGGTCCTAGCTAACAGCTCCACGATCTTATCATAATCCTGATTCCAAAGCGAAACATCCTTCAAGTGCCTCACATCTTGTTTCTGCCAAGCCAACTTTTGCTCATAAGCTTTCCTACTCTCCTCATGGTGATTATGCTGAAACTTCCTCGTCGCCACTTCTAATTCATTCAGCACCACCATCTCACCATACAAACTCGCCGTTGAGTTCACATATCTCTCCATCTTCCTAACCATGCCATCCATATCCTTAACCAAAACCCCCAATTCCTTCACATCAATAGCCCCAGAAGTAACATCTCCATACACATGCTCAAACCCCTGCAATGCAGGGATTGTGCACTTCTTCCCCAGCCTAGACACCACACTGGAAATTCTACCCAAATCATCCAGTTTCTCAACAAGGGCTAACTCTAACAGCCTAGTTTCATCATCAGAGACCAGAGTTCTTATCCCTACACACTTCAAGATTTCATTTTTAAGCTTATGCACCTCATTGTCAGACAAGGAACTGTACAGCTGAATAATCCTGGACATTACACTAGCAACTTCAAAAGAAAGTATGCCTATCACCTGTTTCTTGGAATTCAATTTTTTCGAATTCTCGAGAAGTAAAGCGTGCTTGACATTACTGCTCACCTGATTCCCCATCCTCAACAGCCAACGCTCAGCCACCATTTCGACTTTGCTTCCCCAAATTAGAAAACTGAGAAAGCCCCGGACTTTCCTCAAACACCTGGCGGGCTATTATTCTCCCAGGCACATTGAATGCAGAAAACTCTCCAAAAAACGGGATTTTTCGAGTAAGGGAGCTGGGAGGAGAAATGAGGGCTTGAAGGAATCCTGGAAACGAGACTCATTGACAGTTTTCTGAGAGTAAAAGCAGTGCGCAATTTGGAACTGGGAAGAAATGCAATCAACCCTTAGGCGAAATTGATTGCTTCAAGCTTCAAGCTTTAAGTTTCAGCAGCTTAGTATAAGAAGGGAGTGGAGGGAAACAAGAAGGGAGTGCTTAAATATGAATGGCTTTTTAGCTTTTGTGCCCAAAATTGTGGTTTATATAGAGATTGAAATGTGCATGGATATGACAATTAGTTGACTGTGACGAATTTTCTACTTCAGATCTGGAGATTTTTAGTTTAGATCTAGAAGACTGGAACTTGAGATTACCCAGATTGAACGCTTGTTATGACCTTCCCACCATGAATGCCGTGGTTGAAGCTCTGCTTGAAGGGAACTTATTAGACTCTTATTCATGTAGGAGATAACGGTGCAGAGTGTTTGTGGGGAAGATGAGTTTACATTCTAATTTTACTATTTTTGAGTTCAAAACAAATTTATACTTTTAAATTTTTTATAGCCTAATAAGATAGTGAATAGATAAATCGTTGTAACTCATAGCCTAATAGGTAAAAGAATCAGTATTTAGTATCAAGAATGAACTTAAAACATTATGCAATTGTTAGAACTTGATCATCTGTTCTTGTTCATAATTTATTCTGATTTTCGATCAAACAAATGTATAGTATTTTTCATTGAAATTTATTTTAGTTATTAAGAATGTCTTTCCTAGACAGATTTAGGGGGAAGAATGTGGAATCTTCCAAGTCAAATATCAGAGTGGAAATAAAGAAGATTATTTTGAAAGTTTGAGGTGAGACTTTGAAAAAAGAACCTAGATGAAAATAATTCAACAATTCAATTTAATACTTAGTTGACCAAATTGATGAAATTGTGGGAGTTGGTTTGATCTGTTTTGCAAAGACAAAATTAATATGGACAACAAAATGAAGCCAACACAAAAAGAGAATTGGAAGGTGACCAACTAAGTAACCTTAATTAGCCAAATTAAAGCAACCTAATATAATTGTGGACCTAAAATTGCTAACTTTGTGTTCTTTTTAATTAGTGCGGTGTACCTCTCTTGTGCTATTATACAAGAGCAGAGTTTATTCAATGCACACCCTCAAATAGTGATTACGCTCGTCACCCAAAAAGCAACCTAATTATAAACATGAAATTGCTAATTTTAGATTATTTCTAGTGTGATTTACCTCCCCTTGTGTTATTACACAAGAATAAAATTTATTCAGTACACACTCTCAGATAGTGATTACGAGTTTCCCTGATCGCCCAAAAAGTAACCTAATTATAGACCTAAAATTGCTAACTTTGGGTTTGGTTTAACTGAAACAATACTTTGCGTAACAGCATACATATTACATGGGAGTTTCTGTTCACTGTGGTCGGAAATATAAAATATTAATTTAAAAAAATCTTAAGAAGTCAAAAAGTACATTTAAAGGATCAAAATGTATTCTCTTAAGAATAAGATATGTGGTTATAAAATGCAACTTTGTTCTAGCTAATTGATTCTCTTACGTAATAAAATTCTTAACTAGTGGGATTATGAATTGGGGTTACATGAAAGTGATGTTCAAACTTCAAACATTGTGGGCTTATTTTTAATTGGTTCAAAAAAAAAAATATCTTGGATCTAATTCCTCAAGAATCAAATCAAATGGAACAAGCCTTGATTCTTGTGTGTTGTCTCTTTGAAGAAAATCAATAACCATAGATAGATACAGCCCAAAAGAGTGTACAAGTTAGTAGAACGTGATTTTTCTATCAAGTACCTTATAATTTGGTGGCATCACTGTTACTTTCTATAAGAAAAATTTTAGGTTTGAGTTCTATATCCTAATTAGGGTTAGCGTAAAAAATGTGATTCTCGTATAAAAAATATATAAATTTAATTTTTGTCAATATTTTTTTAGTCGAGCTCACGCTATGTATATCTTAGATGGTGACTATCAGTATTCTTCGTCGATAGATAAAGTCATACAACTTTTTCTTTATGGATATTCTTAATGTTTTGTTTGTAGACAAGCACAGCTGCACAAGTGTGTGAATAAGAAATTGTGGAGTGGACAACAACAAAGTGACATTAATGCATGTGATGAAACATCGATAAAGGTAAGATAATGTCCAATCAATCAATTATCGTTTTATATAACTTCATCTTATTAACTTGTATTAGAGTATTCGATTTTGTTTTTGAATATAATATATATTTTTTAATTAAAAGGGAGAGATAAACCTAAGCAAAAGCTTTAACCAATATTTTTGAATAGTTAGAGCATATTAAAACTTGTAACTCTTAATTCGAGTAAACCATAATATAAGATTTCGTAGGGTATGTATATTGTATCTTGGATTTATGAGAGTTGCTACATACTCGAAAATGTACTATTAGTGAAGAGGGCATTGTGACTCTAGCCTAGATTGTCTGATTGTCGATTAAAATGATTACAATGAGATAACCTAATAATCTAAGTTGTTTAAAACTAATCGTTTCAAACTAAGAAAAATAATAGACGATTCTTACAGATTGAAGAGTTGAATTTATAACCTTATAATTATCAAGACAACTATCTAACCAACTTAATCGATTTGCTCCTCAAAAGTTCTCTTGCATTCTATTCAAAGTTATTAGTTAATTAAATATTCAGGAAAAAATGATCAAATATATCATCTAACTTTGTGTAAGAAGTTAATTAGGTCCCCACACTAGTACAAAACTGCACATCTGCTACTGTTGTAAAAGACCTTTCGCTACTGTTGTACAACAGTAGCGGATGGGACAGTCTCTGAATGTCGTTGACTTTTCGCTACTGTTGTGCAACAGTAGCGAAAAGTCTGATCATCCGCTACCGTTCTTGGCTAGAACGGTAGCGGATTATTTTTTAAAAAAAAAATAAAAATGGGAATCCGCTACTGTTCCAGCTTAGGAACAGTGGCGGATTCCCTTTTTAAAAAAAAAAAAAAACAAAAAACAAAATTAAAAAGAATTAATTTTTTAATAAATTAATTAATTAAAAAATTCCCTAAATACTTTAAAGTGCTCATGTATAAATGTTGTTTATTAACAGACTATAATCTAAAATTAACGTGAAGTTATAACTATATATCAACACAATAATATCAATTAATATATACAATCTTTTCTTTGAATCATCCCATATATACACAAGCTTTCTAATATATATACAAAAACCTTTCTAAGAAAAACAACATTTGAGCTACAACACACATTTGAGAGATTGCAACTCTTGATTTCTAGAATTGTAGAATCATCAAGTTTCTCAAACTCACTTTCAGGATAAAGGCAGTAGCATTTCCCAGGTCCTTCACGGCAAGCACGACCACTGTAATTAAAGCCAAAAGAAATTAATTTAAGCCTTCATTTCATTCAAAAGCGATGAGTAAAGGAAGTACCCCATTTCGTAATACTAACTTTCATGATGTATCCATTTCGTACACCAACAGCAAAATACAGTTATTCTAAGATAAAACAGCGAATGATGCCACAGAACCTTATTCTTTAAAAATTCCTCCAAATTTGTAAGAAAGAACTTAGTTGTAGTGCATCAAGATCCAAAACCCTAATTGTAACTTGCTATAGCAGGTTAGTGAAGTTCCGACGACATTCCAGCAAGGAATTAACTAGTAGGTTGCCGGAAAAGGCGACCAAACTGGTTGCCATCTCCAACAACGGAAAAGGCTTTCGGTTTGGTCGCCTTCTCTAGTCAACGAAGGCGGCAACTAGTTGGTTTCCTTTTCCGATGACTTGCTGGTTAATTCCTTGCCAGAATGTCGTCGGAGTTATGCCGACCTGTTATAACAAGTCACGATTAGAGTTTGGGACTTAATTCACTAAATTAATATGTTAATGTATCTAATTGTAACTTTCAAAATTCGGATCCTAATTAACTTCTTGCACAAAGTTAAATGGTGTATTTCACCATTTTCCCAATATTCACTTAAACAAATTAATGGTTCACATATGCTCATCCACCCAAATTCAATACAAAAAGGCCAAAGTTGGGCAAATATGAACACAAACTATATATATATATATCCATCAAAATTATAACTGAAAATATAAAAACTAAAACTTTTGATAATCAATCAGCGTATGCTGTACAAACGGCACAAAAGCAGGAGCCTGCTCTTGGCAAAACGGCATCGCCGGGTGTTGCCACCTCTTCAACACCGCCGGCGCCGGCGCCTTCTCCGGCTCTTTCCTAGCTACCTCGTCCTTCTTATTACTACTAGAATTAGAGTACAAATTAATCGCCGCCGTCAAATTATTGCTGGACTCCGGCGACGAAACCAACGGCGACAGCAGCGGTATCGCCACGTTCCAATGCGCGGCGGCGGCGCGGTTTATCTGTATCGACGACGGCGCTCGACGCTGCAACCGGCTGGGCTGCCGCCGCTCCGGTAACAAATACTTGTTGCTCTCCGCCATGGAAGAGAAAGGGAAAATGGGGAAAGTATTTATAGCGGGTGTGGAGGGTAAAGGTGGAATAAAGTGTTAAAGAAATTGGGTCAATGGTCAAGGAATCCCATGTTAAGGATTCTGTTCATGTCGTACGAATATGAGCATATAACCATGTTTTTCGCATATGTGTTACTATTCAGGAACATTAATGGAATAAAAAAAATTCTATTTTTTTAAAAAAATTATATGCTAGTTGTAATGTTGTATCAACTGTTTGCACATACATAGGCGAAATATCACAATTTTATACACAAGTTTTGACTGTTTAGCTACATAGGTAGTTCATTAGTATCTACGGTTAACAATCAGTTAACACATTTTGTACCTACAGTTAATAGTTTCTGCAAATAATGTGATAACTATAAGTACAGAAACTGTCAACTACATGTAGAATGTGTCAGTTAAAAATAGGACTGTCAAAGTGGGCCAAAACCCGTGAGCTAATCTACACCCGGCCCACAGTGGGGCAGATTAAGGCTACAAAAAAATTTGATTAATAAAATAGCGAGCGTAACGAACCTGACCTGCTAAGGCCCGCGACCCGCACGAGCTACAGGCCAACCAACGGGCCAGACCCTATATATAGAGCCCGTGAGGCTCGTTAACCCGTGAGAGGCAGGCTAGGGTTGCCTGAACCAGCCGGTGGACCGACCCACAAAAGCCCATCAAAAATTAGACACGCGGTGAAGTGGGACAAATGGGTCAAACCAACCCGCTTTGACAATACTAACTACAGAATTTGAGGGTTATTTTTGGACCAGAATCTACAAAATAAACATGGTCCAAAGTTGGCGTAACTTGTTTCCAGCCTAACAAAGAAATGGCAGTAATAGTTCCGTCAAAGCCTCAACGCTGAATGACGAGTGAGAAACGAGTGCACGCTATTTTGTTCAATATCCGCACGCTGCATTGCACTTCTACTTGATGATGAGTCTTACTGTACTAAATAGTAAAATTTTCAATATCACTGTTATGAATATGACTGTAATATAACGAGTCTTGGGTTGGAACTAAAAGTACAATGAAACTATTGCAACTTCTGCAAGCAGAAAGGCTATGAATTTATGTACGCCATTGTATGTGCCTGAAGATAATAAGAATCCTTGTATTTCCTCCTGATTCTCGTGTCGATTCCGCTTCTGATCCAGTCCTCTCGATTAATCCACCCGTCTCGAGTGAAATCGAGAATGCCTAGAACCTGCAACAGTAGTAACAAATCAACAACTACAATAACATTCGATCTGATCATAAAACAATGAAAACAAGGGATTTGGAAGAGTTTACTCACTGCTCCACCTTTCCACGATACGAAAGCGGGGTTTGTTCTAGATTGCAATACCTAAAGAGGTCATGAAAATGACGACCGAAGGAATTAGTATGTATAATCCACCAGCTACATGGATGTTCTTGATCAAAGGAATGCCACGATGAATGTGAATATAAGAGTTTAACCAACCTCGACTGTGTCAATAGCTTCATGCGAAGGGATCGCGTGTAAAACTCTGTGAGAAAGTGAAAAACGGGAAGAAAAAAAAAGGCGATCAAAAGGATCCTTTTTGATCTATTACACCAGCATATGACTCCAATAGCAGCATTGAGTTGTTAGAAAACGGGATTTTGAACAAACCTTTCCTCGACAGCAGGAATAAGGCCATCAGTCAATGCAACTCCACCGATCTGAAGCATTGAAGAATGTTTACTTTTCCACGAGATATTTACGCAACTTGAATCAACAACGTTTAGAAAAAAAACTCACCAGTTGCATACTACAAAACAGCTTTCTTTGGAGATCAATGCGTGCTGTTAATCAGAACTCAAGAGAGGTTTAGGACAAGTAAATTAATTAAGCTTCACTAATAATAACAAGTGTAACTAGATAGATCTACCTGTTGAAAGAATGCTTTTCGCAATAGCTTCTGCAAGACCGATATTATCTTCTCTCTTCGGTTTGGATTGAAAAATTGGATAGCTCTCCCACATCGGAAATGCACCGGTGCCAGGAAAGTCCATATGCCATGTATCTTCAAGCATATCATCATAGTCATTAAACCTAATGAAGTACAATTTTGTGCTTAGCAAGGAGGGAAACAATAGGGGCTTTGTAGAGACAATGGGTCATTTTAATGTAATGAAGATTTCTTACCAAGAACGAGGCGGGGGAGGATACACATCCGGGACCAAAAGTGTTGGATAAAATAAACCCATTGGGGGTACCTGTTTTAAGAATTATATCAGGCACAAAATCAAGTCATATTAGAACGAAGAAAAACCCCGCCCAAGCCAGAGAGAAATAAGAATACGATCCATATTTTGCAATAAAATAACTAATCATCAGAAATTTTGCATTTTATTACAAGGGTAATCAACCTAACACTACAGACAGATATTGAAGCAAAGCAAGGATAAGATGGTTTCCAAAATGACCTACATTAAGAGCGGTTAGCCTTGACTTGTGTGATCCAGGCACCATGCCATCTTCGTATGAATGAACCTGAGCAACCGCTTCAACCTCTCCCTCCTAAATATAAAGGAAGAAAAGTGAACATATAATTTTCATCTCAATCAATGCAGCATAGATCTCATTGTTTGTCTACATGAAGAATCATAGCGAAATGATCATTTTTAATTTTATTTATTTATTTTAGGGGATTGGTAGAGCTCAAGACAATAAAGCATTGCCAGTTATCAATTTACACTTTGAATCATAGAATAATGTACATGACTAACATGAGAAAATTTTTTGCTAGATAAAGTTTTAGGTAGAAGTAGAAAAAGCAGGCAGTGGCATATATCAGTAGCCACGTAAATCAAGGATATAGGCTACTCACTCTGATCATACAATAGGACTCTTTAAGTTTGTTAAGCGTTAATAAATCTACAGGCTTTGTAAGAGCATCAGTACGAATTGGTGGCCAAGTTTGATGATGTCTCTGAGTCCAGAGAAGGCACCTTGATATATCCTGTAACAATATGGCAAATTTGACTCATTGAAGATAAGAACTGAAAGAAATTCTGTGCAACATAACGACAAAAGGCAAATTAATATTTTACAAAGCCACTTCAACTAAATAATATAAATATATCTTCACATGCCAAAATAAAAAGACTAAAAATGTATTCCAATAACTTTATCTTGAAGAAATATGGTTAAGGAAATAATGCTATGCAAGAACATGGCAAATAAAAATTTTGCATTCCCCAGACTTTTGACCCCGAAGTCAGCAATATAAAGTCTGAAACCACAGCACTCTCACCTCTCCACCATAACGTAGACTGATCAATGTCGAAGGTAAAGCTACTCCATCCTGGACATCAGAACTGAGCATTTACAAAGATGATTGTACAATAGATAAAAAATTAAAATCCAAATGCTGTGAACTTCACTTCAAAATAGAAGAATGTCACTAATTACTGTGTGTATAGCTTTAAAAACTGTAGACAATACCTAACAAAACAAAGTCTATGCTACCCTGCCTAACTTACAGACACTGGAAATAAAGATAAACTAAAAATGATGCTAGTAAAGAATCTACAATGAAGAGCATACCTCAACGCAAATAACAGATGTCACCTGAGCACCCATATTCACAATACATGCTGTTGGCAAACCATTACCAAATATTGCAGCAAGACCTTCCTGATATCGATTCAGCAAAGAATAATTGAGAGAACAAGAGATTCCGAAACAATTTGTGAGTATAGAACCAAAGAAACTAAGTTGGCTCTGTGTTCTTAAATCAAAAGGGTGCATGCAAGCAAAGAAGTTAATTATTGGAGGCTTAGAAATTGAGAATTTAGATTCACTTCAAATATACCCCAATTGAAACAATATCAGGCTAAATTATTATGCATACAACTCAAGCCCAATCTTGCTTAAAATTAAGTAAAAGTGAGATAAAGATCACCTGGTGGACAACTGTCAAACTGAACTGCAAGTCCCGTAAAACAATAGATATCATTTCTTTTATTTCTGTAATAACCAAGATAAATTATGATGGGAAAGAAAAGAAAAAAGAAACAATGCACAGAATCTAACATGCAATTTGACACAGATCATAAGTTCAAAATTATTTGTGCTTAATTCTGTTGTTGTCATATATTGAAAGACAAATAGCCAAAACAGATGATAACTACTCTTAGCTCACCAAAGTATAAATGCAGAATGTATAAACAAAACAAGATTTGTAGCATAGTTACCTCGATTATCAAATGTCTCTGGAACAACAAGAATAGCAGCATACATATGTCTTAGATGGAGAGGGATATTCAGTTTCTCAGTCAAAATCCAATCCCAGATAGTTTGCAGGTCCTCAAGAACCTATAAAACGCAAAAGTATAATAGTGGATCTTCAGAAACTGAAAAAAACAAAATTATTATAATCATTGTTCGCTACAAAGTCAGGCACAATATTTTGGATAGAAAAATTTAAACTTACTAGATATCCTACAGCTAATATAGGGTTGTGTGAGTTAATGTGTGAATTCAAAGAGACCCAAATTTACATCTAAACATATTAAATAGTTTCCACTATGAGATTATTAAAAACAAAGATGCAGTATTTTACTCATGAATTGGTAAGTAAATAAGTTGGAAGATAATACCTGCTGCATCGAGTAATGTTGAGAAATATTAAGGTGACCTCTGCGGATTGGACGACGCAAGCAATATGGTTCATTGGGGGATATTCTCAAAGCATCTTCACCACATATGTACTCTTTATACTTGCGTTCACCTGAACTGAGTTCCATGGTATTGTTGATTTCCTTTGCGATGGGGGGCTCAGAAGTTTCACCATTGGTTATGTTATTATCTCCTAGAAAGATGAACCAATATTCCTAATTAAATACAATATCAAAGCAAAAGACCATAAATAAGAAAAAACTAATTGATTTGTGGGACAGATACTAGCAGAAACATTTTGTTCCATCCATTATATAAAATCAAGATAGTATAAATGTAATATGAATGTTTCATGTTCTAATTGCCCCCAGACAATGCACAAGCTCTGGAAATTTCCTCTCATATAATTTTCAGTAACACAAGTAAGGCAGCCTTGTTAATAAAATTATACCAACATAAACAAGCCTGCAGAAAAAAATTGAGTTTCCACCAGAATATGCAAAACTTAGTGATGTGTGCAGAAATAATTTTCTAGCTTAAAAAAATGGAAATGCAGAAGTAGAACTTTATCATATTAACATCACTGCCAACTAAGAAACTTCAAACAAGAAACTGGAAGAAAAAAAAAAATAGACGGAGTTCACTCACCTCCTGTTGAAGATGGAGGGGGAGGGGTGTTTTCAAACACCTCAGTCCAAGTGAATGGTGTCTCTTTCTTGTTATTTTGTGGAGGATATGCATCAACTCGACCCATCTGCATTACAGGTACTTCTCAATATATATAAACAAGAAATCATGGAAAAGATATAAAAACTGCTTCATTTGTAAACATGATTCAGTTTCATGAAAACATTAAATCAAGAAAAGCTCTGGAAATCTAATTTCGACCTGGTGTTAAACAAGGAAACAAGAAAGTAATCTTGTGTGTAATTATTTTCTTTTAAGTACCTTCCGAGGATAAGAGCTATTAGGAACCTCCTCATCCAGGAACGGAATTTTCAACAGTGATGCAATCTGAAAAACAAAAACATGAAAATCAAGCAAAAAACTGATATAAAAAAAAATTACTGCTCTTAGTTAAGATGACAGTATCAGCAAAATAATAAAGCATGAGCATTGTCACTAACAATGTCATATGCCCTTTCGCGCTCCATATGCTGTGCAGTTGTAACCTGAGAATTGAGCATCTAAAACCCAATAACACCCAAACACACACACCAAAATGGCATAGTCAGTAAATTTTTCCTTTTTCTTTTAACAAATGAAACTTCAAAAAATCAAATTTTTTTTCCAAAATATAGACTGACTTGATCCTGGACATTTCTTTTAGGCACTTGGCTGGTTCGACGAGCAATGCAATGAGGAATGTTCAGTGGACTGTCCTGTTGAGCTCGTCCTATTCTAATATTTGCAGAACCTAGATATTACAACCCCAATTGCACACAATTAATACATTGAACTAGGGTGACTAAGTTGTATTTGTGTAAAAAAAAAAAAAACGAGATAATTTTTGGTGTATATGAAAATTTTAGGGTTTAGGAAGGACCTGGATTGATGACGACGAGATTGGAGCCGCGCTCGGCGAGGAGCTGAGAAGGTACTACTGTTTTCAGGTAATCCTGGTTAAACGCCATAGTCGCGATAATTACTCTTGCCTGAGCTTTTCTGTATATCTTCAGAATAATAAGGAGGAGGGATATAGGTATTGAGTAGAGGAAAGCTGCAACGGCGGCAAAATTCTCCGACGGCTTCGCAGTGCGAGAGCTCGGAGCATCAAAGCCTTCGGAGCTCGTACTTGTCTCCTTCTTTTTCTTTTTTTTTTGGGGAAATGAACGTTTTAGTCCCTCAAATGTTGCCCAACTGTCAATGTTGCCCTTGTAATCGTTAATCATCGATTTAGTCCCTGGAAATAAGTGTTTTTGGTCACTTAACTCCATCCGGCCAATTTCCGGCGAGGGCTCCGATATAGCAGGGGTAAATATGTCATTTCCTATGTTATATTCTATTTCTTCACGTCGTATAAAAGCAGAGAACGCAATCAGCTCTTACCATTAACTCACCTTCGTAGCCCTAGGTCTCCATTCGACTTACAGTTTCGACTCCATTCGCCTAGGTCTCCATTCGACATCATTCCAACTGAATTCTGCGTAGCCCAGAAATTGAAGAGTCCAAGCTTCGAAGCAGAACGGTAATGTCTAGTAACAACAATAGTTCTTCATCGGAATTCATGGCGGAGGTGCGGTGTAGGTGCGGATATTTGGCTCCAATGAAGATGTCATGGAGTTACGCTAACCCGGGGAAGAGGTATAGGGCGTGTCCGAGATACGGGGTAAGTGTAAATTTCTCAATGTAGTAGGTTAAATGTTATTATGGTATGAGAATTTATGAATGATTTATGGTTAGGGCTTAGGGAGCTGCCGGTATTTTGAATGGATGGACTATGATGTCTCCGAACGGGTATCAAATGTGCTTAGAGGGCTGTTGAAGAAGGCAGATAAGTATGAGAAGGAAATTGAAAAGCTGCAATTTACAATTGAGAAGAAAGATCATGAATTGAAGAAGAAGATTTGGGAGTCCAATTTTAAGTTTTTGTATGGATTTGGAATTGGTATGGTATTTGCAGGCTTTGTTATTAGTATATGGATGAGGAGTGCTTATGGTAATGTAGGGTTAATGCAGCTAAAGTAGCAGTAGGTAATGTTTTAGCAGCTAAAGTAGCAGTAGGTTATTGTAAATTTTTTGTTTCAGAATTGGGAATGGAAGAAATAGAGTAATGTGATTTTGATTATCAAGTGTAGTATTAATGTGTATTTGTATCATAAATGAATGTCATTTTCATGGGCAAAAAGTTTGAAGTATTGTCATTCCAAAAACAGTTGCAAAAGTATAATGGCCAACAGTGTACAAAAACTGATCCAAAAACCAAATTAAGGCAAAAACCATTACTATCAAAAACCAAAGTGAGCAAAATAACCAAAGCTGCAATTTACCATTATCATTGAACTGCACAGTTTACATTTTGACAGCCAAAAACAGTAGCTAAACCCTACCCAAAATACAGCTAATGTCAACATAGCTACCCAAGTTCATCAGAAGTTAATGTCAACTTACAAAACAGCCACAAACAGTTTGATTGGAAGTTATCAACATAGCTACCCAAAATCACCAACAATTTACATATTTTCCCAACATATCAACATAGCTACCCTAAACCAGTCAGCCTATTTTCCCTTTCCTCTGAACCATGTTGCGTGCAAGTGTATTTGATGCCTGCAACGGTGACGAATTTCCTTGCAGGTGTAGGTTCATTCTCAATTGTATCTGAAATGAAGTCTGCTACAGTAGGATGTCATTGGTTTCCGGTTGAGCTGGTTGAGATGACATTGAATCCTGAAAACAAAAGCCATATGAGCACATGAAACAGATATTATAGGATTAAAGTGCAAATGCTCTTACCATTTCATTTAACACAAACTCTGGAACTTGTGTCTCAACTACAACATCTTGAAATGCATTTTGTAGGTCATTGTTTTCAGGCACATGGGAATCAGGTTCTGGTACAGCTTGGGAAGGTGGTTGTGGTACCTAAATGGAATAAGTACAGCAACAATATGTTAGACAAATTCAAGTCAGGAGTTGATATATCAAGAACATAGATATTTAAGTTTACCTGTTGGCTTTTTCCCTTGCAGGTGGTCCTATTATGACCTCTCATTCCACAAAGTTTGCATTTTTTTAGTTCACCTTTCTTTGTTGCCTTTTTCAGATCTGGTTTCTCTACAGCTGGATCAATTTTCCTCTTCTTTTTTGGTCTTCCAGGTTGTGGCTTGTACTTTGGTGGCAATGGAGATGGCATCCCAGTTTTGTGCCATAATTCTTGAGCTCTAATAGGCAAGATTGCAGGGCCATATGCTCTGAGATAGTGCTCCACTGAGTAACAGGCATGCACATGATTCTCTGGAATGTCACCCTTTTTTCTGATAGCTGCTATGGCATGTGTACATGGGATGCCACTGAGGTCCCATCTCTTGCAACTGCACTGCCTAGTACTTAAATCAACCTTGTAAGCCTTGAAGTTGTCATCATCCACTTGGTAAATTTCATCAACTGATTTATAAGCACTGAATCTAGCAGACTTCTCTTTCCCTTCCTCTATTAGTTTCAGAATTCTTGGACACACCTTGAATGGATAAGACATCATTCTATCCCTATTCCTTTGCATCCTAGTCATCAAGTATAACCTTAGCTTCTCACACATTGTTTGGATTGGCTTATCTCTGAAATTCAGAATGCAACTGTTCCAGGACTCACACAAGTTATTTAGCAGTAGATCAGATTTAGGGAATGTACTAAAAAAAGCTCTGCAGTAGTGTTTTGGGTCCCTTGCTTTTAACCAGTCAAATGCCTTTACATTCAGCCCTTTAGTTCCTCCATTCTAGCCTCAAATTCTGCCTCAGTAGTAGCCTTACACACCCCCAAGAAATGCATCTTCAATATATGACCCGTAAACCCATCCTTCACAAAATTAGAGTGTAGATGCCTAGCACAGAACCTATGCTCTAGCCCTGGAAATAGTTCTTCAACAGCAGGTATAAGGCCTTTTTGTTTATCAGAAATAATTGTCCAAGCAGCAGGATTGTTAGACAAATTCAAGTCATTGTCTAACAACTTTAAAAACCAACTCCATGTGTCCTTCAACTCACCTTCCACAACAGCAAAAGCCACTGGAAACATGCTATTATCAGCATCTAACCTATAGCACTCAGTAGTTGACCTCCTTTTGAGTACCCTTCAAGTGGCAGCCATCAAGACCAATAATAGGTCTACATCCCCTCACAAACCCTTCCTTACACCCTGCAAAGCAAATGTATAACCTCTCAAACCTAGGCCTTCCATTAACAGTGAACTCACTGTCTAACTTCATCTTCACAGTGGATCCAGGATTACTCCTTCTTAGCTCCTCACAGTAATCATTTAGTAGCAAGAACTGTTCACTTCAAGTCCATCTATTTTCTTTAAAGCTTTCTTTTTTGCCAAGTATGCTTGATTTCTTGTCAACTGACAGTTAAACTTAGATCTAACATGCTCCTGAAATGCTCCTCTGGGCCAATCTTTGTTCACCCTGAAATCATCCTTGAACACTTTTGCAAGAAAACCTGAGGTCACAACTTTGTTATCATCTTGATTCCCACAAATGTGTACAGGGTTATATGTTTTGACAGTAAAAGGAGATTCTGATTGCTGCTAGAACCAAAAATAGTCCACTGGCAGATTTGATTGTGTCTACAAATTGCCCTAACTCTTTATGCTCATTCTTCTTGAACATTACATCCTTCTGTCTCATTGCTTCATGATACTGGACTGCCCATTTGAATTCCTTAGCAGAACTAAACACCATGCCAATCTCAAATTTAAACCCTTCCCTTTTTAAATTTCTCTCTTCAAACACATTTAATGGCCCTTGAGCTACTCCCTCAGAGTCTGAATCACATAAGCTTCTTAAAATCTGTTCTGACAGATTGCACTCAACCTCAACAAAATCTTCAGCCTGTTCTTCTAAGCCTCCCTTAGGTTTTGAACTAGTAGCAGTGTCCCTAAGATTATTTCTTTGGATAGAAGGTCCATCAACATCAACTTGGTTCTCATCATCTTGTTCTCCAACAGAATCACTACCCCTGCTTTCATCTTCACTGAAAACTCATCATGCAAAAGGGTATCATCTCCTAGTTCCCTAGAGATTTCTACATCATAGTCCCATTGGTCATCATACAAATGTTCTACATATATATCCAACTCCTTGTTCACTGGAATATCAGTTATCAACCCTAAGATATCAGCATCACTACTTAGTTTCATAAGTTTGGGTCTTCTTGGGTTTCCATACTGATACCAAAACTGAGCTTTTTTATCACAAAACCTAAGTTGTTTGACCATCCTCCTCAAATCTAAAATGCTACCTTCATCACAATTAAAATGGTCAAAATACTCCACTAATCCATTTTTGTAACTAAACCTAGGTTTGAAGATCATATCCCCACCAAGATGTAGTTTAATGGTAAACACAGAATCTTCCTCCCCATCATCTAGCAAAAATCAATACAATATTCATAAAGACAAAGCCAAACAGTTAACAAAAAGATGCTGACAAAGCCAATAAAAAAAAACAAAAGCTCCATAACATGGTCCCCATCCCTAAAGACATTGCTGAAAAAAGAACCCCCATATGGTCCCCACTGCCAAAATATTAATATACACACTACACAACACTCACAGTACAAATGGTCCCCCCAAAACAACAATCCTAAGTGACAGAGCATTCGAAAGTGCAGTAAAGAGCACTGGTGGACCTAACAGCAGTAAAGAGCATTCGACAAACAACCAAGTACACTGACAAAAAGGCTTAAGAAATCAAAAAAAAGTTCACAGCAACCAGTATTAAAAGGGCAACCAGTATTCAATTCACAAAAACCCTAGCTCTGTAGTCATTACGCATTATACAAATCAGAAACCCTAAGCCTAAAATCGGAAAAACCCTAACTTCGGAAACTTACAGTTTGGAGTCGTGGCAAACCCATTGATCCTGCGACTCGTCATTGAGGTTGCTACTTTGTTTCTTCACCTCCGTCGAACTCGAATTTGTATTCAGATTCCGCAGAAATGGATGTTGGTGCTTCTTCGATTTTGGTGGGTTTTGGTCTAACACTCCATTAGATACGAAGTCAACTGCGGTCGCATCTATACGAAATGAAGAAGAAATAAAATAGAACATACGAAATGACATATTTACCCCTGCTATATCGGAGCCCTCGCCGGATATTGGCCGGATGGAGTTAAGTGACCAAAAACACTTATTTCCAGGGACTAAATCGATGATTAACGATTACAAGGGCAACATTGACAGTTGGGCAACCTTTGAGGGACTAAAACGTTGATTTACCCTTTTTTTTTTCTTTTTTTCTTTTAGAAAAAAAAAATTGCAATAAACATGAAAAATATTTCAAATAAGCCTCTAAACTTTATCTGAAAAGTCAATTAAATCCCTAAATTTTTAAAAAATGTAATTATACATTTTAACATGTTAAATTGAGACAATACAATTTACAAATCGATAAATAACAGTTATTACAGGTCATTTCAGTTCAAATCATATCATCGAAAATCTGACTACCAGTCACCATTCCCGGCAGAAAGCAACCAGTTGGCCGGGGAAGGCGACCAATTGCGTTATCCATGGAAGGCCACCAATCGCCTTCCATCGGGAATGGTGACCGATGACGGATCGGCTATCACCCGTCGCTGGATTTTTGTTGATATGACGCCTGAATTGAAATGACTTGTAATAGCAGGTCATTTACTATTATTGAGGTTTCATTGCCTCAATTTAACATGTTAAAAGGTATAATTATACTTTTTAAAAAATTAAAAATCTAATTAACTTTTCAAGTTAGTTTTAAAAAAAAAACATTTTCAAGTAAAATTTAGGCGCTTATAAAACATTTTTTCCTAAATTTTATTATTGTATATATATAATAATAGCTTAAAATCACATCTGAAATATAAATCGTATTAAAAAGGTCATATTTTTATTTAAAATTGTTCAATATATCAAATCAAATCATAACTACTATATATTGTCCATTATGTGGTAATAACTATATAGTACATTAGTACCAATCCAACCATATTTTTGTTCCTCACCATGTGAGTCCTTTATGGCATGTATAACTAACATCATGCAACCAAATAACTAAGTCGTCTGCATTTCATAAATTGTATCATTAATTGAAAATTTTATGAATGATTGATTTTTTAATACTACATTAATATCTATATCTAATAAGATGAGATTAATTTAGTATAATATAATAACCTTCACTTAGACTCGAACCAATATTCTCACATTTGAAAAAGTCACTCATACTTACAATTTTGCTTTGTGATCTTAAATCAGCATAAGTTGCACAAAAAAAAACAATAAAATAATAATAATAATAATAATAATAATAATAATAATAATAATAATAATAATAATAATAATAGTAAACCACTCTCCATGAAAATCAAATTGGTATAAAAGTGATAAAAATAAATTTTATTTTAGAAAATGAATATTAGAAATTACAAAGTAGACGGCGGTCAATGCCACGTCGGATCAGGAGACGTGTGTGAGCATAGCAGCGGACCCAATGCTATTGGTCCATGAGACGTGTCTTTCTCTCTCTCAACAAACGTAACCCTTCCGTTAAGGGCTGCCGTTAGTCTTCTTGGAAGGAAGTAGAGCGGCGACTAACGATTAGGCAGCGACGACCGTTATGTTTTTAACGGCGAGAAAAAATTGAATAATTTGGTAATAATATTTACTATTTAGCCATCTCGGGTGGGCTGTGATTCTTCACTATTCCCGTTTGCTGTACCGCTGTCCCCGTTTTCCTAGAGAGAGAAGTTGAGAGAGAGAGAGGTTTTGGTCATCCCTAAAGCTATGGCGTTCTTGTCATTCCTGGGCAGGCTTCTCTTTGTCTCCGTCTTCATTCTCTCGGCTTATCAAGAGTAAGTTGCTGTTTTATTCTCTCATTTCAGCTCTGTTTCTGGTGTGTTTACACTCAAAGACTGTATCTTTTTCACTCATGTTTAGTGTATGCATGCTTTGTTTAATTGTTTTAATGTTTTCTGTTTATGTGCGGGGTTGGGTTCATTAATTGCCTTGTTTAGTGTTGTTTTTGTTTGAGTTTTGGAGGTCTTAGATTCTCTTGGCTAGTCAAATTTGAGGTTAGAATGTTAGATTTGATGAGCTTGAGTTGTAGTGTGGGGAGAGCATGGAATTGATGGAAAACTAGAGCTGAATCTGGTTAATGTGTGTAGTGGTTGAGTAAAGATTGGGTTTTGGTTGGTGGTAAAAAAAGAAAAAGGGGAAAGTTCTGATCTTTTGGTAATGGGCATCTGATGTGTCTTGATTCATTTGGACCTTTGCTTCTTATGCTTTGATTCATGAGAAATCCTGCGTTGTGACCCGTAAAGCACCACAAGAAGGTAAATCAGTCTAGGTCTAGTTAGCTGACCGGCTCAAACTAAGAGGGCTAATAGATAGTTCCAAGGCGAGTTGAACTTGCTTTGTGTATGCTGTATAGTGTATAGGAGTAGAACTAGGGATGCTGTGCTGTTAGATGTCGCTTGGTTGGCTGAGTTTAGCCCCTACTCGATTCGAGACACGGCGCTGTGGCTAAATGTTAATGTTAATGTCCTCCTACTTATCAAGTATGTCAGGACAACCAGATAGCCAAAGAACTCTGTGGTTAAGCGTGTAGTTATGAGTGACCATTGGGAAGTAAGCATAATGTAGTGCTAAGATCCATCATGGGCATTATGTGGTCCAAATATTATGGTAAAACCCTGGTATATTTGATATGCTTAGCTTGTATTCTCAGCGAAAATTGTTGGGCTGAGGGTTGATTTTCGAGTGTTTCAATTGAGCAATGGTGTTTCAGTGTGGTGACTAAACTGTGTATTGTATTTGCTGTACAACGTTGGATTTGGGAGAAGTTAAAAAGATTTTGTTTTTGTTGTGGATAGAGATAGTCTGGTCGGTTTCTTGTAATTGTTTTGCCAGGGACTAGTGATTGGCAAAGTGGTTTTCAGGTTTGATACTGCCAATGGTTGCCATGGAAGGTTTCAAGAGTTTAGTTAATAGTTACCATGGATATCATTGGATGCTAAAAAGCATTAATTAGTTTACGGTTTTGGCAGAGCTTTTTTGTGACTTGGTTGTTTATCCTCTTCTAAGACAGTATCTCGATGCTACTTATGACAAGCATTTCTAATGATCTCTTGCGTGTTGTAGGTTTAATGAATTCGGGACTGATGGCGGGCCAGCAGCAAAGACATTGAGGCCGAAGTTCAATGTTTTCACTAAGCATATCACAGCACAAACTGGATTCCAAGTTCCCCACGTCGAGGTAATAATCTTTTTGTTTCTGTATATTATTATTGACCATGTTACATGTAGTATCTGTTCATATACTTTCTCAATCTATTGAAGCCCAACAAGTCAATATCGCCTCGACTAAAGAACCCATGACCTCCCATTTGGGAGAGTCACTTCATGCTGCTTGACCACAAGGTCTTTGATCTTACTTACTTAACTTGAATTATACCAATTACAGATGAAACATCTTGCTCTGGGCCTTATCGTTATGAAGGGGCTTGGAAGCCTTCTGTTCGTCTTTGGCAGCTCTCTCGGAGCTTATATCCTGGTATTATACATATGTTAATGCTTCCCGTCAATATAATCATCTTAAACTACAATTCCCCGCTTTTCTTATTGCTCTCTCGGTTTGCAGCTTTTGCACCAAGCAATTGTTACCCCGATCCTGTATGACTTCTACAACTACGATGCTGACAAGAAAGAATTCGCTCAGCTTTTCATCAAGTTCTCACAGGTAACGAGAAAACTCTCTTCGTTTCACTTCTATCCAACGAGGGGAAAGAAACCATTGCTCTTCTGATATCATTCGGAAAGCTTAGTTACGTGTTTACGTGTTTTGGCAGGGTCTGCAGCTGCTTGGAGGGCTGCTGTTTTTCATTGGCATGAAGAACTCCATGCCCAGGAGAACAGCAAAGAAGAAGGCTTCAAAGACAAAAATCAACTGAGAGAGGGAAAGAAGAGGGCATAGTTTCAGTTTTTTTGATGTGCACTAATTTAAACAAAAATTCCAGTTGTACGGGAGACCATATATCTTTGTAAGCTTTGTATTTTTGGTACTTGGGAACTTTTGGGGAATGTGATTTACAACTTTGTTTTTGGTGGAATTATAATTTTATTATTATTTTTTGAAGCTTCTTCTACATTTACACATTACTAAATAAAGAAATGAGACAAGATCATTTGAAGTAAATTAAACATAGGAATGTGACATTTCAAAACTCGTTTAGAATGAGCAATCATAGCACTATAGTAGTCGGCCAATTGCAACACTAAGGAGCTAGTTGCCGGTTGGAGTGTTCATCCGACTAGGGGTGCGAATGGGTTGGACCCAAATAAGGATGTACGGCTCGATCTAGTTTTGACTCAACTTGATCTGACCTGACCTTTTTAATAAAAATACCATTCTTGAGTTGGCCCATGTATAACCTAATTATAGAAGTCCAATTTGAATAGCTCATTGTATATATACATAAAATGTGGCCCATGCATATATATAAATACTAGTCAATGCCCTAATTTTCTTCCTTTCTACTCCTAGTCTCTCTCATTACTTTGTACTAGTCAACTCAAGCACTCAAACCTTACGTTACCATCTAGCTCCAGTCCCATCGAAGTAGAGAAAATAAAAGTTCGAATATGTTGGTAACGAATTGTGAGCTCGTGTTTTTAGCCAAAAAAGCTCACTTATAGGCATAACCATGCCTAACCCTATTTAGCCAAAATCCAATCCAATTTAACTCATTTCCACCCTTATATCAGACAACTTAACAAAGAGAGGCAGAATTAAAGACTCAAAGACGAGGGAGGGGCACCGAAATAAAGAAGATAGAGAGAATTAGGGTTGAACCGCAGTTATAGCACGAGAAAAGTATTTAAGCCTAATTCCATATCAAATTTGTTGAGTTGAACTCGCTTTGACTCATAACCGTGATAAGTAAAAGGAAAAATCTTTATTATCCCAAAATTAGCCTCAATTAACCATTTAGGTGACTTCCCACATCTGAAAAAAACTGGGCCAAAAGTAGTTGGCTTTTTCTTCTTGTAGACATTTCCTCAAGAAATAAGCGTGGCCGGCTGCTCCATTTCCGTCTCAGAACAGCGTGCGCGGTGTCTTTTGTCTTGTTCTTGTTCTTCTATCAAGTATAAACTACTCAATCTCGAGTTTAAAGAGAAAAATAAAAATAAAAATCTTTGTGCTTTGTGCTTTTGTGTTCCTGCTTTTCTCTTTTGATCAATAATTTTCCCCAATTTCCTTTTTATTTCTTAGTTGGATTGATCAAGTTCCAGTCTTTTCCGATTTCTCGTTGATTGAGTGAGACATTTCCCAGTTGTGAGTTTCCTTGTCTTGGAAGGAAGATGGAGTTCTCCGGTAGCCCATCGAGGGAGTGAAGGTTTTCTCTGTGCAGGAAAGATAAAAATGCAGAATTTTGCTGGAACTCCGGGGACTGTTACTGGGCTTCTTCTAAGGGTAGGGCAATGCATCTTTGCGGCTGGTTCAATTGTCTCCATGGCATCCTCTAGTTCCTTCTTCAATGTCACAGCATTCTGGTAATTTCTTTCCTTTTCCCAGCTTATATTTATGTTTCCCCTTTCAATTTCTAGGTCAAGTTCAAGATCTGCTGTTTTGCTGTGATGATTGATATCAGCATTTGTATTGCATTGATTATCCCATTCAATCAATCTGAATCTGAAATTAGATTTCTGGGTGATTGATATTACCTGCCCACAAAAGGCGAAACTCCCTTGCCCCGCCTCGAGCTCCCCCACATTCTGGCCCGACAGAATAGTGGAGGGGTACTAAGGGCCTAAGTGGGCTTTTAGGTGGGAGGACCACTCCTGGTGTCCAAAAGGAGTCCACCATATTGGGCTTAACTCCACACTGTTGCTGTTAGGCTCGATTATGTGTCCATGCCCACAATTTATAACCTAGGAACCAATTGAGATGCCCGTGCGGACTACTTTACAGAATCACATGATTATGATTAGGATTCAAATTGAACCTCCATATGATGTGAATAATGCCCACTAGGCCAATGTTATGTTTCATGAGAGGAAAAGTTATGAACAAACAGCTTGTTTTGATGGTGTTTCAATGTACTTGTTCAAAATGCTTGCAATGGCTTGGACTTTATCACATTCCTGTGTGATTCTTGCCTTGGAATTGACCGTAAACTCTGCCAAATACTACTGACGAGTCTATGTACTTAGTTCACCTTGCCGTTGCTATGCTAACAATGTTACATTGTTACCCCATTATATAATGCCTTAGTTCAAACATCATAGGCTCACCACTTTTTTGTTTAATTGTATTTGGAATCTGACTTGATGACTCTACACTCCTAATATTATAGGAAGAACACATACAAGACATGGTGGAAATGGCTTCGATTTCGATACTGGTTTATTTTCCTAAAATGCATACTAATGGATAGATTTTAGTTCATTTGAAAAACAGAAGTCTTTACGATGAACATTCTGATTCCTTCTTCGGATCCTATATTCTTCATAACAATAACATTCTCCCTTTTCTTCCGAATTATAGACCGTTTATCTTGATAAATCAAATGTTGTTTGATATCCTTAAAGAGTATTCCTCGTACTGTTTCTGTTTCTCACCTTAACTACGGAAGCTTTCCAATGCTAAAGTAAACAAATTGGCAGGTGTCTGTCTTAGCGTATTGTCTGAAATCTATAACTTGAACTTCTAAGCGATATCATTGTTATGAATGGGAATACTTTCCAACAATTATAGAACGGGAAAATTTACTGATGTGAACCTCTGTTGTCGTTATTGCAGCTACTTGATTGCTTCCATGGCTTTACAGGTCATTTGGAGTGGCGGTCTTGCACTCCTCGACGCTTATTCCTTAGCGAAGAAGAAGGCGCTCCACAATTACTTCTTAGTGACCGTTTTTGCTGTTGGAGATTGGGTTAGTTAGTGTTCACTGCATCAAGGAATGAATTCGATTTCTTGTTGGATGATTCTCATATGAACTCATTGTCAGGTGACAGCGACGTTATCCCTTTCTGCAGCGTCGTCTTCGGCTGGAATTACGGTTTTGTACTATGGCGACCTCGGGGGTTGTAGCTTCGGCGAGGAATGCACAAAGTTCCAGTTAGCAGCAGCATTGGCTTTCCTGAGTTGGATAATGATAGCTTTATCCTCTTTAATCATGTTTTGGATTTGGGCAAGAGGTTAGGGTTTGTAGTTTGGATGTGTCAAACTATGTATAGACTAATAGGATTTGTTTATGCATATCGTTTATCTATATTTCAATTCATACATATGATTGATTATAAGCTTCTTTGTGCATGGGAAAGCTCACTTATATATGACCTCCAACCCCTTACTTCATACTTGGGGTGATCTTGTAGGGCAAATTATTTTGTGAACCCGAGTCTACCTTGCAAGGTGGATTCGTGGGCAAAATACACAATTTACATATTGAACGTTTACAATTTATATACTGAATCTTCACAATTTACATATTGAATGGTCACAATTTGAATTATGAACATTCAGTATGTAAAGTGTGATGGGTCAACCTTGTAAGATGGACATGGGTCTATGGTATAACTATTGATCTTGTAGTTCCTACCGGGTGGAGATGATGGGTTGGTTCATGAATTTTTCTTGCTTTTCTTTTGCTACGTTTTGCTCAAAAGAGATGATGGGGTCGGTCCATCGACTTTCCTTCCTTTTTCTTTTGCTACATTTCGTTCAAAGGGTTGAAGGGAGATAGTGCATCAAGCTGTTCGCAAGGGCAACTTAATCCTCTTTCCCTAAGATCTTAGATGGAGGAACCTTGAGAGAGCCGTTGACTCCAACTACTGTTCATGTATGATCCATACTAGATCATACCAACTACCCATCTTACTTCCTCTACGTTCTCGACAATTCATCTTTGTCTCAGTAAAGTCGTTAAGTCACATGTTCTGGTCCTTTTTCCTATTAGAAAAAGTGAATATGTGTCCAAGTCACCTTGATGTTCTCAATTGTCAAAGATATCTTGAACACTATCACGAAGGGTATCAAGATATGTTGAATACTATCAAGATGGGTCTCGAAAACAACCAATTTAAGCTCTATAAGATGATACATTATTGTGCAAAGTGACAATTGGCACATTATATATTTTTTTTTTCTAATATTGTGCAAAGTGACGATTGGTACATTATATTGTATGCATACATAAAAATGTCAAGCTTTAGAATTCATATGCAGATGAATCAACACAAGACGACAAATATAAGAATTCATGAATAGGTTATAAATGTTAACCTAGGAAAACGAGGTTCTTTGTTGCAGACCGCAACGGTGGAGTGAAATCATTGTACATAGTAACGTCCGAAACTTATGTTAATTGATTGGTTTTTTTTCCTGAAATTATTGTGGTCACGACGATTAAATTCGTTACAATTTTGTGACACTTTTATATGTAATTATTGCGTAACATTTTTCTTTCTACTACTTTTAGTCTTTTCAGTCAATTTTTGAATCAAATATCACATGAATTCAAGACGTGCACACACTAAAAGGCTAGAAGTGGTAATAAAATTCGAAGTTGTTAGAGCAATAGTAAAATGCTACAAAAGTTGAAGACGGAAATTGAAAAGTATGCTTAAGATTTCAAGGCTGAAATAAATGGTGCGTTTAAAATGGTGGGCCCGAAAATAGAGGTATTATATTTATGGCAAAATATTCTGCGAAAGTGGGTCCACCTTAAGATTTCAAGGCTGGAATAAATGGTGCGTTTAAAATGGTTGGCACAAAAATGGATGTATTATATTCATGGTAAAATATTCTGTGGATCCGGTCTACTTTAACTACAAAAGTTGAGGACAAAAATTGAAAAGTATGTTTAAGATTTCGAGGCTGGAATAAATGGTGCGTTTAAAATGGTGGGCCCAAAAATGGATATATTATATTTATGGCAAAATATTATGTGGACCAGGTCCACATTGTAAGGTAGACTCGAGTCTAAAATACACAATTTACATACTGAATGTTCACAATTTATTATATTGTATTCACAACTAAATGTTTACAATTTTCAATATGCAAATTGTGAACATTCAGTATGTAAATTGTAATAAGTATTGAAAGTATGCTTAAGATTTCGAGGCTGGAATAAGTGGTGCGTTTAAAATGGTGGACCCAAAAATGGATTTATTATATTTATGGCAAATTATATGTGGACCCATGTCCAAAATACACAATTTACATACTGAATTGTACTGAATTGTAAACATTCAGTATGCAAATTGTGATATTTATAATCCACTCATTGCCATTATATATACACAGACAATAGCATCATAGGAGTAAATGTAGTGTCAAAGCTTTTCAAGAACTATATTTTCCTCCATTCTTGATTCTGATCCTGCATTTATGCAGAACTGTCAAGACTATCAACAAAAACAGGCCTCATTAAGATTTCAGATTACCCAGAACTGAAAACAGCAGATTTGCAATGGAGATGAAGGCGTTCAGAGGCAGAATTCTCGGAAAATTTCAGCAGTTTAAGCCTCACATTCTCATGGTTCTGGCTCAGCTTGCCTACACTTTCCTCTACTTCATAACGCAGGCTTCGTTCAATCATGGCATGAACCCTCACGTCTATGTTACTTACCGACATATCGTTTCTGGTTTGGCGTTTCTGCCTTTTGCATACTTCCTAGAAAGGTATGTTACATACTCACAATTCACAACATTTCATTTCAGCTTCTGCTGTGTTTCTGGACTCATAGTTCCTTCCCATGTATTTCTTGACTTCCTGCAGATCAAAAAGGCCAAAATTGACGTTAGCTCTCTTCCTAGAGATCTTCGTTCTCTCGCTTCTGGGGTAAAAGTTTCGATTAAACATCATAGCTTTGTATAAACAGATTTGTAAACCCTGCAATGATAGTAACAGACTAACAGGCCAGTCATTCTGTCATTGCAGAGTGAGCTTGACTCTGAATATGTATTTCGCGAGCTTAAACTACACTTCTCCGACTTTCATTGCCTCTGTTGTCAACGCCATGGCTGCCGTAACATTTGTAATTGCAATCACACTCAGGTATACAAGTATAGTGTGTAATAACAATATAGTAAAAAAAATTACTCGTAAAATTTTACTGTGATTAAGAAAAAAGAGGCTGTTTCGTGCAGATTGGAAGTGGTTGATATACACAGTCCTCGCGGGATTGCAAAGGTTCTCGGGACTTTGGTTTCACTGGCTGGAGTGATGACTATGACACTATACAAGGGACCTGTCCTGAAAAAACTATGGCACCCTCCCATCTCCATCAGTAAAGGGAACACAAATATTCAGGAAAACTGGGTTAAAGGCTCGATTTTGACTGTTGCTAGCTGCATAGCATGGGCTATGTGGTATATAATGCAGGTTATCACTCACCACCTCAACTCTTAACTGCATTTCTACAAGAGTTCTCGGCCCGGCCTGGCCTAGCCAGGCCAGGCCTTCCCCCGAATAAGAGTCAAACTCTGAAGGTGTGACCCAGGTCGGATGCAAATTAGTTTGCTCAGACCTTCCCCCTAACTTTGCGGGGGCGATCAGGCTTGGATCCAGATTAGTCTCACAATGATGGAATACTGGATGCTATATGCAAAAGCAAACTTGGAAACCCTAATCCCGATTACTTGAAGAAATAAGCGGTTTTTTACTTATAGGGACTGATATAGTGATATCACCTCGAAATCTGCAGGCTTTGGCATTGAGAAGATATCCAGCACAGTTGTCGCTGACTACTTGGATGAGTTTCGTTGGAGCAGCGCAATCAGCAGTGTATACAGTGATTGTGCAGCACAAAAAAGCCGCTTGGACCATTGGCTTCAACATTGATCTGTGGTCCACCATATATGGAGTAAGTGACTCTAAGCAACATTGAATCTCATTACTTAATACTCACAGAACTGATTCAGTGATGGATGAATGAATGAATCTCAGGGGGTTGTGATTTCCGGTATAGTGGTCTACATTCAGCTCTGGTGCACAGAGCAAAAGGGACCGGTTTTCGTTACAATGTTCAATCCTCTGTCAACAATCTTGGTCGCGATTCTGTCATATTTTGTCCTGGGAGAAAAGCTATATACTGGCAGGTAACCAATCTAAACTTAGACATTGAAGTCCGTTAATCGCTTCATATTCTAACTATCAATCTTTTGACATTTCAGCATCATAGGTGCAGTGATTGTGATAGTTGGTCTGTACTTGCTACTCTGGGGAAAAGAACGCGATCAAGAAGCAGAAATGAAGGTGAAAGAGCAATCTGAAGAAATTCCAGCAGAAAATTGTGGAGAATCGAAGAGGAGACTGTTTACACCTGATCAGAATGTCACAACAGCAGAACCATAGAATGTACAGATGTAGAAATTACCATTAAAATGACCCCAGATGAAAAATGTAAACTTAAAGTAGTAAATGAGCAAGGTTGGGAGCAGGTACCTTCGCAGAACGACAACTCGAGTCTAGCCTGCCAAATTCTTGTATTGTTGTTTTTCCCTGAAAATGGATCTCTGGATCGGAACAGCTTCAAAATACTCAAAACTGGCAAGCCATGATATGACATTATATGTAATTACCAGACAACAGACAATCAAGTTACTAATGTCAGGCTAGGATGGATAAGAGAACATAACAAAAGCACACAGACAGAAAAAGGGCGAAAATGAAGTTGAGACCAAAAGTACTGCAAATTAAATTCACTTGCATCTAAAACAATCTGTGTCCAAATACATGTACCTGCACCAGAAATTAAAAAAACAAACCCCAAAGAAAAGAGCGGGGTTAGAGACAAGCCCAACTCGGATATTGGAAGCATTACCAATATTTACAAGAACAAGGGCAAATAGAGCACATAATCAGCCTAAGAATTAAGCAGCAGGTGGCCTGAGCTCATGATCTTGAGATGTATCACGAGCAGATGGAGGTAGATAATGCCACATCGGAAGATAACCATAACTGGGGTAAACTGCAATCTTATTGGGCCCCGGCTGATATGCAGCGGGATGGGGTGGCATAAAACCAGCAGGCGGTACAGTCATTGCTTGCAACTGCTGCTCTAATTTCTCTTTATCTGCCTTCAATGTCAGTTTCTCTTCACGAAGTTCGTTCTTCTCAGCCTGTTTAAGAGTGAATTCATAAAAATCGCATCTAACAGTTAAACACCACAAGATGAAAGCTTACGTAAAAACTTTAAGGATGCCAGTGTCATCCAATTTACTTCATACATTTTAAATCAAAATGAATTGTGCCCGGAACTCAAATTTAAGCCACAAAAAATGACCATAGCTCGTACACATCAAAAAGTATAATTAACCTTTAAAGTTTTGATCTCTTCCAAAAGCTTTTCATTCATCTCTGCATACTCTTGAGATTCTGTCTTTAACTGGTTTAGAACTCTAATGGCATCCCCAAGTATAGCCATTTTGTCTGTTTTTACAGGCCTTTCAGGTTCTAGAACAGAGCACAATTCCGCAAATCTGCATAAAGGATATATTCATCATAGTTTCACAATAATGACTCTAGTGAGCGATTAAAACAAACTCGTTACTCTTTAGCGTTCAACTGCTTGCTCAATTGCTCAAAAACTAGAACCGACTTTTAAATGCAACCATCCAATCCGTAAGAGAAACAGAATACATTTCAAGCAATCTCATAGAATCATAAGGATACCTGTCATTCAACTTTTCCCTTCTTAGTTTCTCACGGCAAGCTTTGCTCCCTAGTTTGTTGCATGAATCACTGCGTCCCCTATTAAAAACAAAATAATGATGTAAAACACAGAAATAAAAGAAAACCAATCTAAGTAGAAACCACGTACACCAATTAACCCCTCCATTGCCTACTTTTAATTTAAATTTCAATTTATAGCCAATATATTCCTAGGGCTCAGTTAGAAGGCATGCACATGAGAATTGCAAAATGAGTACTATGGCACCTTAAGATTCAGTCAGGATTTAGCTTCTGCTTAAAATATTCAAGCTTAAGCATTATAATTACCAAGACACCCTCAGTCGGTCTAAGCTATTCAATACAGATTGTAATGTCAGAAGAAAAGGAAAATGGAATATATCAGTGCCAATAAAAAGTAGCATCCTTTATTTTTATGCAAGTCTTCCTGACTAATAAAGCTAGAAGTGGATATTGAGTTTAAAACGTTGAGCTTGGGATGCAAAATTTATGCAAAGAACTTCATCATCCACTGCTAGTAAGCACATAACATCATAACACAAGACACCAAACATATAAATGCATCAAAATGCTCACACTTTATTATACTGTACTAAGAACATAATAAAAATTGAAGTGCCAATTACAAATATATGTGGAGTAACAATCAAAATACCTCTTTCTCTGGCATTCTGATTCTAAACATTCTTTTCCTTGAGATGTAGCACCATAATGCAAAGTATCCACTTCTGAAGATCTGCAGACCAAGTTAAAGCCTTTATGGTAAACAGTTCATAATTTCTACCAATTAGTGGCCAAACAATAAACTTCATTTCTATGCAGTATTTTGTAATTATGCTTATTGTCAAGTAGCATGTACTTATCTAATCCTCATTAAATCGTTTTTTTTCTGTAAGGAAAAACACATCAAATTAATTGACAACAGAAAAAGATGGGCAGTCAATTCCTACTTTGGATGAGTTTTTACCTCATAACATGTCTTCACAACATTAAAGATTCATCTTTTCAGCCATTTTTACAATCTTAGAATTTCACAAAATCAAAGATCACTCTTCTCACCCATTTTTACAATCCCAAATCTCGTTTTAGGCCAGTAATTATTGTGAATCAAGCTCACCATTGGTTGCTAAAATTCCACCCAATTCCTAGACACAAACATTGCTAGAACCAAACCTGCCTTCTCCAGGGAAAAGAGTTTGAGAAAAATCAGAACTTTGAGGGCAAACAAGTAATGTTCCTAAATCAATACGAGAATAAACTCCAGAGAAAAAAGTACAACAATTGTTTCCAAACTTTTTGGCCAGAGAAAAATAATACTCACAAAAAATCCAAAAAAGCTGCAAGTTTGAATCTTTAAGCAAATTTACCTCAGGGAAATGGATTG
This sequence comes from Ipomoea trifida, assembly GCA_003576665.1. Taxonomy (NCBI): domain Eukaryota; kingdom Viridiplantae; phylum Streptophyta; class Magnoliopsida; order Solanales; family Convolvulaceae; genus Ipomoea; species Ipomoea trifida. The sequence goes on from CP025656.1 coordinate 21,605,914, forward strand.
ATGATCCCAGAAAAGATCGGGGCTTGGAGAAACGTCGTTGACGAAACAATCGAAATCGGCTAGGTCCCAGTTGTTGTCTTGGAACGAATCCAAATCATCCATTCTTAGCTATACCTGAATCAAAAAAAAAAAAAATGGAGAAATTCGAACCAGAACGGCGAAGAAGAAAGAATTTTTTTTTTTCTTTTTTCCTTTTTTTTTTTTTCTTTTTCTTTTTCCTGATGATTAGGGTGACGAGGACGCTAGGGGAAAGAAAATGAGTTACCGGTCACGATTCCAACGCAGCACGCTACCGAATGGGAGAGCGCCACGTGTTCCGATGGCGATCAATTATCCGGCTGCAATTTTGAAGAGTCGCCGCGTTTCCCCTTTCTAACCTTGATTTTCACGAGCATTTAATGGGCCGGTCCGACCCGATCTCCAGCCCATCAAATTATCGATTTCTTTTTCTTTTTATGTATCCATAAAATATCAGTGTCAATTGTTTATCTTATCTATATTTAAAAATTAATTATAGTAACATGGTTGAAATTTATCATATTGGTATATTAATAATTAATACTGTATTTGACTATTATTGCCATATATGTCATATTATTACTATATTACCATTTACCATAATATGGTATTAATAATAATTATTAAGTGTATTACTATATTAAACATGAATTATTACTATATATGTGTTTGGGGTTCAATCTCTTCGGGAGGAATTTTCAAGCTTATATTTTACTGCATGAGACTAATTTAATTGAGTTTCAGCTGGATCCCGTTTGGACCCAATTAGGGGGCGTATAAGTTGAGGTACGAGGTTAAAACCCATATATTTGCATCAATATCATCGAATAAGACTCAACTGAATTAGTTCCGGTACAATAATTTTTTTTAATTTATAATTACCATGGATTTCCAATGTTGTCGTTGGAGGGCTGGAGGTCTAATAGCTCTAATTATGGGCCCTTTGTAATTGGGCTACATAGGCTTCTTCAATTAAGGGATTTAAAAAATAATAATAATTTTATTGTATATAATATTGAGGGAAATTATACCATTATTACATGTTTATTTTTAATAAATTGTATATTCATTTTTAGTGTAATACATATCCACTTGTAAGTAACATACTAAAAATAAACATACAGTACAATAAAAAAATGAACAGGCAATATGCTAAAGATAAACATGTATACGAGTGATTGACATTGTAATGTGAACCACAATCCATGGTATAATGATTGTAGCATTGATTCGCCAAACCTACTGAGTCTAAAATCTATCAACATACATCACATTAAACCTGTTTCGAATTACAATGTTATTGAAATGAGTAGATTACGTTAATTGCATCGAGCACTTCTACTATACTCTTACCACTCTTTATTCTCTCTTTCTTTAAAGATAGTTGTATTATATACTTTCATTGCATAAAATAAGCAATTAATATGAATGAGACTAAACCTGTCATTTCAATTCAATCATCCCTCCTAAACCCCAAATTAATTAAACTAATCCAAAGAAACTAGCTAGGTTAATTGTCTAGATTAATTAAGCTACTTATGTTCAATGTAGAGAACTATAATTGGTCTGCATGCATGTATTCATCAATTCTATGTATTTGTAAGTTCCATTTTTATCCCAAAATTTTTAATTCGATTTGTTTAATGTTGTTGATTCACCCTAGCTAGCTGCTACACTCCACTACGTACACTTGTCACTTGTGGGCTCCTCGCACGTAAGCCAAAGTTTTCATGCATATTCTTTGCAAGAACTGGCGTCTAAGGAAAATAATAAACATATAGATTTAAAATAGTTTATTTTATACTCCCAGTCAAATCTATCGTACAAAATTTTCATAATGCATTTGTCTTTCACGTTGAGGGTTAATTACATAAGAGCATGATTTATTCAGTGATACTTTTAAGTAATGATTACAAGTTTCAATCACAAACCAAAAACGATAGTTTATTTTAATGCAATCTCAAAAGTTAGGGTTTGCGACAAACTTTCCGACTATTTTGAAAATAAAAAAAGGTTGTTGCTATTTTTATCACTAGTTGAGGTTGTTTAGTATAGCAGCCATCGAGAAATTAAAGATTGTTGAAGTTTAGAATATTGGACCAACTGTAAGACAATAGGTGGTTTTCGAGTGGTTGAAAAAAGTTTAGAATTTGTAAAAATATTCTTCTATTTTTTGGGTGGTGGAAAATGTTGAAGGAGAAAGTAATATAAATGCTTTTAACATCGGGATTTATACAAATAAAAAGAGCACAAATGTATAGTCCAAATATATGATATATATTGTCAATTGTCATAATAATTCGTTACACATTACACTTTGCTTATCGTTTATATTTATTGTTTGAAATAGATAAATTAAAATTATTAAGTATGTGTATGTAATAACGTTTTTAAAAAATATGTCCTCGAACGCAATTTAATTGAGACTTAACTGAAATAGTCTTATTTATTTTATTTTTTAATTTAAAAATTATAATGTAGCCTTTTTAGCATAGGATCTGAGCAAAGTATATGACAAAGATTGCTCGCCTTTTTCAGTATTCAAATTCTATTTTCCTCATTTTATTAAATATATAGCAATAAATATTTAAAGTCAATAATGTACAAATGATTTTCTTTAGAAAAAAAAGGTTTTATAGCTATCATTGCGAATGTCATATATATACATAAGAGAAAGAAGAAAGCTATGCTTTATTCTTTTCATATTATTATTCAAACCTTGGCATGCAGCAGCCTGCGAACTTAGTGTTGACTACATACGTGGTCGTGGATGTATACTTTCATTTCATTTTCTATGTCTTGTCATCTTAATTGCTTATTAAACGTTAGGATAATACGTTTACCATTATATTCTAAAAGTTATAGCTCGCAGTGAATATATAATTTTATTTTTTTTTATTATACTGCCACATTTTCGAGAGAAAGTTGAGGATGCTGAATTTTGCCCTTCACCAGTCACCGCCGACCCAATAATTCCCTAGCTATCAATTGCTGGTATTTGGCCCTTTACCGACCTCCGCCCAACATTAAGAATTGTATGTTTTGTTACCCTGATGTTGGTGGAGGTCGGAAGTAAATCAAGTGGTGTGTTTGGCAGCCTACATGTTTCAATTCCCAAATTAAAGTATATGGTGCGAGTCTCTCGAGTTTTGAGTTGTGAAAAATTGAGTGCATCGTAAAACTTACGAGGGAGTGCTATTCTTCACGTCTTACTTGGCATGAATAAGACGAGTCTCGTCCACCCTTGAGGTTAGACGACAAAAAACTAACTGAGGGTGTTTCAACATAAGATGCTTAATTTAATTCTAATGGGATTCAAACTCGTAACATGCTCTGATACTAATTGTCAAATCAAGTGCTTACCACAACACACCAAAAGTTATAACCAGTATCAAATGCATAACTTTATTTCTTTATACTTGTGTTTACATAGCAAACAATGTTACATTTTAATGACATAGTGTCAGACTTGACCCTCCAAATAATCGCCCAAAAATCTTCGAGCCACATTATCATATATTAGCTCATTCATCCCCATAAGGGAATCTAAATCTTAAACGATAAAAGGAAGAAAGCTTCCAGGTCTCATCCCCCGAAAGTTTAACGATTTAATTTGAACAAATTTGACGACAAGAAAAGGAGAAAGTGATGATAATCCTGCCTGCAGCCCCACTTTGTTTTATATGAATCAAAATCCTGTTTGAATTCTAGTCCCAAGTATACAAACAAACTTGTACTTTATATGCTCTTTAAGAATGTTCAATTAATTTTTTATTATTATTATTTTATTTAATGGTAAAAAGATAAATATTATATTTTATTTTATTAAACCACATGACCACACCTAAACACTAATTCTCATGAGAAGAAGAACACAAACACACACACACACACGCCATTAAGTACGCATAAACGCACTACAAAGTGTTCGGAAATGCACTATTAAGTACTGTGAGGTGTGGCACATTTTTTTGTGGTACGTTTTGTGGTGCATTAGTGCATTTCTAATGATGAATCCACACCGACTGCACTTGAACCCCTGTTCGCATATGAGCTGAAATATATATATATATATATCCTTTTTTTTTTAAATAACTAACAGTCATGATTTTCTTAAGCGTAATGCTGCATTTTCTAAATGTTCTTTTTGCCAATTTTTTCCACAAAATGGTATTTTACTAGGTGGAATAAATTACATAAAGCCCATGAAAATGAACTTAGATCAAGATATCTAGCATATATTGGATAAACGGTGTTAATGGAATCTATAATAAAGTATTCACTATTCAATAATGAATAATGTTACTTTCCGCAAAATTTTTATTCTAAATATTATTTCATATAATCATGTGGTTTGATTTCAACGGGAACAATTACTAGGGATCCGTAGTTTTTTTTTTTTTTTTTTTTAAATTCTTCTAAATTTTTTGCTATTCATGAACTTTTTAAGAGGAACCAGAGTCATTTGGGCGATTTTTTTTGCATAAACTGGTTAGCGATACACGTAATTCCGGTCTAAATACCCTTATTGCCCTTGAATCCCCTCTTGTTTTAGTGTATCAAAATGCGGTTCTTATATCGTGGACCGCGGTCCACAATGCATTGTGGACCGCGGATCCCCAAAACGACGTCGTTTTGATTAATGAAACATACAGATGAATTCGCGCTACTCAGTTTCGTTTCAAATATACTGCAGTTTCTTTTCATATATACTGCAGTTTCTTTTCATATATACTGCAGTTTCTTTTCTATATATACCACTCACTTTCTTTTCAAATATACTGCAGTTTCTTTTCAAATATAATGCAGTTTCTTTTCAAATATACTGCAGTTTCTTTTAATATATACTGCAGTTTCTTTTCAACTGTAGTTTTATATGAAAAGAAACTGCAGTATATTTAAAAAGAAACTGCAGTATATTTGAAAAGAAACTGCAGTATATATGAAAAGAAAGTGAGTTGCGCGAATTCATCCGTCTATTTCATTAATCAAAACGACGTCGTTTTGGGACCGCGGTCCACAATGCATTGTGGACCACGGTCCATGATATAATTTGCGATCAAAATGACCTGACCGTGTTTTTTGTAACTCCATCATTGTCTTCTTTCCACATATCAAAACAAAACTTCAATAACACTACAAAAATACCTTATTTTAGACAAAAATCTAGATACCTTATGTTTCAAAAAAATATATACCTTATTTTAGACAAAATCTAGTAAAAAGATATGGAAAAACAATAGTTTTCCTATTTTGTATGGTCTACATTAAAGTATGGAACCAATCAATGATTTTTACCCCCAAAAAGATTATATATTTATATTCTCACAGTGATTCACCCAAATTCAATGAAACATAGATTAGACAAGTTTAATAAAAAAAAAATTTCATTCAATGTAGAGAGCTGGAATAAATCTCAACAATCGTACGTTGTTGTTCTTGTTGTGACATTTCATGCACTTGTAAAATTTTAATTAATTAATTAATCAACTTAATGATATGCTTTATTATATTATATATTACTCATCCTATAATATTCCACTCTAACCCTATCTTCCATTTAAGCCAATAATTTTTTGGTGGCTTACATGAAAAGTAATGGACCATGTACTCATTAGTGACGGCAACCATATAATTATAGAATACTTTTATTTATTTATTATTCGATTTAATAGGATTTTAATTATACACGTACCCTAAACTTTTGGCTAAGAAATTTTGCCGACATACACCCTTTTTCAACTTCTTATATAGTATTGAATAAGATATATTATTCTATAATAATCCAAACCATCCTACAAAAATGGAAAAAAAGAATAAAATAAGAAATGATAATATTTAATAATTGAATCAAATTTTAATTTTCTTTGGATAAATAGAAAGATGGAAAAAATGAATTTAAAAGAAAATAGAGAATTAAAGATAGGAGAAAGACAAATATAGAATTAAAGTATACATAAGTACATAACCTTAGTTTTTCAAGTTGAATGGCAATGTTGTATCATAAATGATTGCATAATGTTCATAAGTACATATATAACCTTAGTTTTTTCAAGTTGGATGAGTTTGACTATTGTCAACGCCATCTTAATCAAGCTTGTTTCTGACATATCTTTCTACGAGATGATAGTATTAGTATCCTTGAAAGAGGCGGTTCGATCAGGTGGCGGAGCGCAGCATGTGAACACCCTATTGACTATTGCAAACAGAAGGGGATGATAATGTTGGGTTGCCACGCTGACTACTACGCAAGTATAAGTAAATAAATTTGCATTTGGTACCAATTATAACTTTTGGTGTAATTAATAGACAAGTCCAATAGATACTTCTTCTTTTTTTTTTTTTTTTTTTTTTGTGAATAAAACAAAATTTAACTTTTATTATTTAAAACTAATATTTTCTATGCGCGATGCGCACAAAATTAATACCCAATATTAGTACTATATATTACAATCTTAGATTTATTTACATTTTAGATATTTATATTATTGTATAATAATAATAATAATAATAATTTTATTATTATTATTATTATGTAAACCATTTTTATAAATTTGATATTTAATTTATATTTTAGAAAATAACTTTATAGTACTTCAATACATAATTATATATTATTACCATTAAAGAAGATAAGAAAATATATTGTGGATATATGTATGTCAAAAATTATTGTTGAAAAAAGATAACAGAAATTATAACAGTAGATGTATTTTTTACCAAAATATTATATAGTAATTTATATAGCATAATTTACATATATAAAGTAATGAAAAAAATGAGCATAAATAAACGGAATAACTTTCATTTAGATTTATTAATTTTTAAAAAACACCACCTTTTTAGAAAAAGAGTAAAACAGTCGGGCTATTTTGTTTGTAGGGGTAAGAACGTGAAAGACTGCGTGATGTTCATAGTACGTAAGAACAAAGTACATAAGCAAATGATCTCATTACGCCTGCATTCAGTGAATAGGATAAATATATCTACCTCATCATTATTATAAAATTCAGAATTTTTATTAAAAAAGAAAAATAAAATACAATAAAATAAAGAAAAAGAGAGCACTTTCACTTTGACAAATATAATGATTCTACATTAATTAAGGTTCAACGGACAATGTAAAGATAAAGTTATCAACGAAACGAGTTTATTACAGGTGATGAGGTTATCCAATACGTCGTTTTTCTCCTAACAATATTATATTGTATTGTTGAAGAAAAACGAGAACAAGAGAAAAGAGATTTTTTATTAATTATAATAATAATAGTTACAAGTATAATATTTATAAATAATCTTAACAATATATTTACAAAATTACTCATGTACGGTACTGCCGGGCAGTAGTTTAGGTTTAACCCCCGGCCCGAACGTTGATCCTACACTCTTGCACCTATTACTTTCTATACTAGTAACAAGTAATATATGAGACATACATAACACAAAGTAAAGTAATTATTGAGAGTTGAACATTTGCCTTTGTGATGAAATTGATAATAAGATTCTTTGTAGCGAATACAATCTATTTGAGCTGAGCTAACATATATGTTAATTTTTTAACTTCTTTATGTAAATTGTGCTGGGATGGGGGGAGGGGGGATTTGGAGCTGAGGGCAGCGTCTAACATTCTGTCATTGAAATATGCATGGTACTGACTGTTATACAAGTATAAAAAAATAAAATTGTACTTTCACTACTAACTATAACTTTTGGGTATAGTAATAAATGCTTAATCAGACAATTAGTATTTGAACATGTATGTATAGTTAGCCATCAGGTTGACCATCCAGATGCATGCAAGGAATTGAAACTATTACTTTTGGCAACTTCTTTATCAATTGAGTGGCAGATTCCTGACCCATCATCACCCACACGCACATTATATGTTTCCCCAAATTCCTTTATTATTATTATTATTTAAATATTTTGTTGATACAATCCAAATTCTATACAATCACGTTTTCAAAATTCTCCCACCATTATAAGTACCAATTCAATTCAACCGCCCCATCAACTTGCGCTTTAATTTCATCTTCACAACATATACATACACCCCATGCAAGCAAAAAATTAAATGGCCGACCATAATACCGGCAAAACCGTGGAGGGCGGCTCCGGCGGCGGTGCCGGCGGAGAGGTCAGGTACCGGGGCGTCCGGAAGCGGCCGTGGGGGAAATACGCGGCGGAGATTCGGGACATGACTAAGCCGGCCGCGGCTAGAGTTTGGCTGGGAACATTCAACTCGGCCGAGGAGGCGGCCCGGGCTTACGACCGGGCCGCTTTCGCCACCCGGGGCCACCTCGCCATCCTTAATTTCCCCGAAGAGTATAATTTGCCCAGAAGCTCCTCTCACTTCTACTCTGCTTCTTCTGGTACTTCTTCTTCTTCTTCTTCTGCTAGGGAAGTGATTGAGTTTGAGTGCTTGGATGATAAGGTTCTGGAAGATCTGCTCGACTACGACCAAAATCCGGGGAAGAAGAACAGAGGTTAATTGACGATGATGTTTTCGATGTGTACGATGATACTACGCTAATTATGTCTGCTAATAATAATGAATGCCTGTGCTGGCATTTCAGTGTTTGGGGATGGAATGTTAGTTGTGTTGGTTTGTTTTCACTCTTTTGTGAAGAGTGTTTGGTGAAATAATATATGCATGCAATCTCTTCCTTAGCATTGCAGACTAAATAAACTTGCATGGATAGATATGATGCATGCATGGAATGGAATGGAAGCTTGGTTCTTCTTCAAATAATTGGTTCCGCCCCCCTATGTATGTAAATATATGAAGTGTGGTTTTCAATGGAGTGTGATGTTTCAACCCTTCTATAGTCTACAATATAATTAGGCAGCTCAGCTCAGCTAATTCACAATACGAATTTCACTCAGATCAGAGACCCCGAAGTGAATTCTTGATGGGTAAAGATTGTGAGTTGGGAGTGAATTCTTGAGTAATGGTTGTGAGTCCAGGGTGAATTCTTAAGTAATAGTTGTGAGTTGGATTTTCTAGTAAACCAAAATAGTTCTAACTAACTAGTGAGTTAAATGTAAGTTGACATTTCAGTAATTTTGGGTCAATAGAGTAATGTATTATAAGTTCACAACATGAATGCATTTGGCCAGGGAAATCCACCACTATTATTTGATTGTGTACATTGTCCCGTTTTGTGACATTAGCTAACAAAGAATTACACTAAGGTAAATCAGTCCAAATGTTGCTTATAATTGATCAGTCGAAACCTTATAGTTACCAAACCAGCCGTCCAACCAATTTGGCTTGATAATGTATATGCATTTTGAACTCCACATACAATAATGCTACAACATATAACTCATATAAGTTCAATTCGTACAAGAAACAATCAAATTATATCAAATCTAGCAACGAATTAAATAATTACTGTTTAAATACATATAAATTTTAGTATATTACCAACAGATCTTTCCCTTGATAACATGATTTTCCTGGTAGTGCTCATAAATAAAATACATAAAAATCAAATAATTTTGCCAAATAAATTTCAACATTAGAAACAATAAATAAATAAACCATTTTAGCAGAGTTTCAAACCTTATATATATATATGAGTAACACTTGTGTAACATCGTCTCACCGTCTCAATCTGTAAGACGAGTCAAATCTTTAATCTCATTAATCAAATATCTGACCCGTCTTACCGATTAAGACATGTGAAAGGACCTCACACAAGTTTTTGCCTATATATATTAACTGAGTTTCCTCTTCTTCTTCTGATCCTCTTCTCCAAGAAGCTGTTCAAGAAGACTGTCATCAAAGTACTCTATCTCAAACACTTCTTTCCCCGCCGGCGCCGGAACTGAAGAGGAATCCGCCGCCGCCGCCGGCGGCGGCGTTGATGCAGACGAAGGATGGTAATAACAATGGGGGAAATTCAAGGTGGCTAGGTGGCCACGTAGGCCAAATGCCGCCCTGTCGTAGGCCCTGGCGGCCTCCTCCGCCGAGTCAAACGTTCCTAGCCACTGCCGGCCGCCGTCCAGGGCGGAATCCTTTATCTCCGCCCCGAATTTCCCCCACGGCCGGCGCCGGACGCCGTGGTACATAACTTCTTCTTTCTGTTGAGGAGCCTTTCCTTTATTATTGGAAGAACTTCCCTCCATGGAATAATGTTTTTGGGCACAATATGTCATGAACAGGGCTGAGGTTTATATAAGTTTACGTAAAGTGGTGTGTACACGGAGACCAAATTCAATTGAGTGTTGGACAAAATCTATTGTGCATGCTGTATTGAAAGGGACATATGTGTATGTATATTAATTGCCAGTTGCCACGTACCGACCCAGATACTGGTCAATCATTCTCACCCATCTTTCTCGGTAGAACTAGTTAGAATGTTTTTCCATTTTAATTACATAGAGATGGAGTTTTCGTGGCATCATTGATGTTAGAAAGGGATTACTTGCCTAGGTTATAAATTATGTAAGAACTTGTATACATGCAGATTATTCTGGTACAATGGCACTGAGTTACTTTTCTATATGGGAGGTTGGGTTCGAGCTTCAATAGCAGGGGTTATATTGGCTTTTTATGCTTTAATATGTTGAGAAAGTAGTTATGAACAAATGATACTGCATATTGTAACATTTCAGAAGTGGTCTTCCTACACCATGTTTTTGACAATTATACTAGTGCATGTTAGGGCCATAAACAACCCGAGCTCGATAAATAATTGGTGGACTCGAGCCCAAGCCCGATCAAGCTAGAAAATTGAAACTCGAGCTAGACTCGATTACAAAACGAGCCGGCTCAACTCGAGCCGAGCTTTGACTGAGCAGCTCGCGAGCCCCTTGCTGCTCTCTCTCTCTCTCTCTCTCTCTCTCTCACACACACACACACACACACACACATATGCAAGTGGCTCGACAAGCCACGAGCCTAAAATATTTGTGCTCAAGCTCGGCTCGATTACAAAACGAACTAGCTCGAGTTCATCAGTTCGAGCTCGAAGTTGACCAAGTTCAATTCAAGCTTTGACCGAGCGGCTCATATTCATTTACACCCTTAATGTATGTAATAATTTTTGTAATTTTTAAATATTTAATTTTGAATTTGGAACAATGAAATGTGGATTGACGAGTTAACATGTTTACAAATAAACTCGCCGTTACGTTAGTTGGCTTCCAAAACTATCTATTTTTCATCTATATTCATAATTCATCGCAAGATTATCTATATAGATCAAGTTGGCCCGTTTTAATTAATAATTTTATTTATATGTTAGTTAGCTCAATATTTTAAGGATGTATAATTAGTTTGTTGTTGACCACTAGTGAATAGTGATTGCTTGTTAATTTATTAAATAAAATCATTAGATTGAAAGATGTAGAAAAACATTCTTTGGTCATTGATGTATATAACATTTGTTTGCTTCCTTTGAAAGTGAGTGTGATTAAACATCTTTCAAGAAAAGTACCTATACAATAAAAATAGTTGTTATACAAATAGTAAAAGTATTTTATCATTTTGTCACCTTTAATATCCAAGTTAAAACAAAATAAACGATAATGACATTTGAGTGCTCATTTCAAATATTTTGAAATTAGAGTGAAATATAGTACCCTTTTAATGACTTTTGATGATTGATGGTTCAAACTCCACATCTCCAAATTTAATTATACGTCGTTTATTAGGTACGAGAGACATGTTCTACGTACTCAATCGCCCATTCTAAGGCGAGTATATTCTTTATTTGATAATGAGCGAGAATTAGAATAAAATCAAAATAAACAAATATAATGTATGAGCTATGATTAGTGTCGGCCTATGATCTAGTCGACTAGTTGACGAAACTTGTGATCAAACAAAAAAAAGGCGCATAAAATATACGGGTTGAAAATTCAATGGAGGGATTGAAACCACAAGAATTATTGAACACAGCCTCAAATGTATTTGATTTCATTTTGGATTTTGATTCTCATGGACTAAATTCACATGTAATGTTTTTCATTTTTTATTCATTGTTTTTAACTTCAGCCAAAGTGGTTCTAATGAAGTGTCACTATCAAATAATCGCCTCGTACGTAGTATAAAAACGTGTTTAAAGTATTGAACGCATGAGCAAATTGAGTAGACGGCCGTGACGTGGGTCAAAGTCTTGCCTCAAAGGGTCGTTGGCGTTGACATTTTTTTTTTGGTTTGTTTTTGTTTGTTTGTTTTTCTTTTTGGTTTTTCTGAAAACAGCGTTGACTTGCTAATATAAATATATATATATATATATATATATATATATAATGCGTTTAAATGAGAACCACTCTTAATGTGAGAATGTGGTGGTTTCTTTATCATTGATCGAGTTTTTGTTCATGGAAAGTGATCAATATTTTTTTTTTTCACGTGTTCTTTTGATTATAATATTACCTATATTTGGATGTTGGTGTCTATGCACACATGTCTGGGTAATACGGTTGTGCATTCGGGTGTGCTGGTTGTGCAACCTAGTGTTGTGAGTTATACATCATATGCCGGTGAGAAATGCATTAGTGCACTTATTGCAGTGCATCGTAAGACATTGGGATGTCCATCGTATGATTTTTTGGTGGTGTGTGAATGCATAACTAGTAAATCAGAGACTTATCGAAGCACGACATTCGGTACGAGAATGCACAACCCCTAATAAGACTGTTTTACCTTTAACCGTATAGTTTTAAATATTTTAAAGGGACTTGTTTCCTTAATATGTGTTATTTGTTCCTTTTAATCAGCCATGCATCATTACGATTTAATGGTCTAGATTAATCTTCACATTCTTAAATTAAGGATAATTTTATGGGAGTGCAACTATATATATTCATCAACAAACATTATATTTTCAGTAAAAAAAGAAAATTTAGTTTTTCCATTGAAATTACTCAAATTAGGTACTTTAATTTGTATTTTACTTTCTTGGGCTGAAGTTATCTCAATGAAGGCCTAAATCTTCAAAGTCCATAGAGGGCCCATGAATTGCATTTTGGGCCCAATTTATTGGATTGGGCTTTTACACTTAGTTTGTAAAGAGGCACCACATCAATGTTGGATCTTATTAGAGAATTTGCTCAAACTATTACTAATTTTTTGAAAATAAAATATTACGGAGTACTAATTTAATTAAAGGAAAATTGTAATTTTGGTTGGTGAGTTATATATAGGCAAATTATGCTGTGAACCCAGGTCCACCTTGCAAGCCAAAATTACGTCGGTTTTGTCTTTTTTTTTTCTTTTTTTTTTTTTTTAAGTAAACATATTGCTGAATATAGAGTTGTCCAAAAATGTGTGAATGTAGAGGTTTCAAAGTGTGAATGTAGAGTATAGAAATCGTGAATGTAGATTTATGATTGTGTGAATGTAGAGTTGCCCAGAAATGTGTGAATGTGGAGGTTTCAAATTGTGAATATGGAGTATAGAAATCGTGAATGTAGAGTTATGCATGTGTGAATCTGTAATAGTGTTAAGAAGTTCTAGCAACTTGTAGCCCTGTAATGTGTGAATGTGGAGTATAGGACCTGTGAATATAGAGTTTTGAATGTGTGAATGCATAACAGTGGTAATATAGTTACTAAACATATAATCCTGTAATGTGTGAATGTGGAGTTTACAAATTGTGAATGTAGAGTATAGTGTATGTGAATGTAGACCCAGGTCTACCATGCAAGGTGGACCTAGGTCCACGGCATAACAACCCTTATATATAGCAATATAGTGAATTTATAGTTCTTATAATATACGAAGTACGTTTTTTTAATACTACAAACTCTGTTACGTACAATGTAATATTTGTTCATAAGAGCTACTTCGTGTCACTAATCACAAGGTCATTGGTTTATAATATACTTTAATTTATGAGTTATCGGTCAAGTGACGCTTATAATCTTCCATTAACAATTTGTTAAAAAATCCCTTTGATTAACCATAGGATGTCGCTAAAATTTTCACCCCTAATAAACATAAAGTTTTATTTTTGGACGGGGCTATAAATAGTTAGTAAATAATAAATAATTAATGAAACATGTGTAACCGGTTTAGGGTACAAAGATTCCACTAATTACTTTTACTTTTTATTTTTTATTTTTTTATTGTACTGAAAGCAATATATATCAAATTGACAAGCATATTAGGGTGCAATATACATGCATGGGGAACAAGCAAGCTTTTAGCTTGTTTAACCATCCACGCAAACTTCACATACAAAGTACAATATAATCTAATAATCATCATTTCAAGGTTGAATTACTGAGATAATGCAAATATATTTCTGCTGCAAAGTTGAAACTTTTTGAATTATTTTGGCCTAATATATCATCATCATATCATTGATGTTGTTGTTATGTTGTACGTTAGGTTATTTTAATTTAGTGTTTTGAGTTAATCTTGTTGTTAGACAAGAATTGAATTCGTGACTTTCTGGTATGAAAATCATGCTCCGCTCACTTGATCATATTTTTTGGGGCATTTAGGCCAGGTCCGATTCTATTTAATGATATTGTGGGCATAAATATATCCTGATTTGCCTAATATTCAATTCTCGCTATTCTTATAATATGCTCAACTCACTTGCGAAGTGATGACGTGATGACAACATACACTAGGTTTTGTGGTTTGAACTTGAATTGGGAGTGAGGGCAACGTCCCCGCATCATAATTATAGATAACCCTAACAGTACATTTACAAAATTACTCTCGTTTGCTTCAGCAGATATAGGTAACAACCGAATCGCATAAACCTTATTTATTTTTCTGTTTTTGTTCGTGCATGCAGTGAACTCTTGCTCTTGTTTTTCTCACCATATATATTATCTTATAATTATAATTTTACGAGAAGTTAACTATTCACTAATTTGTCAAACTCAATAATTAACAGCATGAAAGATTTCAATCCACTTTATCTGTCAAACTCAATCAACAATACCACCAATCTTGGCACCAATTTGATTGCACTATTATTACTACTTTAATTTTGAAACAATACATGCATGCATGTTGGTTGAGGGTAGGGATTAGAGAAACTATTCAAATTCCAAACTTTTAGTACCACTTCATATTCTTGTAGGAGTCGATGTGAAATTGTGTTGAGCGGAGTCTTGGAGGGGGAAGCCCAGAAATAAATGTGCTTGATTGGATGGTTAAGTCCAACATTATTTTGCAAGCCTGACATGATTAGAAAAGGTGATAAATCGCAATGACTCAATTGCCCGTTAGATTGGAGGACTCAGATGCCTACAAGAAGCCCATACATAGGTTTAACTCCACACCACAGTTGTCTGACCCTGTGTCCTGTCTGCAATCTTCCACCCAGAAACCAAATGAGCTGCTCATGTGACTTGCGAATTTATTGTATTAATGGAGTTTTTCGTTTGAGTTTTTGAAAGAAAAAAAAATAAATAATAACTTGTGCATGTTGCTCGCAGTACTAGCGCTCCATCCCAATTAAATTTTTTTCTTTTTTCCGTTTTCCCTTTCTACCCACAAAAGCTACAAAAACCCACTCAATAATAACACAATCAATGTGGTTGCTCTTAGGGCGGCGCACACCGGCCTTAGGCCCCTCAGAAAATGCCAAAAATTAATTAAATAATGTAAATTATTATGGGATTAAGGTATGAAAGCTAAGATAGTTTGGGCATATATAGTGAGACCAAAATGGTTTGTGTTTATGTTACAATTACACAATTACCTTAGGAAGAGGAAATGTAGAAAGCAACAAAACCAGTTCCAAGTTGACCATTAAAAATAAGCTGCGGGATGGGGTTCAGAAAATGAAAGAAAAAGGTTGGGTCCAGACAACATAGTTTTATAAAGACAAATTAAAGTTTTCAAAAAAAAAAAAAAAAAAAGACAAATTAAAGGACCATGTACCATGAATCTGTAACCATCCTATTACCTCAACCTAACCATTTTAGCTACTCCTACATGATTATGACAGTGTAGTGTATAGGTCCATGACTGCTGCAATAATTTTATTTTAATATTTTTTTAATGGAAATTACACATGGAAAATTAAATTAATTAAATAGCATATTTAATTTTCCACTAACATGTTTATACAAAACTGCTCTTTATCGTTTTCTGTCGGCTCTTTTATTAGGTTTTTTTTTTTTTTTTGGGGGGGTTCTTTCAATGTTTCATTATATGTGTAGATGCATGCTTCGTTTCATTAATGATGAATCAATGAAAATGACTAAAAACATTTGATATACATACATAAGTTATATAAACAAAGCCCACAAAGCCCCGAAAAAGGTGACCAAAAGCATGATTCTCGTACGGCAATGTCACTGGTTCAATTCTTGTAAATATATTTTCGATCGAATCCGTTGAACATAGTCTTTTTAAGATTGTGCGGTTTTCTTCGCATGTGCGGCTTGCAAGCTATTGCATATTATTAAAATTTATCTAGTACCCACTTTTACATAGTGAAGATGATTTTGTCGTCACCTGAAAATAGAATTATTAAAAAAAAACAAACAAAGCCCACTATATTGAATTATAACATTATTGCTATTCTTTTGTTACTTTGCTTTCTTTGAATTGGGCCTTCTCCTATTATTTAGGAGACGGCACACATTAATAGATAACTATTGACGCATCAAGAGCAAGTTGGTACAATATATATGTACATATGCATGTATTGTGAGTAGATCGAGACAAAAGAGATCGAATCGATGACGAAGAGGTTATAAGTTTGATTTTTATTAAAAATAAATGTGTTAGGAACAAATGTTTATCACTAGGTAAAATATTATATACCTAATAACAAATATATTATTTTATTTCTTTATATTTGTGTATGACTAGTATTATATGTAAATTGTAAATATTATATACCTAATAACAAATATATTATTTTATTTCTTTATATTTGTGTATGACTAGTATTATATGTAAATTGTGAACATTCAGTATGTAAATTTACCTCGTCCAATTGAATTTTGGGAAGGAAGTAAAGAGGATCGGACCTACAACGTAATAATCTTTCTAGACTCGGCCTGACAGGACTTTCAAACGTTAAAACCATATAATATAATCCAAATTTATATGACTTTTTGGGTTCATTTTCTTGGGCATCTGTATCTAGACCTTGTGTTCCAAAACCCATCGTTTTCAACCCGAAAGGTTTTCGTTAACGATAATCATATCATTATTTCATTGGTCTTTCTTTTTCAATTATTTCTTCAATTTTGTGGCTTTTACTTGTATGTCCAGTGGAAAACCGCATGCATTCTCATGGCTGCACATAAAAAATGTCGTTGTCGGATCCACAGTACAGTTTGGTGAAACCGGTTATCGTTGGGTTAGTTCACATGAATCCTCGGGTGTTTGTAGCTACCTAGGAGGGAGAATGTGGCGAAATCGGGTTTGTCAATTTAATTAATGTTGCGCGTGTTTTAAAAATCAAAAGTATCAACATTTTTCGGTTAAATTCATTGTAACTGAATTTTCTTAGTTCATTTGTCTCTTGTATGGTTTGCGAGCTGTATTGTTATACAGAATCATAGTTTGTCTCGTGCACAACTTCAGATAGTGGTTGAAGGTTTGTCTTAAAAAAAAGAAGAAGCTCCTTAGGTGTATATTTGGGTAAGTTTAATCACTCATAAATTAATAATAATTAATTTTTTTAAAAGAAAAATTAATAATCAATTTATTATGCAATGGCCAATGGAAATCAAGAATGTATCAAGTAGTACAAATCAAACCAGTTTGGTTGGCATGAATGGTCGTGCACTCTCGTCCCTTAAGAGAAGTCGGGAGTTCGAACACCTCTTGTTTGGAAAAACCAATTTGGTCAGCACTATGCCCCTTAATTCGACCTGTCCGGTGTGAACATGGATTAGTTTGAGTACAGTATGAGCCTTTAATTGGACCTGTCCGGTGTGAACATGGATTAGTTATAGTATAGTATGAGCTTAAAGGTAACTTCCACAGTTAGAATCTGGTCTGACAAATTAAAGCAGAAAGGTTTGTCGAAGCTATGTGATAAATAACGAGTCTTAACTAGCACTGAATAGATAATTCGACTCTATAGAACTAAATTCATACCTCTCTTTTCTAATCTTTAATAGAGTTTGAATCTAACATCCAGGAGTACTAGCAAAGCAAAATATCTTAACTTTTTAATTGCCACATGACTTTTATGACAATTACATCGCTCACAAGTTAAAAGCAATCAAAACTTTTTAAATTTATGTCAACAAGAAACAAATATTGTGATAAAGCACGAAACTAAATTAAGATTAAATAATCACGTTGCGATTATATTTGCGATCAATAAAGTGACAAATGTATCTAGAAAAATGATTCCGTGGAACTAAGAAATGCAGACTAAATCACATGTCATGAAACATTTCAAGTGGCAAATTAATTACCATTTTTGGGAAATTAATAATGTACAAGTTGGTATAATATGAAGCAAATTAGACACCCTTTGAAGAGCTGTTCCAATGTAATATAGAAAAAAAAAAAAAAAAATTTCTCATTAGTAAACGGTCTAAACGTACCATAAGTAACAATAGATGATACCCAAAAATATTTCTAGTCGCTTCACAAAAATAGTTTGGACATTTAGTGACAATTTATTGGCCAATAGCTTCCCGACCTCTACTAAATATTCCTTGGGGAAAAAAAATCTATCTTGATAGTGCTCTACTGTTTGTTTGTTTGAGTTCATTGCTCAAAAAAGGAGAAATTTTCTCGCCATCAATACCTTACACTCTAACCAGACAAAATAGTATAGGGTAAATTACAATGACTCAAATGATTCATTAGGTGGAGAACCAATACTCAGTCCCACAAACCACATTGGATGAAACACTGAAACTCCACATTGTGGCTGCCAAGGTTCAATCTTATATTACTGTTCACAATCTATATAACGCAACCGATCTATTGATACTTTATTAATTATTATACTCAATGATTTCAAACCGCAGCCTGCAGAGATAATATTATTAATTATTAACAGAATTCCAAAATGGAAATTCCATCAAATGATAATGGCTATAATATATTTATATAAATATGGATATGACAATGTAGGCTGGTAACCTTTTTTGTTTCCTTGTTTAAGTCGACATTCGACAGACAACATTCATAGCATGCGCACAAACCAAATTTATTTTGACAATTATGTGCCGAGGAACAAACGTATTGAGTTGTCGCACTCCTTGGTGGTCCAAAATCAAAACCTCTTTTTTCTCATGATAAGCATCATCACCAAGTAGTAGATAAATTAATTAGAGGATTACAAGTATTAATTAATTATTTATTAGTATTCAAATTATAATCTGATTATTCATCTTCATTATATATGTTCAACTATGATTTTTTGTTTAAAAAAAAAATCTTATTTTAGGTAGGCACAGTGATTAGTTTGACAGCTATTATGAGTTTCTTTGAGTTTTACCGTGAATATTTAACAACATAATATGCATTTTTGTAAGGTCCTAAGAAGTTCACAGTATAAGGTTAAATGTTTGTCTTGTTTATACGAAGACACATATTAACCTAACCTCCAATACAAATACTGAAATTCACTTATTTATATTTATTATTTTAAAAATATATTGATTCTTGATAAACTTCAAATTCGCTTATTTTAGTTATTTATATTTATTATCCTGATGGAGTGCAGCTGATAATAGAAACATGTGGCAAAAATATGTACAATAGATGCTGATAATGATATGATTAATTTAATTAAGGTCAAAGAAATCAGGTGAAATTTGTTTCCTTGTGAGCTAGTCTAGGGTTATAGGCATTGGACATATGTAAGATTTTTGATTGAAAAAGGTTTCAATGTTGCTGTGTTTGTTCTAGGAATCTGGCTCGTACAAGGAACCTCCAATCATCTGAGATGTCCTCATTTTCCAAATAGTTTAAATTAAAATATTGTATGATTGCATATCAGTTTTCTATAAGAAATTGTAGATAGAGTGATATCTAAGTCGATGCTAAATCTCTATTTTAAGTCAAGTTTTATTGAAGTTAAGACATTGGTTTGAGTGTCGTGTCTCTTAAAATAATCAGGAGTGAATGTTGTACAGGGTATGTCGATAACTTGATACAGAAAAGAGGTTAGAGTGTAATTCATTGTGAACGTTAACTTCTTAAGGGACACGCAATAACGCTTTGACCTGAGTACCGTTTTTAAAATCGGTGATGAGAAAAAACAGTAACCATTACTACTTGATTGTGTATACTAGGTAAATTCACTACTATTTTTCATATAATTTAAAAAGAAAAAAGTCATGTGAATAAACTAATTATTATTTTTAAAAAGTTTATTTTAATTTTCCAATTATTATATATATTTTTTTTCACTTTTGTTTTGATGAGTCTGAATTTTCTAAGCTTTAGCCAATTGCATTATTGGGTTGTTGAAACTGAATTGGTGAGCTGAAATATTAGTGAACCTTAAACTGACTTGATAGAGATGGATAGATCGATCATATGTATTGAATTTCGAATATAGTGATATAAAATAGAAAAATATAGAATAGATGAAAAAGCAAATCCACAATTAAGAAAAATGATATATGTAGTTGGCAGTAATGATGACACATTCTTAACAGATAAAGATCATTAGATTGATCATGTGTTATTAATTGTGAATGTAGTGATCAAAATTATATATATATATATATATATATATATATATGTTCGAATGCAGACATTGCTTCCCATGTGGTCAGTGCAGATTCACCATTAATGTAAAAATGTATCACACTAGTGTTGAAAATGCAACACACGTAATGGTTCATTTCTAAACAATTTGTGGTGCATTTATATGTACTTAACGGTGAGTAACCGCACAGTTACACAGAAATCACTGTCCGCACTGGAACCCGATCATATATATATATATAGTAATGATGACTTGTAGCTCCATTTACATGCCAGTTGGAGGGCAGTGGATAGTTGGAACAAGGACTTGACAGTTGCAGTCACTGTAGTGTAATGTGAGCAAGAAATTGAAGACTTATGAGGTCAATTAATGGAAGAAAATGTCATAATGACTTCTTCCATATATAGCAATTTGCAATCACTATTCTTCATAGCACTATAGCGAAACTTCCATCCAGCATCCTAAGTAAGAGGATCCTTAATCTATCTCACCATAAAAAAACAAAGTCACGCTCACGAGATACCTTAATTTAGTAGAATTGTAGAAAGATAAATCACGATGATTCAACAACATTTTATGTAGGAGAATAAATATGTGAGGAATCAACCATAGCAAGTAAAATTTCACACTGCTACTATCAGGATTTGAATGACGGGTTATATGGTGCAGGGGTTGCTTGGATCGACCTAATTAAGGGACAAATTGCTGGCCAAATTAATTTTTCTATATACGAGGGGATCCGAACTTCTAACTTCTCTTAAAGGACACAGTACACGATCACTCACGCCAACTAAACTGGTTTTTTTTTTGTTTTGTTTTTTTAAATACAATTGGTGTCTTGGTGACGCCATTTCATGACCTCGCCGCCTCCGGGGCCTGGAATGAATTGACCCACGTGCGGAATTTCCCATTGCCATTATATTAAACTATTTCACAAAAATCATATTTTAATCCCCAAACATCCTCCTTAGCCACTTTTCTCCCCTCTTCCCCTGTTCACCTTCATATCTTCAATTTTTTTAAAAAAAAACTTTATTTCCCCGTTATTAATTATTATTATTTTTTTCAGATTTTGTAGGTTGACCCACTGCCACTCGGTATAAATAGAAGCCCCCTCCAAACATGTTTTTGTAGCAGTTAGCAGAATACTAAATTTTGTCACCCTTTTACCTTAAAATTCACAAAATTATATTCCAAGAAAAAAAACAGAGAAAAGAGAAAAATGGATTCCTGGGCTTCTTCTTTCTCGCCGGAATCTTCTTCCTGGGATTTCCGAAGCTTCGACAATTCGCTGCCGTTTAACCTTAATGACTCCGAGGAGATGTTGCTGTTCGGGGTTCTAGAGCAGGCGGCGGCGGAGGAGAACTCCGACGACACGAATTCCTCCGACAGCGTGAAGACGGAGGCGGAGACGGCGGCGGAGCGGTCGTACCGCGGCGTTAGGCGGCGGCCGTGGGGGAAATTCGCGGCGGAGATTCGGGATTCGACCCGGAACGGGATACGCGTGTGGCTGGGGACGTTCGACAGCGCGGAGGCGGCGGCGCTGGCGTACGATCAGGCGGCGTTCGCAATGCGCGGCGCGGCGGCGATCTTGAATTTTCCGGTGGAGAGGGTGCGGGAGTCGCTCAAGGAGATGAGGTGCCAGGTGGAGGAAGGGTGCTCGCCGGTGGTGGCGCTCAAGCGCCGCCACTCCATGCGGAAGCGCCGCTCCTCCTCCGCCGGCAGAAAATCCGGCAAGGTGGTCGTCGGAGATGTTAAGGTTGTCGAAAATGTGGTGGTGTTTGAGGACTTGGGAGCTGATTACTTGGAACAACTTTTGAGTTCATCAAGTGAAATCATGACACCTAATCATCAATGGTGAAATCATCATAGACTACTCTGTTCTTTGGTTTAATCTCATTTTTGTAAATTATAATGTTTTGTTTTTCTTTTTCTCTTTTCTTTTTTGGTTGAATGAATCATCATCAAGAAAGGGATGGTTAATGGTTAATGGATATACTCCATGTATAATAATGTATATCACTTATCTTTGTTGTACTTTGCCATCTAATAATTTTTGATTGAGTGCAACATTGGAAGAGGAGAACCATCGATCTCGGGTCTAACAGTTCTTGAATGCTGATCTTATTAGTGTTTTGAAACCTGAATTCATATAGTTATGAATTATCGTTTGTTTTTGCTTTCTTTGTGAACAAAAGATAGAAGATAGTGTACTCATTTGCATGTTTTTGTATGGGAAACATAATACATGTGTACACACATGAATAATGTGAGAGACATAGTTGGTTGTTGTTATCATAACTTCAGACAGAACGTGTTTTATTTTTGTACTGTAGTGACTGTCTTAAAAGAGTATACTTTCATCAAATCAAACTCCGCTAATCATTAGAACATAATACCAATCATTTCAGATAGATGGTGTATTGTATATTTAAAATTTGTGAATTTAAAGGGTTAAAGAAGATAACAATATAATATTTTGAGAAGCCACTTATTCAGCACTGACAGTGATAGTCAAGTTAAAATGACTATACCTCGTACTAAAAGTAACCAATTAATTTTAGGGATTTTTTTAAGAGCATGCATTTTCCATATGATCCACCTTGCACATTTAGCATGGGTTTTGGATGATAAACATTAATTTCAAATCATGGAATCTTTTTGTGTTTTTTTTTCCTTGTTTTTTCTTGGGGGTGGGGGTGAGAGGGGGTGGGGTGGGGTCTCGAATTGCTTTTCTAGGATGCAATGTTCCAATGTTGGCTCAATCTTATCAAAGCATAATAACAGAATCTTGAACAGTAGAATTATTGTAATCTATTACTAATGTTAATCAACATTAGGTATAGTAAAGCCAAAATGCTAATTAACTAATTAATTATGTGACATAGATCTTGCATGATCTAAATGCACTTCATGTCTATATGGGCCCTCTTGAATTAAATAATTGTTTGCAGTTTATCTATATGTAATTATTAATAATTAAATTGTAATCCCACTTGGTGTATGAGCAGAATTGCCTAATTACATTCTTAAATCACTAGGTGTCCTTTATTAATTAGCTACCTAAATTAATTAATTAACTGAGAGAGAGAGAGAGACTGTCATTTTGGATTATATTAAACATAAATTCAATGAACTTGGAGTGATTCCTTATTCTCCATCCTATGATGATGTGATGGTTTATAGAGGAAAAAAAGGTCATATTTTGTAGGGAGTAAGAAAATTTAATTTTAGGATGTTTTATGGTAGGGTTTTATTGGGAGGTGAATGCAAATACAATGAATTTGGAGTGGCTCTATATTTGTCTTGTGATGATGTAGTATGATTGAGACAAATGTCTAAAATATTTTCTACAACGACGATCGTGTTCGTTTTTCTTCTCAGGTTGTGTTCAGTAATGGTGAACGTATAATGAATTTAATTTCTCAAATATTGTTATTTTTACTTTTTATTTTATGGGCCATACCCACAACTCCACAGGGCCTAGTGACCTCTCAGAACAACTCTTTTGGGTCTTACAACGCTCAGACGGTTATATCGTTCTGATCCCATACATTCAGATCCTCTATGAATTGATCGTTACATAATCTCTTCAGTCTAATTCTAATGGATTTATCCACTTTAAGAAGATGAAAAACTTTACATTAGTGTGAATCTGAAAATAAATAAAGAGTAGAGACACAGTAACTGAAGAACTGAATTCGATTTACGTTTATATTTGAAAGAGTAAAAATGTAAATTTTTTTTAAAAGAAAAATTAAGTGGATAGTTATATGTTTAATTTATTTGTTGAAGGGGTCACCATCCTGATAGTTAAAGCAAGAAAGGGTGCATTCACCTGGATGCAATTATCAACCAAAAAATGACGTGGCTGGTTAAATCCAAAAAGTGGTTAAGTGTATTTGGTCACCTTTTTGGGTGCACACTAAGACAATCTTTAGTCTTTCTACCACTGTACCATTCACATTGACTAATTCGACTTCAATCCTTTTTCCCGACGATTCAAGTCCAAAAATATACTCCTTTCGTCCCATTTTATGCACTGTGAACTCTAGTGCAAGTGCACGTGTATTTTTGTGTCTTTTATTATGAAATTCTGTAACTTAAGAATATAAATTCTATACCTGAAATAAATTAGTAGTTGTGTCTTATGTTATGAATTTTTGTGTTTTATTGTGTTGTGAAATTCGATGCCATGAGCACAAATTATGTTATACCATCTTGTGCGAATTCTGTACCTTATCATTTCAATTCAGGGTTTATAATGCTACGTGGACATTAGTCCATAAAATAAATTGTCTTTTATACGATATGTCTATAGAAAAACTAATAAATATGTAAATTCTAACCAGGCTTTCCTATATTTTCTTTGCCCTCCATCAAGAAAATAAAAATTCTCCACACTATTGAATTCACTAGCTAGCTTTCTCCCATTTTCCACACATCCCAATTGCACTAAAGATCTTGGAATGATTGCACCACTCACTCGCATTAGTCCAGTTTACATTGTAGCAACCAAGAAACTTCACTCATTGCAAAAGATCTCTAAGTAGGCTTCCAAGATAGTTCGTACCACACAGCATGTCAATAAAAAGTTCAATCACTAAGTAGAGTTTTCGTCTCATATTACTTTGATCTCTAGTGATGGAGGTAAGTTAATTCAGACTTAATTCATAAGAAGATTGTCATACAAAAACAATCTAATGTTGACAAGAGAACGAGTAATGAAATTTTACAACTTTTCTGTACATGTTCACTTGCATAACATAAATATTAGTACTCTTTGAGCCGTGCAATACTGTCACTGATTTTTGTACATGTTCACTTGCATCACATGCATAATCATTCAAGTTATCTTAGTCCATCCTAATACTCTCAAAGTGGATTAAAATCCGCACCCACCCCGCGGTGGGACAGGTTAGGGCTAAAAAAAAAGGACCCGATAAAGAGTGTGCATAACGGGCCAGGCCCACGGGCCAAACCCTTTTTAAATATATATATATATACAACGGCCACCTAAAATCACATGTAATTTGGTGTTATTAGGAGCTTTACTAGCAAGATAAACTAAATGCAGAATCATTTTACTTGTCACCAAGGTAAATATAACACACAAATACAAGGAACTATAAGAGTTACTACACAACTTCACCTAACAGATCAACAATCTTACACTGTACATCTCACTAAAGATGGTAAAAAAAAAGCTTAAAACACAATTCATGTCTTCATCTGGAACCCTAACTTCACTATTTAGTTATCAAACCTTCCTCTGCTGTGGCTTGCAGCGAATTTGTTTTGCGACTGAGGCTCCTTGGATGTGTTCCTCGTCCTGGAGGAAATCGGGTTGCCCTCGTTGACGGGCTGGAAGGTGGTGTTACTCTTTGAGAACTGTGTGGCAGCTGCACGGGCGCCAGCTATTGCTGTAGCGAGACTCTCGGACCTGTTTGTTTCGGATGAACTAGGGTTGTTGGCGGAAGAAGAAAGCGATCCCGGTTTCAAAGCGAAAGGGTTCCGTGGATCTGGAAGGGGAAATTTCACGGGGAGTGGAGATGTAACCGGAGTGAGACCTCTGACTGCAGCCTCGTACACCTTCGCGAATTCGAAATGTAATAACCGGTTAGAGGACACGGAGAGGGAAATTCAAGAATTCGAGGATAAAAATTGTTAGGAATCAGAAATTAAAAACGGGGATATATACCTTCCTTTCCAAGTTATAAACTCCTTGGTATCCTCGCATCTCAAATGGAACGATGAGTTTCTGTGGCTTCTCACAAAGCCAACAAAAGTCGGTTTGTCCTTCCAGTCTCACCTGTAGACAAAAACCGTATGTGAATACAATATAT
Organism: Ipomoea trifida; assembly: GCA_003576665.1. Classification (NCBI taxonomy): domain Eukaryota; kingdom Viridiplantae; phylum Streptophyta; class Magnoliopsida; order Solanales; family Convolvulaceae; genus Ipomoea; species Ipomoea trifida. The sequence goes on from CP025656.1 coordinate 21,632,408, forward strand.
ACCAGACAGATTACACCATCCCGTTCATTATGTAATAAAATAGATGAATATTAGAGAGAATGAGGGTTTTACCCCTTCGGGAATCTCGTCCCAGCATACTAGTTCTTCACGTCTGACACACCCAACCACTTCAACACAACCTGCACAAGGATAATCGAAAGTATCATATAACTGCATATAAACATCTCACGCAAATTATTCGACAAGCTCTAAAGCAACCCTACTCAAACCATTAAAGGAACATACGATCGAAGAAAATTGGATCCAAATCCAAGTAACAAATATCACCTAATCAAATCTTCCACGACATATGCAGACATTTTAAACTACGGGTTTACATATACCTGTGATCCAGGCTCGTTAATTAGCCCCTAGTACCAAAGTTTAGGGATAAAGGTGATGAAATATCATCTCAATGCTCGTTTTGGTAAGTTTTACCAAGATTAGGGATCACTAATACAAACTATAGGCACAATATAGCACCAAAGCCCTTGTAATTATAGACACACGAGTTAAGAATTACTGAAATAAACTAAAGAATTTGGTACCTAGAAGCCTTGAGACGGGATAATGCTCCGGAAACTTGAGATCTGTTATGCCATTAACTGCATATATCTCCCGGTAAAACTCCTCCATTGCTCTGATAGTCTCCGGTTCTGGTACCTTACCGGCAGCATGAATCCAAAGTCGTCCTTCATAAATTTAAAAAATAAAAAATAAAAACATAAGGAATTAAATCTAGAAAGCCAAGAAAAAATATGAATTATCCATTGCTTTGACAAGTAAAGAAGAAACATAGAAGTTGAAGCTACGTAATTTGTTAACAAGCACTTATCTGAACTATGGCATATTAAAGTTAGATCATCCTTTGAACATCATATCTGAATGGTCTAATTTGGTCAGGAACCATAATTCCCACGGATAGGTTCAAGAAAGATGTACAAAGCACATAAAACTGAGCCGAATGTTCTAATCCAAGTCAGGAATTACAGTTCCAAAGCAAGAATAGGTTCAAAAAAGAACTACAAAGCAATGAAAATAGCATTGAACTGGATTGACGGGGATATTCACCTAATTGAAAAAGAAACTAATCCCACATCCTCATCATAATCCATTACCTCTAGTGCTTGCATTTTCATATGGTCATTCATGCAAAACTTTAAGCGCCTGTTCGGTTAAAGAAGACACTTTCTAGTTTCTACTAGCCCAACAACACAGTTAAAACTAGTAACTAGCATAATGGTCGAAATTCTAGTCAGTACTAATACGGTTCTACCCACTGGCAAAGTTGAAATTCAGTATAGGAAGCAGAACTCTACACTCTACAGTGTGTCTATAGATATTTTAAAGTCTCATCAAGCAACATCAATTAAAACTGCACATTCCATACACCATAGTAGTGACAGCTATCATTAACTAATGGAACATAACCAAAAACAACAAAAAGCCAAAACTTTCCACCACCATTCTACTATACCAAGCACTACATCCATTACTCAACATTCCACTATAATCACATTCAAGCTGAATTTAGAATCCAGCAGCACCTCACACCCAAATAAATCCAAATTCGGGACAATCCAGCCAAGCTGGTCAAGCTGCTGACTTAATAACCACAAGATTACAAGATCAACTCCCAACCAGAACGGCCTATTGGCCTTCTTGAATTGAGCCAACTTAGACTCATTTACCTACTCCTTTGCTGGCTAGGGTTATAAGGCGAGTTTACCAATGCACAAACTCGGGTGGGGGCTGTTGTTTCCCTCCTCACTCAAAAAATCCAAAATCTTCTTTCTCTTCTTAGTTAGTGCTACTACGCCACTCTTTTACCAACCACTCAAATTCCCCCCAAAAGAGAATACAAACACAGGCTCAAAATTGCTACATCAACAACACCCAGAAAACGATGTTAGAGAATTTAGTGCATATTTAACTAAACCATTAAAAAGACACGATCTTTGGCTTGGAGACAACAGCAGAACCCCAATTCAACTGACCCCACACATGGGAATAACACGATTTATGAGAAAAGGGAAAAGGGGAAAATTGATAACAGAGAGAAATAAACGAGCTAACCTCTAATGGGAGCAGGCCAAGATCTTCCTTCAATGCGCTTTATGCCATGAACAAGCAGAGAAGCCCAGGGCTGATGCATTGTAAGGCATGGGTTTCTGTAATTCCCACTGTTGCGTGCCATCACTGTCTGAATCTTCGTGTACTTTGCCTGTTCTTTTCAGAATCTCCGATCTTTCTCCCGTTTTACACACGCCAAAGAATCTTTTCTGAGTCTTCTTTGTGAATTTGGAAACTGCCGAATTTAACACGGAGAATATATAGGCTTAGAGAGGTGAAAACTAAACCAAATCCCTCTGGGATTAGGTCACGCGATTTTATTTTTAATTTTAATTCCCAATTTTCTGACTCATAATTTGGAAGTTAATATTTTATTGAGCCCCTATATTTTGTTTCAAAGATTAATTGAACCACGGCTCTTTTTATTTTTATTTTTAAATTTATTAATGTCCTATTCGTTAAAAAAATTGATATACGAGAAACATAAAATAGAGATATGTGTGATAATAATATAAGAAACACAAGAAAAATGTACAACTATAAGAAGTAGATGAAAGAAGCTAATGTGATACATTCACTAATCTCAATACTCACATTAGAATAATCTAATTGACAAGAAGAAAGAGAGATGTACAAAGTTAAGACAATTAGAATGTACCACTACCTCTAAAATGTCACAATCCTAACTTCAACCACGAAAGAACCTTCCTGCATGCCATTGCTTCAGCAAGATACTGATCATTGCAACATGAAAATTTACCATTCATAGCTGCTAGAAAGCACTATCTGAATTGCAAGCCACCACCCTATATATATGTTACAACATTACTTGTCGCTAGACCCATCAAACAAAAAAATCTTATTTTGTTCAATTGATTAGAAGTGTAATAAATTGAAATAATAATCCCTTTACAAAAAGTAAATTTACATTTGAATTTCACTTAATGTTGTAAAAATCAGCCTAGGGGCTATTTGTCCCTACGCTAAAGGGATTTTCTCATTACTTAGCTGTTAGGCAGCCAATCAACTAGTTTGGACTAGGAGCTCAAATTGGTCAAGTACGTTGTGTAATTTTATTTTTTTTTTGAGAGAACGTTGTGTAATTTTTTTAATCAATTTATTTGGCTAAAAATGACATATTTATGAAGAAACAAATTTAAACGCTAAATAAAGACATAAATCAACACAAAGAAGTGAAGAACAACAAATTGCAAGCAAACTTAGAGTATCAAACTTACACCCAAAACCCAAACATCGCCTCAACCAATCAATTATCAACGTTGAACTGGCGAAGGACTGTCGCCGCTCGCCATCGGTTCGCTCAACGCACATGTTCCCTCAATCAATTGATCACTACCAAGAAAGTCAAGATGCCATCGCCTATTCACTTTTTGTTGATCAGCCATTGGAGTTTCAGTCTCATGTTCTTTGCCCAACTCAACTCAGCTCGTTGACGTCAAGTCGTCACTTTCAGCTTCTCATCCTCACTCATCAACCAGATAGTCAATTTTTGGTTTCAACTTTTTAATTTTGATTTTTGAGTAAGAGGGTTTAGGGTTTTGACATTTGTAATGAGTTTATGAGTTGTGGACTTTTACAATTTGGCATATTTGAGAATTGAGTTGTGGCTATTAATCCTTATGAAGTATAAAGCTACAAATACATTTTTTTTATAGCCACTTATTTTTATGTTTTTGTGTATAAGTGTATAACATTTGATATTTTTACAACTAGACTAGATGATTAATTGACATTAGAAAATAACAGGGGCAACATCATGATTAGGTTAAAACATTGAGGATTCAAAGCAAAATTTCATCCAATAGAAAGTAAAGGCAAAAGGAAAGACGACAACACAGTGTTGACTCCACTCCCTCCCTGAGTCTTTAACCTCTCTCTCTCTCTCTCTCTCTCTTTTCAGCTCAGCCGCTGCTGCCCTCAGGACCGATAGACTCGAATGTTTTCATCAATCACCCAAAAAAAAGCCATTTTCACAACCCCAAAGCTTTCCATCTAAACGCCCTTGAAAAAAAGTTAAAGTCTTTCACTCCCTGAGATGCTAATCCGCCGCTCCACTCCACTTTATTCCCTCTTTCATCCGCGTGCTGTTATTCCCTTTCCTCAATCTTGATCTATACTCCCACACCCACCAGCTCAAAATCTCTAAACTTTCGCAGATACAGGAGGGATTTTATGGATTCTGTGGCTCTGGATGATATAATCAAGAGGTTGTTGGAGGTTAGGGGGAGACCCGGGAAGCAAGTGCAGCTTTCTGAGTCGGAGATCAGGCAGCTGTGTATGCAGTCCAAGGAGATTTTCTTGCACCAGCCTAATCTTCTTGAACTTGAGGCACCCATCAAGATCTGCGGTACAGATTCTTCAATTTCCCCCTTTTTTGTTTCTCCTTTCCTTTGGAAATTTGTGGGTTGCTTAGGAAATTAGCTTTCTGATGTGGGTTTGAATTCAAAATTGAATCTTTGGAGCTGGATTTTGCTTGATGCTGCTGTTTCTGTTCTCTTCTGTTTGTGTCTTTGTTTAGTCTGATGCTTCAATTGAAAACAGTTTTTTACTTTCTTTTTTTTTTTTAATATCAATTTCTCTTATTATTGTTATTATCAATTGATGCTAAGCTTGACTGGGTAGGTGATGCTTTGAGCTATGGTTGAGTAGAGAGCAACATATGTGAAATTATTGAAGCTATTTGTGCTGTTTATATTATACATGATTGTGGACTAACTCTTCCCTAAGAATGCACCAAGTTCTGAAATTATGTTTGATAGTCAAATTTAGCTTCATTATAAAGAAAAAAAAGAGCTGGAAGACATCAACATAGTAACATGTATTTGATGAATAATCATAAAAATGGTCTAACAATAGTTAATTGTGATTGTCAAAAGAAGGCTTCATTCATGCTTAATATGGTTGAGATTTACTTTAATGCCTTGATTTTGCAGTGTTTATGAAAATTGTTGACTTTCTAAGTTAGGGAGCTATAGTTCAATGGTAATTTAGACAGTTTAACGAGGCATCTTGTTATTCAACAATCAACATATACTTTTAAGAAGAGATTTTAAGAACAACTAACATATACTTGGTCGTGATTTTGGATCTCAACAGACACTTTCGTTGTTAAAAATTCTTGCAGTATGCATTCTCGCAAAAATAATTTCATTCATGCTGTGTGTACAGTGTGGTTGGGGACTTTTCTATGTATCTTATTTGTAAAAGAAGTGACAAGAATAAACACCTCCTATACACTTTTACCTTTTCAATTGCACATAATAGTATCACTTCATATTGTCCATTAGCGTTTTGAAGTAGATACTTCATTTTAGGGGTGCATTTCATGATGAAAAAACTTGGTTTTGCTGCTTTGTCCTTGTAATAATCTCCACTATATCAGTAAGTTTGCATGTTGCTCTATCTTCTTTGTAGTCGATGAAGCACTTTTAACAAATTTGAAATATGATTGATTCTTTTCTCAACCAGAGAATTTGTATTTACAATTTAACTCTTCATTTTTTGCAGGGGATATTCATGGTCAATATTCTGATCTACTCAGGCTCTTTGAATATGGCGGTTTACCTCCGAAATCTAACTACTTGTTCTTGGGCGATTATGTGGATCGTGGGAAGCAAAGTCTAGAAACAATATGCCTTCTGCTTGCTTATAAGATTAAGTATCCTGAAAACTTTTTCCTTCTGAGGGGCAACCATGAATGTGCTTCTGTTAATCGTATATATGGATTTTATGACGAGTGCAAACGGAGGTTCAATGTTCGGTTATGGAAAATATTCACGGATTGTTTTAACTGCCTGCCCGTGGCAGCTCTGGTCGATGAAAAAATATTGTGCATGCACGGGGGGCTTTCTCCCGATTTGCATGATTTGGATCAGATAAGAAGCCTACAACGACCTACAGATGTTCCGGAAACTGGTTTGCTTTGTGATCTTTTGTGGTCTGATCCTAGTAAGGACGTCAAAGGGTGGGGGATGAATGATAGGGGTGTCTCCTACACTTTCGGTGCTGATAAAGTGACCGAGTTTCTCGAGAAACAAGATCTTGATCTTATTTGCCGTGCTCATCAGGTCTGCACATGTTACGTGTTTGTTTGTTTATAATTTAAGATTGGGCTAGGGTCACACAACTGGGCTATAATGCATATGGGTCAAACCACACTAAAAGATTGAATCCAACCAATTAGCTAGTCTAACTCATGGCCTTATAAACCCATCTTTTCTCTCTTATTTTATCAATGTGGGACTCTTAACAGCGTTCAAGTGTCAATCTTATTGGTCTTCGTGTGTTACTGTAGGTCGTTGAAGATGGATATGAGTTTTTTGCAGACAGACAACTCGTGACGATATTCTCAGCTCCTAATTATTGCGGGGAGTTTGACAATGCTGGTGCCATGATGAGCGTTGACGAGACGTTGATGTGCTCTTTTCAAATATTAAAGCCTGCAGAGAAGAAGCCGAAGTTTGGATTTGGTAGCACGACAACCGCTAAACCAGGAACCCCTGCATCGAAAGCAAAGGTAGTCTTGTTTGTTAACCTATAATTGTTTGTTATTTGGTCAACAATCAGCCCGAGGTAAGTCCACCTTTCTTTTCTATTATTCCCATCACATCGATCTTCAAATCTTCAAAACGCATCTCCATAACTCAGAGTCAGCTATAAAACGCATGCCTTTTACCTTTCACCGATTTCTTTACATTGCCTTTTACCAAAATGCCCTAACCTCAGCTCGTGCCACCTTTGTGCTTTGTGTGTTTATCTTGACAGCGCGGTTTCTTTGTTTGCAGTCGCTTCTCGGTAAAATAGGATGAACATAGTGAACGGAAGCGAGAGTGGATCCCGGGGAATGTGAACATAAGGGACAAAATGGACAATGGCAATTGTCTCTCCTGGAGTGAAATCAGGAAGGCTGTAATAATTTTTCTTTTTCTTTTTCCTTTTTTATTTTTACTTGTCTGTAAAAATATTAGCCAGTTGTGGTGGTTATGAGTTTGGCTAAGGAGCCACCAAAATGGTTTCACTGACCCTTTTTAACTTGAAAAATCAGAGAACTTATTTGGTGTAATCTGTTACTGTGGAACAAGGTTAGCAATTGTGTCACTCTCTAATAATTGGTGACAATATTGATGAGAACAATGTCTTTTGTTTCTACTTAGTATTATGAATTTTGTAGCTAGGTGGAGTTGTTTTTTTTTTTTTTTTTTTTTTTTTTTTTTTTTTTTTAATAAATATCTCTAACAAACTATATGGTAACATGTGTTTGGTAAATAGCTGTTGGCAGATAGTTGTTAGTTGATTGGTGATGTTTGGTAAATTAATTGTTAGTTGATAGCTGATTATATGCAAAATGCCTTTGACCGTATTTTGTTTTTAATTTAAACTTTTATTTAAGTTCTTTTCGTGTCTAATTCTTTAGTAATTGTTATTTTTATTTATAATTACTGGGTAATACCTTTTACAATTTTACTAAGATCCTTTTTAACTCTAAGACAATTTAATTAATTAGTTGAAAAAATAAGATGAAAATAACAATTATTAAGAATTTAGAGATGAAAATTGCAATTTTTTTTCATTTTATATGATTTTTTTGGGTGTTTAAGAGCTGTGTAATTTTTAATAGTTTAATAAAATTTCTTTCTTTATTTTATTTAAAATTCTTTGTAATTAGTTTTATTTTTTGGTAGTAACAAGATTTTTAATGTAAAATTTACTGTTTAATACTAAATAAATAATATAATATTTTATACATTATATTATTAATAATTTGGTTTGACATCATCATCTGAACTAATCTGTAAAATTAGATGGATAGAATAATTACATATATCTTCAAAAGAAAAAAAAAGAATAATTACATATTTGACCTTAGAGCATTGACTTAATAGATTGCAAATTTGCAATAATTATTTACGATATTAATTAATTACTGCTTAGCACGATTGCACGAATCATATGTACTACCGAGTAAAATATTATCCTCAGTTACACTTTCCTCAGTTACACTTTATTTATTTTACGGATAAATGTCAAATAAGTTATTGAATTATGCATGAAAGTGCAATTAACTTAGAAAAAGTGCACTAAACTTTAAAAAAAAGTGCAATTTTGACATGTTATTGCAAGTACCTCCTAGTTAAATGTGATTGGAATGCTACATCAATATATTTTGATAATATTGATGCCTAATAATAATAATAATAATAATAATTTATTAAAAATTAATATTTTAAAATTTTTCTACTGACTCAGCTACAACTGGAATTCGAACATGTAACCCCTATTTATATATATTTTCTTAACCTACTGAAACACAAAGAGTGAGTACCCTCACTGGGGTTCGAACCGATGACTTCTCATATAAGAATCCCACAATCATGTCGCTTGATCACAAGATCTTTGCCAAAATTAAATATTTTAAGTTTGTGGTCAAGCTTTTACCCCATATATAAGCTACCTTTATGTGGGTTAAAAGTGTTCAGTCTTTTTATTAACAATGGTTGAAAATTCATGCATACTTTTGGCAAACTACCCATCTAAACTTTTTTTTTTTTTGGAGTAAACCCATCTAAACTTTTCAATAACCTTTGTTAGTGATCAATATTTTTTACTATTTTTTTATGGGTAATGAGCTAATCTATAATTGCTAATGGTGTAAATAAGTACCAACTACCAAACATATATACTAGGGTAATTAACAATATAGTTATGACATATGAAGTAGTCAAGTAAAGTGTATTGTATTAATGGTAGTAAATTGGACCCCCCTTCAAGCTATAGATGTAGGCTCTATTTATATAGTCAGAGAAATGGATAAATTTTAGGTATTTTGTTGATGTAGAAAGGAATATTAATGGCTTAGTTCGGTCACGACATGTATGTGTTGGTGCAGGGGGTGCAACACATAGAAGTGATTGTCTTGTCGCTCTTTACTGGTCTCAGTGATCAATACAAGCTTCCCGACCTTCAAGCTTGGGTCCGATGCATGCGTGGTCTGATCTATTTACGACCAAATCAACTGTATGTATGATGTATTACTTCATCAATCACTACAAAAAAACAACAATAGCAGCTATACATTTAATAATGGATTAAATAGCTACAACTTAAATACCTATCGAAATTTGTTAGGAAATTAATTAAATACTTTCAATTTTATGAAATTTACCTACAAATTAAAATTTTCTATTAGTAAATTTTATGTTTCTTTTAATAAATAATGAATAATTTTGCATATCTCTAAAGTGGTTAGAAAATTGAAACAACACATGATTTTTAATAGTCGAAAATCGTGAATTTTTAGCATGGACCCATGCTCCAATTAATACAATACACAAATAAATAAAATAATTATGGACCGGATAGGAGATATTTTTAGAACCTTAACTTGACAAGTCAGAAAATGTTGGATTCACCCCCCCGCCCTCTCCCTCCCTAGTTTACCAAAAACAGGCCGAAGGTGATAAATTTAATCTAATTTGGGGAAAAAAATCTTGCATGTAGTATTTGATTTAAACCTTAATATAAAGATTTATAAATCTCTTATCTGACTTTCAAATAATATAAGGAGTAGTGTGACACTAGTTTGGCGTGTATGATGCAACATTGCAACTTCATTATTCTAAATTAATCTTAAATTAATGTAATCATGACCCACTTGTTGGACATTTAAACTTTAATATATCAAAAACCTTTGTGTCAAACAGCATAAATGAGAGATCACAGGTTTGATCCTAGTAAAAGCATAGGGTCAATACTACATTATAACCATGGTTGCAGTAAGCAACTAAGCGTCAGGCGGTAGAGGAGCGCCTAGCGCCTAGGCGGGCACCTATGCGGCATATATATAATAAAAAAATTAGCAAGGCCGACCCAATCGGATTAACTCAGTTAACTCGATCGAAATGGACGTGTTAACTTAGCCGAGTCGACAAAATTAACAAGCCGACCCGATCGGATTAACTCGGTTAACTCGATTGAAATGGACAAGTTAACTTAGCCGAGTTAGGCGGTTGCTTAGGCGGCCGAGTCGACTGAATTAGGCACTAGGCGGGCGCCTAGGCACGATGGCCTTGGAGGGAAATCGCCATGGTCTAGGGGTGCCTAGCACCTAAGCGGACGCCTAAACTGATTTTTGCAACTCTGATTATAAGAGCCAATAGTACTAAAAAAAAAATTTGATGACAATTAACAAAAGATGTACACACCAATAACTTAATGGTTTATCCAACTTTGGCAACATATATGTGAATTTAAAAAACATGGTTAATTAGTTGGTGCAAAGAGTTGACATTTTTGGTACATGAAAGTACGCACAATAAGTTGACATTGGGGAAGGAGGTGATGAGCAAAAGATTGTGTGAAAACTTGAAGTTGTTTAAATAACAATATAGAGGTATATGCCGGAATTATGCCGGAGAAGATTCCTGCAATTGGATGCATGTCTTCGGAGACAAATAACTTGCATTATATTATGCCCTATATATACTCACCTTCAATTCCCTCCTCCTTCCAACTTCAATGCATATAACTATATAACCTTCTCCTCTGATCTCTTTTTCTTTTTCTAAGTGGACGACACACAACAGGTACGTAGAGGTGTAATTTAGTTGAGTTATTTGGGCTTCATTCGATTATTCTAGAGTCGAGCTTGAGCTCTGATCTAGTAGTGCATATATATATCTATCTCCTCTCTTCTTCTCATTCCAAGTGAACAGTACACAACAGGTAGATAGAGGTGTAAGTCAGTCAAGTACTCAAGTTATTTGGATTGTATACTTCATTCGATTATTGTGGCATTGAGATTGAGCTCTAGTAGTTAAAGTAATGAATCGAGTCAGATTTAAATATCTTAATACTTGCTTTAAGCAACTTGCAAGTAGGTAGCGTGTCTAGTTACTCAGGCTTGATTCTATTAGTGTGGAGTCCATCTTGAGCTTTGAGAGTGCATGAATGTAACAAATTAGCATTGTTACAAAAATCGGTCTAGGTGTCCCTAAATTGTAGTGATTTCCCTCCTAGGCGACCAGTTACCTAAGCACCTGCCTAGTGCTTATTTCAGCCAACTGGATTGCTTTAGCTCCTAACTCGGTTGAGCTAACTCCTTCATTTCGGTCGAGTTAACCCGATTAGCTCGACTTTGTTAATATTTTTCGTTTTATATATACCTCGCCCAGCGCTTACTGTAACAATGTAAATTAGAGCTCAATCGAACTCGAGGTGACCTAAATTTGTATATATGTATATGATTTTCAATTCTATTATATGTATATAGAATGTTAATTGGATTGAATACAATGCAGGGGGAGATCAAGGTATCAAGAAAGTAGGATGGCAGGAGAACAACTTCAAGTGCTCAATGCACTTGATGTCGCCAAAACTCAACTCTACCATTTCACGGCGATCATCATCGCCGGAATGGGCTTCTTCACCGACGCCTATGATCTCTTCAGCATTTCTCTGGTCACCCGTCTTCTCGGCCGCATATACTACACCAAACCGGGCGCCCCGAAGCCCGGGACGCTACCGCCGGCCGTGGCGTCCTCCGTCACCGCCGTGGCCCTCGTCGGAACCCTAGCCGGGCAGCTCTTCTTCGGCTGGCTCGGCGACAAGATGGGCCGGAAAAGAGTCTACGGCGTAACGCTCGTTCTCATGGTGGTCTGTTCCCTCGCGTCGGGATTTTCGTTCGGAAATACTCCGAAGGGCGTAATGGCGACGCTTTGTTTCTTTAGGTTTTGGCTCGGATTCGGCATCGGCGGCGATTACCCTCTCTCCGCCACGATCATGTCGGAATACGCTAATAAAAAGACCCGAGGGGCGTTTATCGCGGCGGTTTTCGCCATGCAGGGCTTCGGGATCTTGGTGAGCGGCATTGTGGCGTTAATCGTGTCCGTTAGTTTCGACCACGCGTTCCACGCGCCGCCGTACCAGGTCAACGCCGGCGCGTCCACCGTCCCGCAGGCGGACTACGTGTGGCGGATTGTCCTCATGTTCGGCGCGTTTCCCGCCGCGCTCACGTACTACTGGCGCATGAAAATGCCGGAAACAGCCCGGTACACCGCCCTGGTGGCGAAGAACGCCAAGCAGGCGGCGCAGGACATGGCCGGCGTGTTGAAGGTGGAGTTGGAGGCGGAGGCGGAGAAAGTTGAGAAGATTGTAGAAAGTTCTTCGAACTCTTATGGATTATTCTCCATGGAATTTGCACGCCGCCATGGCCTCCATTTGGTCGGTACAACCACCACCTGGTTTCTCCTGGATATCGCGTTTTACAGGTTACAAGCATCATATTTATATTTTAAAAAATATTCTTTTATTTATGAATTGACAGATCTTATCAGTAGTTAAAAATAAAATTTTGAAAAAATAGTTAAATAAGTCATAGAACTTTACACAGAAATAGTAATTAAGTTCCCTTGAATTTTTAAAATGTGTAATTAAACACTTGAACTTGTCAAAATAAGTCATATTTATCAATAACCTATTAATTACTGGTAAAATAACCTTGGTTGATCATCCTTGACCGTCGCTAATCGCTTACATCGATAGCTAGTTCTCCAACTGGAGAAGGCGATCGTCTTCTCTACTAGAGAACCGGAGACCGTCAGTGGGTCACTGATATTATCCATGAAACTCTTGTGATTAGTTATTCTAATTGAATAATTAGTTATTAGGTTTAGTTCACTGTTGCAAAAATCGGCCTTGCTATATATATAGGCGCCCGCCTAGGCCATATAGGCGCTCCTCTACTGTCTTACTAGTGCATAGTGCTTACTGCAATCCTGATTTAGATGTAGTAAAATGACAAGTTTGATGAGTATTTAGTTACACATATTTAAAGGTTATGAACTTATTAAGTGTTGTTAATTGTGTAAAGTTAATAGTCTATTTGACCATTTTTGGGTATAAGATTACCTGGTAATACATATGAGACATACCTAAGAGTGGTTTTTGAATATTGCATTTTACAGCCAAAATCTTTTCCAGAAAGACGTGTTTAGTTCAATCGGATGGATCCCGCCGGCGAAGGAAATGAACGCAATTTACGAAGTTTTCCGGGTGGCCAAAGCCCAGACATTAATCGCCCTGTTCAGCACAGTCCCGGGATACTGGTTCACCGTTGCCCTAATCGACGTTATGGGCCGATTTTGGATCCAACTCATCGGATTCTTCTTCATGACGGCGTTCATGTTCGGCCTGGCCTTCCCCTATTACTACTGGAGAGATCACAGCAAAATCGGCTTCGTCGTCATGTACTCTTTCACCTTTTTCTTCGCCAATTTCGGGCCCAACGCCACCACGTTCGTGGTCCCGGCGGAGATCTTTCCGGCGCGGCTGAGGTCGACTTGCCACGGGATATCCGCGGCGGCCGGGAAGGCCGGCGCGATCGTCGGCGCGTACGGGTTTTTGTACGCGGCGCAGCCCAAAGATAAGGCGAAGACCGACGCCGGGTACCCGCCGGGGATTGGGATAAAGAATTCTCTGATTGTTTTGGGGTGTATTAATGCTCTGGGGTTGTTGTGTACTTTCTTGGTGCCGGAGCCCAAGGGGAAATCGCTTGAGGAATTGTCCGGAGAGAACCGGGAGGATGCTCCGGCGCCGGGGGGTGGCGGGTCTGCTCACCGGACGGCGCCGGAAGTTTAAATATTGTTTTTGAGAAAATGTGTTGTATAAGTTGAAAGTGTTTGTATGGATGTACTGCTTTGAATGTCAATAAACAAATAAGCAAGTATAGTTGACTTAAGTTATTTACTATTATTTTCAATATTATTTAATTTAATTTAATATTACTAAAAATTAAAGAAAAATGGCTAAATAAACTATTGAATTAGAGAGTAGAGACCAAAATCCAATTAACCCACTGAACCCAAAAAAAAAAAAAAAAAAAAAGAGTTCATATAAGCTATTGAGTATTAAACCAAAGACTAAAGTCTAATTCAGCCCCTGAACGAAAAAAGAGTCCAATTAATTTTTTTTTTAAATATAATCGATTGTTTCAAGTTCGTGCTGGTTAAATAAGAGTTGTTGACATATGATATGAAAATACTTTGTTTATTTTATTATTGCTGTTGACATAAAATTTCATCAGCCACTCAAAATTTAACCTGCATGAACTTTGAACAATCCATTATATGAAAAATCAGATTACTTTTGAACTTTCTGGTTTAATGACATATTTGAACTCTCTTTTTTTTTATTCAATTCATTGCTCAATTGGACTTTGATTTTTAGTTCAATTGCCTATTTGGCCTTTTTCCAAAATGAAATTACAATTTTATATTGAACACAATAAATTGACATTAAAAAGTAAGAAAAAATTTGATTTCAACATCATATAGTAAATATGATGGAAATCAGATGAGACAAATAGAATAAAAGTTCCAACTATAGCAAATAAATTCTCTACTGTCATCATATCTCCCTAAAGTTGATATATGCAAGCAAGCAATGCAAATAAATTCTCACCCGTGACAGTACTACTGGTCCAGTCCAAACGGATTTATTTTTGACTTATTCATTATCATGCTATGTTCTTATTTGAATTTTAAACTCTATTTTATAGTTTGCCTTTGTTTTGGTGAGGGTAGAAGATATAGTTAAAGGGTCGAGTAGTCTTTGAGAAGATTTTGAAAAGTGATAAGAGTATTTATATGTGAAAATCATTAGAGCTATTAAAGATTTGAACATGTTTATTTTAAGGTAAATTTTTGCACAAACTGAATGGCGATGCATATATAGGGAGAATGATCGTCCTAATATGCTACCTGGGTGGGGTTACATGACCATAAATTATGAATGGATGAGAGTGTATGGATTTGAGATAGGATCTGTACATAGAAGACATGATGTTACATGCGGTTTTGTTTCTCTGTGAAATGGATCAAACCTTCCTTGATCTCGCTTTTGGTTTTTCTATAGTCCTCTCTATTCATGAAAAGTACCATTGTTGTCGTTTAAACCCCACTTGTCTTGCTTCACATGCTTCTGTTTCTTTTTTTCTTTTAATAAATATTTAAATTTATTTCCACCATCTATTTTTTCTAGTACTACTGACTCCGTTACAACATAGTATCTGTTCATAACTATTTTATCACTCTTTCCTGTGTCATTGGAGAGTTGGAGAACTATATATATATATATTCTTGTTGTTTCTCCTTTTGTGGCAGGCATGGCCGGAGATGAACTGAGAGTTCTGAGCGCACTTGATGTTGCGAGAACACAATGGTACCATTTCACGGCAATTGTGATTGCCGGAATGGGCTTCTTCACCGACGCATACGACCTTTTCTGCATTTCTCTGGTCACCAAATTGCTCGGCCGGATTTATTACCACGTAGATGGAGCCCCGAAACCCGGCAGTCTCCCGCCCAACGTTTCCGCCGCCGTCAACGGCGTCGCCCTCTGCGGCACGCTGGCCGGGCAGCTGTTTTTCGGGTGGTTGGGGGATAAAATGGGAAGGAAAAAAGTTTACGGCTTAACGCTTATGCTAATGGTAATATTAAGGAATAATAATATTTATATGCTTTAGAAATTGATTTAGTCTAGTCAGGAATATTTTCTCTCTATAAGATTCTATTAAGGAATATTTGTATGTTTTATTATATTAATTTAGTTTCGTTAGTTATATTTTCTCCCTATAAGATTCTACTAAGGAATATTTGTATGTTTTATTATATTAATTTAGTCTAATCAGTTATATTTTCTCTCTATTTAATATAGGTGATTTGCTCTATCGCTTCCGGGCTTTCTTTCGGGCATAGCTCGAAAGGAGTAATGGCGACTCTTTGCTTTTTCCGGTTCTGGTTGGGGTTTGGGATCGGCGGCGACTATCCGTTGTCGGCGACGATTATGTCGGAGTATGCGAACAAGAAGACGAGGGGAGCGTTCATCGCGGCGGTGTTTGCGATGCAGGGGTTTGGGATTCTTGCCGGCGGTGTGGTGGCGATTGTTGTCTCGGCGGCGTTCAAGGCGGCTTTTCCGGCGCCGACATATCAGGTAAACGGTTTAGCTTCCACTGTTCCGGAGGCGGATTATATCTGGCGGATAATTCTCATGTTCGGCGCGTTCCCCGCCGGGCTGACGTATTATTGGAGGATGAAGATGCCGGAAACCGCCAGGTACACCGCCTTAGTCGCCAAGAACGCCAAACAGGCCGCTTCCGACATGTCCAAAGTTCTGCAGGTAATATATATATATATATATATATATATTATTTTTAGTAGTTAGAGGCAATGTTGACTCTTTATGATTCATTAAGTTGAAAAAGTAGTATGAACAGATTCATTAAGTTGAAAAAGTAGTATGAACAGATACTACATTGTAACAGAATCAATAGTACTAAAAAACAATTCAAACAAGAATTACAATAAGTCCCTTTCTCGAAATTAAATTTGTAATTGAGTGATTACTGTGTAGAAAGCTTGATAAACTTACTTGAAGTTGCACTAATTTATGCAGGTGGAAATCGTAGCAGATGGAGAGAAAGTCGTCAAGATTTCGCAGGAATCCGGCAACGATTTCGGGTTATTTTCCCGGGAATTTCTCCGGCGTCACGGGCTCCATTTACTAGGAACAACGAGCACGTGGTTCTTGCTAGACATTGCTTTCTACAGCCAACAGCTTTTCCAGAAAGATATATTCAGAGCAATCGGATGGATTCCCAATCCGGAGACGATGAACGCCATCGAAGAAGTTTTCAGGATCGCCAGAGCCCAAACGCTGATCGCCGTTTGCAGCACCGTGCCGGGGTACTGGTTCACGGTGGCGCTAATCGACAAAATCGGCCGATTCGCCATCCAATTAATGGGGTTCTTCTTCATGACAGTGTTCATGTTCGCTTTAGCCATTCCTTATAATCACTGGACGCATAAAGAGAATAGGATTGGGTTCGTGATAATGTACTCCTTTACGTTCTTCTTCGCCAATTTTGGCCCGAATGCCACCACTTTCGTGGTTCCGGCGGAGATTTTTCCGGCGAGGCTGCGGTCTACGTGCCACGGGATATCGGCGGCGGCGGGGAAGGCCGGAGCGATTGTTGGAGCGTTTGGGTTTTTGTATGCTGCGCAGAACAGGGATCCGGCGAAGACTGACGCCGGATACCCGCCGGGGATTGGTGTACGAAACTCTCTTATTGTTCTAGGCTGCATTAACTTCTTGGGAATGGTGTTTACGTTGTTGGTGCCGGAATCCAAAGGGAAATCATTGGAAGAGATGTCGAGGGAGAACGAAGGAGAAGAAGGAGGTGTTGAAATAGAGATGCGAACACAGGGAGGCCATGAAATTCGAACAGTTCCGGTTTAATCCACCGGGAACTGTTTTCAGCAAAACAGAACTATTAACCTTCTTTAGATTAATCGATTAGTGAAATTATGTTTTGAAAGTAGTCATGTTTAGAATGCATAGATTATTATAGGGGCTGCTTAGCCCGTTTATATCTTCTTTGTGGTGCTGGGTCAAAGTTGTTTAAGTGTGAGGTTTGATGAATTGTGGCAAAACTTATGGATTGATTTAAGAGTGGACGACTTATTGTAAAACTGTAAAAGTGCATGCAAAGACTTCTACATTACAAATTTATTATAATGAAAAGCTAATTAACTTCATTTTCTCAAAGGTAAATGATCATTATATTCCATAGTAGTCTCTTTCTTTTGCTCTCATGCATGTGGTTTTCTTCTTTTCATTTTTTAACCTCTTCTGTAGATAAGATTTATTACTCAATAGTCACCACAAATGCAGTTTTCTCATTGAAATTTGCCAATTCGCATCCTTTTCTTGGGGATGAATTGAATGTGGGGGAGAAACATAAATGGGGAAAAACTAAAAGGGAAAAGAGAGAAAGCAAAAGAGAGATTTGTTTTTGGATTTTTTTTCCCAGATATTAAGTTGGTGTATTGAAAAGGAGAGATTCTCGATAATATACAACTAAATTGGGGCTACTCCCCTTGACAAAATGGCACTTGTTTGAGTCCAATTTGTAACACCAATTGTCGAATTTAAGACGTTTGCAGGGTGCTTGCATATTTGATATGCCAACACCACGTTTGTTTAATGCCTCAGTCCGGCCTTATATACAAACCAAATTTTGGATGAGTTCTGCTACCTGTACTCCCCTATCACTTTTACTCCCTGATATGACAAACAAGGATTGAATATTTTCATCATCTGAATCCTAGAAAGTATCTACATCAAGAATTTATAAAACTGAGTAGAAGTTTGAAGTAAGAAATGAGAGTAGGAATCGACTCTCCGGTCCTACAATCATTATACCATCAACCTTCAGTATATAAAATATTAGCATTTATTTATGGTCCATAGTATCACTGTTCGATTTTTTGGGCTTCAAGGTCTGTTAATCTTGGAGCACATACTTTAGCTTCTTTAGTCTTTTCTCAGGCTCACAAGCTGTATTGGGACTCTGTCCCCCGACTCTATTTCTGAGCTGTTTTAATCTATCTCGTTTGATATTGTTTTCAAAAAAAAGATACAGATGGTTTAATATTTAGTCTCAATCTAAGTAATTAAACTCAATTCAAGTAGTCGGTATAAATTTAGTATGGAGTAAAACTTGAGGGACACTTAATTAGTAATTTGAAATGTATAAATACCTTAGAAAAGGGTTTTTAAGGAGGACAATCCTCCTTATTCTCAAAGCAATAATCATAACCTATTTTTCAAAGTTCTTTTCCACCTTTTATACTCTGTTTTCCACCAATTGTGTTGACCAATCGTGTAGACCACCTCCGTCATCAAATCAACAATATGTAATCTAAATCTTAATTTGATTGAATACTTTAACATATTCAATCTGGGATGAGACTAATCTAGTCCAGTCTTAATTCCGAAACTGCAAAGCAACTGTTTTTCTACGATTTCATATGGAATATTTGTGTTTTCAAGGAAAACCCAAAGAGGAGTTAGGGGGAAGAGAGCTGCAAAATTTGAGTGGAAACTTCATTAACATATGCCTCAGAAAGCCAAAACACATCCGTCTCAGTCTCACATTTCATTCCAAACCAAAACAAAAAGCAAAAACTGGCACAACACAGAAGAAAATTTGCATTGAAATCCCCAATAATTTAAAGCATTGGGTGATTAATGCACTACACTCCCAGCCTGTGACTCAACAAAAGCTTCCAAAAAACACTCATAACCTCTGCTCTCTTCCCTTCTGCCATGCATTCTTGAAAGCTCCCTGCACATGGCTGGACACACAAACCGGCCATTGGCCACTACAGCGGCGGGTAGGTCATATATGGACAATACTAGGGTAGCTATATACATAGATTTGTTATATATATATTTGTTGTGGTAGCTTCTTAGCACCAATGTCAATCGACCCCGGCCACATGTATATATACATGTGGTATCAGTGTCAACTAACACGGTAAATTTTCACATAGTTTTGTAACAGTGTTTAGTTTAGAAGAGTCACATCCCTGTCTCCGTTGCTTGTCATCCATGGATGCCCTGTACATCGCCATCACTTCAAGAATTCAATACCCAAGTTGGCCAAGTAGCTTAATTATGTGAAGATTTTTAATACCCAAGTTGGCTAAGTATCTTAATCATGTGAAGATTTTTGGATTATTTCACTCTCATAGCCTCAATCTGACTAATTTCCAGAAGGAAAATAGTGTAATGTACTCTACATGTGTTAAATTCCAGATTGAAAATTGGTGATTGTATAATTCAAAAATTCACAGTCAATTCTACATATTAGAAAGTACTAGAAGAAGTAATATGCGGAGACAAAGTAAAATGTAAATTGTAGATGTACTTACTCAGCACTTGCTCAGCCGAGAATCTTCTAGAGACGTCTTTACAGAGCATTCGCCGGAGCAGATCCTTAGCCGCCGGTGATACAGAGTTGAAAAACCTGGCTGGAAACCTGAGATTGGCTCTGAGTACGGCCTCGAAGATTTCCTCCGCTGAGTCCCCGTAAAAAGGCGGGACTCCGGCCAGCATTATGTACAGAATGACGCCGGCGCTCCACACGTCCACCTTCTCCGAGTAGGCCCGGCCGGCTAACACCTCCGGCGCGACGTAGTAAGGCGTCCCTACCACTCCGCTCATCAGCTCGCTCTCGTGGAAGCACTCAGCCGAGCCGAAGTCGGCTAGCTTCAGCTCGTCCCACTCGTTGAACAGAACGTTGTCCGGCTTGATGTCCCTGTGAGCCACGCCGAGCCGGTGACAATGAGCAATCGCATCCATTAATGGTACCTAATCAGCAATTTGGACCAGAAGAGCATATAAATTCAGGATTCCAGATGAAATTCAGCCAAAACATAAACAAAATTTCCGCAAATAGAAATCAAAATTACGAGAAACTATTCCGCATTGGATGAATACAGTAATTCAGAAAAGCGAAGAGTGTGAAACTATACATAATGCAGCTCCGATCGCGACGAAAACCGTAAAAAAATTCAACGATCTGGAAAGCAGAGTGTACCATAACAGCAAGGGCTTCAGCCTCGGAGAAGACCTGGCGAGCGGAGAGACGCTCGAAGAGATCGGAGGAGCGGCAGAGCTCGATGACGAGATGGAGGTGATCGTCGTCCTCGAAGACGTCGAAGATGCGGAGGACGTAGGGATTGGGGGAGAGCAGCTGCATGATCTTCGCCTCGTTGAAGAGGCATTGTCTGTCGACGGAGTCGTCGGCGATTAGGCGCTTGTCGATGGACTTGACGGCGAAGGATTCACCGGATTCCGGCGAATAGCACTTGAAAACGACGCCGAATCGCCCCCGTCCGATCTCCTCGCAGACTCGGTAGTTCCGGTTCAACGCCTCGCTCATAACGCTGTGTTTTTGGGCTCTTTTGTCTCTACTTTTCTCTTCTGTTTCGGCGGTTTAGTGGTTTTGTAGAGTGAAGAGTTTGGAATTTATGAAGGAATATTCCGCTGGAAGGATTACCCAATGGAAAATCGCCACCTGGACCTCCCAAATTACGGAGAAATAAACGCCGTTAACGCCTTTCTCGTCATAAATTCCGGAGGAACAAACGCCGTTAACGCATATCCCCCCATTTGGGGAACAGGAAGTTTGTTCTTATACGTCTAACTAACGTTATTAGACCTCGATTTCTCTTTAACTACTTTTTAGTCATTTTTTAAACTTTGTATAATACTCAACTTTATGAAATATTTCTATTATTTAAAAGCTTTATGATCTCAAATATGCTTACAGACTACTTCAAATGGTTGGGTTTATTCTCAAAATCTAAATTTTTCACAAGTTAATTTTTTTAACTTTATTTAAAATATGTTGATTCATGTAACAAGAGCTCGATATTTAGAAATAAATATTTATAATTCATACCAAATCAACTAATTTATTTTTGTCATAACTGAACAATACGGAATCTCATAAAAATACATTTAAAATATCTGTAATGAATTTATTAAATCAAACTGTAGAATATTCAGATATATTATCTAATTTTAATGAAAGATGAGATAAAATTGGCTGATTTGTAGGGTTTCCTTGGATACAAAGGTAGTGTTCAATCATGACAATAACTACTTTTTGTCTTAACCACCTTTTCCAACGGCTGGTTATTGAGGTATCAAATTATAAAATCGAATTAAGGATAAAGGATAAGTCATAAGCCCGATGTTTCAGGCAGTGACGGACGTTAATTCCCCGTTAGTTTGTGCCGGTAGTCAAACACCGTCAAGTTTTTATAACTGCCCATATTTGAATTTCCGTACCCATGGATCTTGGATACGGTACGTCCGTTGTAAGGATGTTTGGGTCCCATACTACCCCACTTTGTCGATTTGGTATAACCTAATATGAAAATTTTTGCACTCTTCTATCTTTGACTATTATACACTCTTGGTGTTGATTTTTGATTTTTTTTTGGGTTTAGGCGAAAATACTTTCTTTCTAGGAGATTGAAAGGCTGATCACAACACTCGATCTCAAATTTCATCTTTGTGACTAACTGAGCTAGTTACCAGAGTTTTGGGGGTGTATTGAGTACCTCGAAAAGAGGTGGCTAACTGGGCATTCGATGCCTGCTAAGAGTTTTGAGTACTACTGAAGCACAAAGAGACAGCAGTGCCTTCACTGCTGCTCGAACCCACCCTTCCACATGGGGGTGCAACCAGGTGTCACTAAATCACAGCCATTGACATGCCTGCTAACAGTTATGGGGTGGAAATGTACCTCGAAAATAGGTGGCTAACTGGGTGAAGCATTACGCTTATATCAAAAGGTCACGAATTTAATGCCTACTAACACCTTCTCGGTCAAGTCAATCGCCCAAGGTCTTTCTAGTACGGCTTACCTCTCCTGTATGGTTTGCTCATATTACACAGAAGTGAGATTTATCAAATACACACCATCAAATAGTGACTACAATTTCCAATTAACCAATATACATATATAACATGTGACCCACATAAATTGACATTTGATCCCTTGTTAGGTGGTAAAGCCAAAAGCAATCGCCCTGATTAGCCCTTGCTTACACTGAATGGTTAAGTTAAGAAGGAATTTGGAAGATATTAATGGACCACAATGTAATGTTAGGTTGCTTTTTGTGTGGTGGGAACTTTTGGTGTTTTCTTGAAACCCATTCAGCCTCACACTACCAAATTTCCACCACAAAAAGAACAAAAGTTTTGTAGTGTAAGGCTGAATCGGTTCCCAGATAACACCAAATTGAGTCCACATCAATCCTTTGTATGATTACAATTTTGAAGGCAATTTTTCTATCTCATGGTTTTTATTGATGGTGAAAGCTATATATAAAGAAAAAAAAAAGGGGAGAAAATTGACATATATATATTAAGTACAAAATATACCTAAAGTAGTACGTAAATGCGTTATTATATATGTATCACTACTATATAATATTTCGTACATGTATATATACTCCAAGTATATTTTATGCTAGATCCTTCAGAAATCAGACAAGTGTAATGAACCAATTATTGAATCCTTGATGATGTGGCCAAACCATTAAATTAATGACCTAATCCCACTCAACAAAATTCATTAGTATGGGACCAAAGAGGGTTCTAGAGGATCTTCTTACACTCCTCCAGACAGATACTGGTGGGGCTTGTTCGAGAAGAATCAGATAACGTTTGTTGCGCTTAGCAGTGTCAATCTCATAAAAAAGAAACGAAAGAGGTGACCAAATAGGTGAAATGCAATTTTTGTTTTCGTCAACACTTTTTGGTTGAGTAAGTTACATAAGTTTTAATAGTGTCGTTAACCTCTTTTGGGTAATTTAAGAACTATTACACAAAATTAAAGTAGTGATCGTTGTAAATTTTTCTTGATCCCTGACTTTTTTTTTTTTTCTTAAACTTCACCCCTGTAACTCACTGAGCTGTCCATACGGGTATTATTTGTTTCCTAGTGAAGAAGAAATTGAATGAAAGATGAGATATTTGTTAACTACTTGAGGTCTTCTTTCGGCGGCTTTAGGATGGCTCAAAGGGTTTGTGCAAATGTTTGCCTGCTGGCAATTTTGTTGGTGTACGTAATAAATATTACAACCTTTTGTCCCATTGTGCCATATAAGTTTTTTTTTTTTTTTTAAATAACTCAAATTTTGTAATTTCCTTAATATTGGACTGATGTACCGTTTCTCAATGAACTTATCTAACTTCAAGATTTAGCACTAAAGTGTATGCTTCTGTACAAAAAGAGTTTAATTCAAACCAAAACTAACAATAATCGAACCTTATCTTGTCACTAGATCAATGTTTTGGAGATCATATAAGTTTTGTATTAGTATAATGTTCATCGACTCTTACTCGAGAAACAAAAATAGGACTTAAACTCTTTAATATAATGGGTATAGTATATACTGAGTCAATTATATTCCTAACCTTGCAGTTGCATTCACAAATATAATAAATGTTTGTAGTTCATATCTATCCATCAAAGTAAATAAAACAAGGATAAGAAAACAACATATCGCAGTTGTGAGAATGACAATTACCTAAATTAAAATGATTTTCAAAAAATAGAAGATATTGTCAATCATCACATCTGAATGTATTATTGATTTAGATAATTTCCATTAATGTCTTACTATTATTATTATTTTGGATGATGAGAGATATATGCAATTATTATAAAAAGATTTACACTAGGTAACTCTATTCCTACGTTATAATACGCAAATTACACAGAAGAAGTAAATCATATTATGAAAACGTTGTACAATAGTCAATAGGCTCAACTAAGAGAATGCTAATAAAAATTAAATTCGTGACATTCTAGTACGAGAATCATGCTCCATCTACTCAATAACCCCTTTCAGGGCATTATTATTACGCGCGAAGTATTATATTATATTAGAGGGGATACAAATGCAAAAACTATAACTATTTGGACATAATCTCAGCTATAACATCAACAAAAAGAGTCGGGCCTAACCTAATTGTCTAACCCTTGTTGTGCTTATCGGAGATTTGTAAACTTGAATGATAATACTCATAATATGTTACCAATCTTATTCACATATAATTTAACTTCTGTATATATTTATAATTTATTATATCAACAACGTACAATAATGTCATAGATAAAAATGTAGTGGTATTTAACTAATCTTATAATGTGTTAATTAACTAAAGAATTGTGGCATTATTATGAATTTAAGCATTTTGTTCTAAATGTTCACTGTACATTGATTAGACCTACAATAATATATATAAACCTTTTGGAACATCCTATGCCCCATATAATGTAAATTACCAATAAAACAAGTTTAGTGCGATAAGAAATTGCTAAGGAGAATTGAGAACATCGACCAACGTAACGTTGCCTAGTCTTTCAACATACTTTCAATTAAATATTTCAAAATGATTTTTATATAAAAAAATTAAATGATCAAAACTTTTGTTTGTGTCCACAAGTTAAACCCTAATTTTCTGAATACTTCCTAGTACTCAAAAAATAGAATGAGGCTTTCCCAATTGTATACATAAATGTGTATATATACACACACACTATGTATGTATTTTATAAGTCTGAACTCTAAATTTGAGGGTTCGTCATTGTACATGTATTAATGATTCTGTACAATATAGTATACGTTCATACATATTTCCTTAACCTATTGAAACATTGGGTTTTATCAATTTACTGAAGACTGAAACACAAAGAGTCTAAGTTTCCACACTGGAGTTAAAATCTGAGACCTTTCAACCTACTGGATTTTCTCAACCTACAGAAAATTGAAATAAGAGTCCAAACTCGCAAACTGAAATTTTCAATTTGAATCTGAAATCTTTTAAGTGAGAAAGTCATAATTATGCCGCTAGACTGGTCTTTTCCTAGTAATATAGGATGAATTTACCAATGAAATCCTTTCCCCTATGTCCGACACGTGTGAGGATGCATGGCAGATTATACCTCTTTCCAAGCCATGCAAGCACTCACCGCTTTCATTTCTTGTCGTATCTTTTCTCTCTCTCTCTCTCTATATATATACATACATACATGTTCTACAACATTACAACCTCAGATCAATCTCATCCTTAATCTTTCACCTTTAATTTTTCTTCCTTGTCGGTTTCAATTACTTTCTTGATCCGAAGATGAGCCAGCAGGAACAGCCGGAACCCATAAAATACGGCGACATTCTTCCGGTCTCCGGCGAGCTGGCGTCCAAACCGGTAGCCATGAAAGACGCTGATGCCTTGCAGTCCGCAGAAAGCAGAGTTGTGGGCGAGACGACTCAGGAGGTCGGCGCAGCTGCCATAATTCCCTTATTGCATTCCGCCGCCGCACTCAATGAGAGCCGCGGCGCCGTGCAACGCGACCAGATGACGGATGTCGTCCGGGACCGCGGCGTCGAGGTTAGAGAAGAAGTGGGCGCCGGCGGCGCCGCCATTGTTACAGAAAAAGTCGGCGGAGAGGTTGTGGTACAATATGCCCATCCATGGAAGGGGAAGAGCAACACGGCAGCAGACTTATCATCACCTCGTTAGATTAGATATAAATATACCAGAAACATAATCTCATAATAGCAAGTTCGAGCGTCGGTGGAGGTTATATTAACCCTTTGTACTTTAGTAGGTTGAGAAAGTAATTATAAACAGATGGTGGAGGTTATATTAACCCTTTGTGCTTTAGTAGGTTGAGAAAGTAATTATAAACAGATATTCTATTATAATAGAGTCCGTAGTACTCAAAACAAAAACAAAAACTTCATAATAGCAGAAACTGCAAGGTTGAAACAACATCCAATCATATGTAAACCATATTATCAAATAATGTACATTTAGTATAAAAATAATATACTTTTAGTGTATTAAAAATGTAAATTGTATTTAGGAGATAATATATTATTTGTGTATTAAATGTACATCATATTATATAATGTACATTCAATATACAAATAATATACATTCAGTATAGTAAAAATGTATTTTTTATTATGGTGCACACCAGGGCCGGTTTTTTAGTTTGCGTGGCCCTGTGCAAGTAAATAAGTGAGGCCCTATCAAAGTATAATAAACTGCGAATTGAAGAAAAATTGTAAAGAGAAAAATACAAAAAAAAAAATTAATTTTGGTCCAATATAATCACAAATACATATACTAACTATTATGCCAGGGCTGGACTAGGGGCCCCCAAAATTAAGGGGCCCTGTGCGGTCGCACGTCTTGCACGCCTTAAAATCCGGCCCTGGTGCACACATTATTATGGTCCACAAATCATAATTTGCCTAGCCTACTACTTCTGTGTCGAAGCTTGGAAGATCAGATGAAATGGAATAAGCTTTCTTTAATAAAGATAATACTTTTTGGATCAATCTTAATGGGCCTTACCGGGCCTAAGACTTGAACACCAATGAAACACACATAAATACATAACATCTTCCATTACTAAAAATTACAGATAAGAGACAGGATCGAGTCTTGATAGTTGAGCGTGAGAGTTTCACTGAATATGTGGGCACCAATACTGCTTGTTGGCAAAGGTCA